>BLAL01000089.1:0-357500 GCA_015698045.1 Rhizophagus clarus
AACTGTTGACAAAATTTTTTTCGATCAATTTTTATCTAAATTTCTGTTCATGTCCTGCATCACCTTACATGTAACCGCAATTTTTCCATTTCCCAAAATTTCATCAATTTACTTACATTGCACTAATATTGCACTGTTAAATATTTAATATATATTTTTCTATTAAGATTAAAAGAATAGTTAATAATTTATTTCAATCCTAATTATTAAAAATATATAATATTTAAACTTATGAAAAAATGTACTCTATTTAAGTAATAGGACAGCATAATATAGTACGTACAGTATAATTCTTCAACCCTGATTATGAACCATTAACAAATTTTTCTCCTGATCAATTATCCCAAAATCCGTTATGTCCTGCGATCACGATATTCACGTCAAATTTTTCAGTACCCCTGATTCTATCAATGCGCTGCAGATAAAAATCAATGTAATCATTAACAATTTTTCCCGGTCAATTATTGATCTAATTTCTATTTATTTATTGCGACCACGATATTCATGCCAAATTTTCAGATCATTAACCCTAGATTCCCACAAATGCTGGGCTGCAGATAAGATCTTTTGCAGGATAAAGACATCAACAGAACTGTTGACAAATTTTTTTCTGATCAATTTGTTATCTAAATTGGGTCTGTTCATGTCCTGCGATCACCTTACATGTAACCGCCAATTTTCCATTTCCCACAAAATTTCATCAAATTTACTGTATACATTGCCACTAATATGTACTGCTTAAATATGTTAATATCAATATTTTTCTATTAAGATTTAAAAGAATAGTTAATAATTATTATCAATCCTCAAAATTATTAAAAATAAATATATAATTATATTAAACATATGAAAAATGGTACTCTATTTAGATTAGGACAGCATTAGTAATATAGTACGTACAGTATAATTCTTCAACCCCTGATTATGTAAACATAACAAATTTTTCCTCCTGATCAATTATCCCGAAATCCGTTTATGTCTTGCGATCACGATATCATGTCAAAATTTTCAGATTACCCCTGAATTCTATCAATGCGCTGCAGATAAAAAATCAATGTAACCATTAATAATTTTTTTCCGATCAATTATTGCATCTAAATTTCTATTTATTTATTGCCGACCACGATATTCATGTCAAATTTTTTCAGATCATTACCCTAGATTCCACCAATGTGCTTGCAAATAAAGATCTTTTGCAGATAAAGAATCAACAGAACTGTTGACAAAATTTTCCGACCAATTTTGATCTAAATTTCTATTTATGTCCTGCGATCAACCTTACATGTAACCGCAATTTTTCCATTGCCCCAAAATTTCATCAATGTACTGTAAACATTGCATTAATATTGCACTGTTAAATATTTAATATAATATTTTTTCTATTTAGATTAGATTAAAAGAACAATCCTAATTATTAAAATAAATATATAATATATTAAACATATGAAAAAAATGTACTCTATTTAAGTATTAGGACAGCATAATATAGTACGTACAGTATAATTCTTCAACCCTGATTATGTAACATTAACAAATTTTTTCTCCTGATCAATTATCCCGAAAATCCGTTTATGTCCTGCGATCACGATATTCCATATAAGTTTCTTTACTTGTAACCGTTAATATTGCTCGAAATTACATTAATGTTCTGTGGACAAAGAGCTAATATATACATTAAGGATTTTCCCAATCAATTATTCCAATAATTTGAAAATTTTGTTGGCTAAATTTCCGTTTATGTCTAGCAGTTACGATACTCATATATAATTTCTTTACATGTAACCGTTAAGACGTCAAATTTTCCCAAAATTTTCGTCATAAAGAATCGATGTAACCATTAACAAATTCTTCCGATCAACTATCCAAGATTTAATGTAACCATGAACGTTTTTTTTCGAGAATGCTAACCCAATTTCCTTTTATGTGCTGCGGTCACGATGTAATTTTTTCTTAATATTAGGAGAAATCTCTATAAATAAATAAAGATGATGCTGTATTCGTTTCGTCAGGAATCACCTATTTCTTTACGTGACGAATCACCTATTTCTTTACGTTGCTACTAGCACAATACCGATAAGTACCATCTTGTTTGTTTATCATGACTAAACGCAGAGGAGTAACAGAAAAAGGTAATAATATTATATTTTTGATTTAAAATTTATATAGTAATTGCGCCTAATACTATTATAATGATACCTAAAAGACAAGGCAACAAAAGCTGCAAAGACTACAAAAACTATTCGTACATATGTTGCCAACTTTTCGCGTGATTATAATAAGGAAAGAGATGAAAGGAGAGAGGAAGGAAGTGAACATGAACAAGATAATTTACATGGACAAAATGTAGATATTGGAGAAGGTAATAATAGACAAGATGATGATATTGAAAGAATTATTTTGGGTAAATACGTTATAATAATTGTTTTATTATTCAATTGAAATGATATTTCTGCGAATTTATTTAAAACTAAATTTACTTCGTTATAATGAAGATATGCTTCCAGAGCAAGAAGAAAGAAATATTGAAAAAGAAAGAAGAGAAAATGAGAAGAAAGAGATGGAGAGGAGAGATAAAGAGAGAAGAGAGAAAGAAAGAAGAGAGAAAGAGAGAAGAGAGAAAGAGAGAAGAGAGAAAGAGAGAAGAGAGAGGGATAGGAGAGAGAAAGATAAAGAACAAGAAGAAAATGAAAATGATGAAAGTGGTAAAAACATAAAATCTGAACATAATTAATGAATATAATTTTATTCTCATTTAATATTACTTCTAGAGAGTGAAGAAGAAATTCTGGTTCAATTTGGCGCAATGACCAATCAATTGCAAATTTGCAATTGGTTGGTCTTACATCCAAGTGTACTACATCTGGCAAACAAAATGCTTGATGCCTCGACGAAGCAGCCATCAACAAATTTGCCACTAACCACCTCGACTTCGTCACCATCTGACAACGTAAAATCCATTTCTTATTTTGGTTGTTACATTCTTACTAATTAAGAACAATCGTTATTACACAGAATTACTGATGTATTATGTATTATTGATATTATTACTGTTTAGGATAATTATCGTCTTATTGACGAAGAAATGAAATGCCTTTTTTTGCGAACTAGAAATCCGCCCGATCATGCGTTTGATAAAATAACACAAAAAATTTTTGGGCATGATGCCTTATCAAAGCGTGGTGAAGTCAATTAACGAACGATATCATAAATCATTTTCCAACTATCGATATCAATTGAAAAATGTACTTTCAACATTAGTAAAAGAATTTCGATAAATTGTAGAAAGGTGATCGATACGTTCATATCGTTATGTTGTTGTTTTATTACAATGATTTAATGATTTAAATTTTTTTTCTATTAAAGTGGATATACGGAAAGTTCAGATCCTACCGACGAGGAAGTAAACAATTTCATATCACGTGAGGTGGTTTTAAAGAGAATCTTAAGCCGATACGTTTCAGCCATCGATTTTACAAAATTATCGGAAACTTCACTAGATAAATTAATAGAATTCTCCAGAAAATGCTTCAAAATAGTCTGGGTTGAAACTGAAAGCGCAAATATCAAAGAAAAGGTTAAGGAGTTAGATGTTATTACAGAAGATCTAGAAATTCCTTCCCGTAGCGGAAGAAACATTGCTAGCTCTTTAAAACTCCATCTTTTTTCATAAATACAGTACATATCACATAAAAGACCGTGATAACATTAATATGTTTTTATTCCTTTATGATAATAAAGATTACAATATATCATAGCGCCACCACTCTGCTAATAATTCATGTGACCTGATTTCGCGTTGTACGTAGATTTTATTGATTTTTATTGTGCCGCGTTAACCATCTCTTCTTCTTCCCAACTTGTTTACCATTTTTCGAAGCGAAATATAACTATAATAAATATTTTATTTAATATTTTATTTAGTTAAATAACTAGTATAGCGTTTTAATCTTAGATAATGTATCTATACATAAAAGTCAGCGTTTGCGGAATATTTGTGAGGAGAAAGGAATACGACTTGAGTTTTTGCCATCTTATTCTTCCGATTATAATCCCGTAAGAATTTAATCTTCCATTATTTAAAAATTTATTGCTTACAGATCGAGCAAGCATTTTTTTATATTAAAAATTTTTTACGACAACATCGTGATTGGGGTAGAATCTGTAGAAAATCCAGTAGACGCGTTAAATTTCAGTTGTATGACAATTGGCAAAAATTTTGCTAAGGCGTGCTTTGAACATCTGGATATTTATAAATTAAAATTAAATGTCAAAATTATTTGAACTTCAAAATTTATTGCTGAATAAAAGGAATTTATTATACAAATTAATAATTTTACTGAACTAAAAGTTATTGATCAGCATTTTTATAGTAAAGAAACAAACAATCTTAACAGAAATCTTAGATTTTTAAACAGCCATCAAATTACTGACTTCCATATTGAACAATTTTTTTTTATATTTTCTGCAATATGAATTTAACATTATCATCATATCAATTTGGCATTCAAGATAATATTCAAAAAATGTCTTAATAAATTTTATTTAGTGCCAGTGTGATTGATAAAATGCATTATTATTTATTATTATTATAAAAAAATATCAAAACAAAAAAAGAACATGCCACCAGGCGAACCAGAAACCTTTACGCCACAAGGCGAACCAGAAAAAAAACTCATCACCAGACGAACCAGGAAAAAAACCCGCCACCAGGCAGACCAAACAAACTACATAGAATAAAAAATTCGCCACCAAGGCGACCAGAAATGAATTAAAAAAAAAACCTATTCCTCAATTCTTCCAAAAAATTTGATTAAATCGGCCGGCTTTAAAAAATTCTTTTTAAATGGAATAGGTACCTTTTCACCTTTTTGTAAATGGCAATCTTTTGACTCGTGCGGACTGACCCAACACCTGCAGCATCTTCCCCGGTAATTTTGCTGAATATTCGGGCAGGTATTAAAACCATGCCCGTAATATTCACATAAGTAACACGGATCTTTATATGAGCCGATAGGCGCAATCCAATTTGTCCTGCTAGATAAAGCGACCCCCTCCGACGTGCATATAAAATTTAAATTTGAACCGGGAGCCGGGTTCGAAGAAATTGGCAGGTTCGAGGAAATTGGTGAGATCGATGAAATTAAAGTCATTAAGGGAGTTATTGATGATGAGGTTACTGAAGAGTCTAAGGGTAGCGAAGAGCTTAAAGATGAAATTGAATCCGACAAGGATCCGTATGTTGAGACCGGAGGAGAAGGAGAGGCAATAGCAGAGACATTAAGAGGAGAAGTAGAGACAATAGGAGGAGAGATAGTAGATGAAGCAGAAGTAAGTCGTTCTTATATTGTTAGTCAGTATCAAAACATACAGTATCAGTAACCTGATAGAGCCATATACAGCATCAATGCACCCAAAAAAACATAGTGTTAACTTACCTTGGAGTATTGTAATTAACATTTGAATTGTACTAGAATTATTCTTTATTGTTATAGAATGATTAACAGATATACTTAATATATCTTTAATCGCGTTCGGGTTATCAATTATATAAAAATCATCGCTAACTTCATTATTATTGTCGATAATAGTAGTGTTATCAATGTTATCGGGCATATTAAAATTAAGACACGTTATTTTAAAAAGGAAGAGTATGAACTTTTTTTTTGATAAAACTTAAAGGTAGGAGGAGAAAATTCTTTTTTTTTTTTTTGATAAAACGAAGTTCTTTCGGGTAGGAGGAGAAAATTTTTTTTTTTTAATCATATTTATTTAAAAAAAAAAGGACGTGGGAATAAGATTTTTTCTAAAATTTTTATTTCTTTTTTTTTTTAAAAAAAAAAATAGGAACGTGAAAATAAGTTATTAAGGGAAATCGTTATAAAACTTTATTTTTCTTGAAAAATTAGGGGTATTTATATACAACTAGCGAAGTGTTGGGCCTATCCTAAATGGGAAACATCATTCAAAAATCTCAGTACGGAATTGCTGGGCTTATTCTAAACAAGGCTTATCCTAGCACTGAGATGTTCCTGTTTAGTTGTTTAATTACGGATACCTTTTTATTTGAAAAGTTGTCGTCAATATTTGTTTAGTCACACACCATCAATTAAATTAATATACATTAGTAATCTGCGCCGGAAAGACAACTAAAAAATAAATTCTTTTATATCAATATACATTATACATGACTTGCCGACCAATTATTCTATTAAACACCCGGGAAAGCGCCAGTGGGAAATTTGCACAACCACAAACTATAGCTTTACACAAAGCGATGATTGATGGTGAAATAAATATAGCCATATAATAAGTAAATCAATGGCACAATAAAACACAGCCTTAGATAGAAATAAAAAAGCATAATAATTAGAAAAAAAACAGAAAAAAAGATCTCTTTTTTGTAAGTACCAGCCAGTTTAATTAGTACAGTATAACCTGTTCTTCACGCCAAGTACAAACAATTTATCCAAATGAGATTAAATGATAATCTCAGTGCAAAACTGTGATTTTTATTGGTCTACAGAATTTGGTAAAATATGCAATATGCACATGTGTAATTAGCTAATTAGGAATTTAAAGCAATGCTACGATCATTTGACCAGAAGTTTTATACAGTATATGCGCATAAGACCAGTTCAAGAATACCAAGTCATCGAAGGAAAGGGAAATGGATGCTTTCTTGGATAAGGCGCATAAGAAAAAGCATCAGTGATGAAATGAGAGAAGAGAAGCTTCAGCATGAATCATCTACTCAGATATTTCTAACTCGCAGAACCGTTGCCTCTTTCTTTTTAAGATGTTCCTTTTCCATACATGATTCCCATTCTTTGATTTCTACTTTGCTTCTTCCCCGGAGATCGGTTGAGACAGAACTGAAATAATCAATGTAGAGCGAGTTTGATAAAAATCAATTGTAGAACAAGGGCTAATACGTGAATTGTCTTCATCCATACCGCCTGAAGATACCGAAACTATCTTGTTTCTAACTTTGGCTTAGTTCAAATCACTCACTATCCTAGGAATCATTCCTTTCAGTTCAGTGCTTTAAATAATCTCTTTTTCCTAAAGAATTTATTTTTTGTTCTCATTACTAACGTATTTTGTATTCGTGTTTATATTAAAGTAAGTTGCTCTCTGTTTATAGGAGAGGTTAATTATTAATTATACGACTTAAGATGTTTAAGAAGGTTCAAGGAAAAGATAACTCGTAGTGTTATGATATCAATGCAAACAACTTTTTTTGCAGAAAAAGTTTTTTTTGGTAACAGGTATAACCACGATATAGAATTTTTAAAAAAAAGAAAAAAATTGAAAAAAAGATTAATTTTTACTCGATAATCACAATGTCCGTCATTATATTAATCAAATTTTTTTCCTTAGAAAATCTATTGAGATCAATGGTAAAAAAGAAACTTATTTTCGAAATTAATCGTAACAATGTGAGAAAAATATTAATTTTACTTGGCCATGATTTAATCACAATATCCATCATTATATTAATCATATTTTTTTTCCTTAAAAAAATCTGTATCATATGATGTAATAAGATCAATGGCAAAAAGAATTTTTTTTCTTTTCGTAATTAACCATATTAATCATAGATATAATTACGATGCAAGAAAAAGATTAATTTTTTTCGATCATGATGTGGTAAGATCAACGCAAAAAAAAAGGGGATAAAAAAAATTTTTTTTTTTTTTTATTCAATTATTTCTTTTTTTTTTATATTGAGATATCATTAAAATGTCTTCTCAAGATCTTGATAAAGAACAAGGAATTCGTAAAAAAGGTTCTCTTATTAAACATTGGCAGCCATCGCAACCGCAATATCAACAACCTCAGTCTCAATAGCCGCAACAACCTCAACAGCTGCAACAACCCCAATCTCAACAACCGCAACAACCTCAATCTCATCAACCGCAACAACCTCAATCTCAACAACCGCAACAATCTCAACCCCAAACTCTACTTCAGTGGCCACGACAACCTCAACAATTTCAATTTCAATGGCCGCAACCACCTCAATCTCAATGGCCTCAACAACCTCAACAATGTCAACCTCATCAATTTCAATGGTCGCAACCACCTCAATCTCAATGGCCTCAACAACCTCAACAATCTCAATTTCAATGGCCGCAACCACCTCAATCTCAATGGCCTCAACAACCTCAACAATCTCAACCTCAATGGCCGCAACCACCTCTACCTCAATGGCCTCAACAACCTCAACAACCTCAACAAAATCAGCAACGTCAATGGCCACATCATGAATACCAATGGTCGCAATCACCTTCTCAACAACCTCAACAATACTTACCTCAATTACCACCTCAACCTCCTCAACAAATTGATGATGAAGAAAAAATAGGTGACCTATAATTGAAATTCATTATTCTTTCTTTTTGTGATATGAATAGTTCACTTACCTTGATATTTAATAATTGTAGACAAAATGCTAAAAGAGGAGTTCTTGAGAATTGAGGAAATAATAAATATATCTCCGGATCCCTATAAAACTAAGAAGAAAATAGCGGATGAATTCGGCCTAATTTTACCCGATTATATCAATTTTATGACCGAGAAATACAGGAAAAGTCAAAGTCCCATATCAACAATAACATCACTGGAATCCTCTCCGGCGACGTCACCACATTCCCCGCTGCGTTCTCCGCCTTTGAAGAGCCGCACTCCAATGTAAATATATATAGTAAATCTGTAATATTTATAATTCATATGTTCTGAGCCCATTTATTTTTATTATAGGGATAATTTTGAACGACAACTCATAAATAACAATTTGGAGTTGCCGTCTCAATATTTTACTAGAGAACGTCACTACCCCAGAAGTCCTTCCCCAAGACCCAACGCGAATATTCCAGATAAATATACGGAACCTAAAACCAGTCGCGAATATAGTCAAAAACAGATGAGTGAAATATTAGAAAATAATTATAGTTCTCTCCCAAAATGGATCTTAGATATCATTTACGTTGAATTAAGAGCACTATTTCTTCGTACTCGACACCTTGATCATTCTTCTAGAAATTCAATGATAGAAGATATAATTAGTAAATTATTTCCGCATTTTTCTAAGAAGAAAGAAAACAAACAAAAAATTAGTTTTATGGGCAAACGTTTTCGAAAAGTTTTTGATGGATGGAGGAGCGAATTATGGTCGAATATAGGTTTCGCATATCAGAATAGTTGCACTAACGATAATATTTCCCAGTTAAAATCTAAAGTTTCAGTTTCAACTATATTTCGTCAGTGGTTGACATGTGTTTCAAATGAACTATCAGAAGAAATGGAAAGAGCGCTCCAAAATGTTATTATTTACGGGATTAGATGTTTAAGTGAGGAGGTGGATGATGACAAGACAGCTCGTCGCAACTTTTTTATGGCAAATACAGATTTATACACAATAAATTTGGACTTTGCTTGTACTGATAAAATAGATGTTACAAGATCAATGGAGCTGTCTCATTATTACATAAGTGCTGCAAGGTCATTTCCCGAAGATGATGACGAAAAGAATGATAATGATGAAAGAGAGCAAAGAAAGCATAAAAAAAAGTAACTAAGAAGATTGAAAATTAAGGAGGCTAGTGAGAAGCGTTATTATAAATTTTATATAATATATTTTTATTATGTATCATTTTACATTTTTATCACGTCCTTTATTTTTATATTTCTCCAAATGGAGAGGACATTGTAGCTGGAGCTGGTGGTGACGATAATACTTTAAGGTTCTGGAAGATTTTTAATACTCTAAGAACAAAAGGGATAGAAAATAAATATTCGTGGAAACTTGATGGTCTTATAATGTTATAGCGCTTTGATTTTTTTATTCGATCAATAGTTTATAGTAAATATTTAGCATAGAAGAGCTATAATTTAGTAATTATACTTAACATTTACATTATTAATACTTTTATTATTAACACTTTTAATCATAAATAAAGTTCATATCAATAATTTTGCTTAATATATATATAATTTATTCTTTGCTGAAATGTATTGAATTGTGTCCGAATAGTAAACATATCATGCAAATAATCGTCTACCGATCATGGATCAATTTACCGATAAATCGTCACGAATTATTATTAAAGTCGTTCCGATTTTAAAAATTTATTAACCATGTCGATAAAATTTAGTAAATGTATTGAATAGAATAATGTCTCTAATACATTTCAAATACTGTATATTAAAATATACATTCGTAAATAAAATGAGACTACTTTTACTGGACAAGGCAATTTTTTCAAGATATTGTATGATACTTTTATGATATCATAAATGTACTTAAAATTCGAATTTTAATATGGTTGTAAAGACATTTTACATAATAAAAAATCATTTTGAAAACCACATTAGAACCCATTTCCGATGCTTACCAGAACATCATAAAATATGTCATCCTGACAATGTATTTAAAACCATTTTATGATAATTTTCACAATTTTGTAAAGATTGACAGAACATGATTAATATATTTTAAAATGCCAATAAATTATTTTATTATACGGCTAAATAATAATACATAAACTACTAGTATAATTTACAAAATAGAAAAATTCCAAAGAAACGAACTGTTAGTAATAGTACATTAAAAAAAAAAGATTTAAAAAAAAAAATGTTATAAAATACCCACCGAAATCTACACCCCTGAGCTCCAGTTGAAATCCCATGCTTTGAACCTGTCTAAAAAAAAGAACAAGTGTTAGTACATTTCGTTAAAGTAGTAATTAAAAAAACTCTTCTCTTACCAAATTCTCAATATCTAAAATCATATGGAAAATACATCAAAGTATATCAAAAAAAATATATTTTTTCTTTCGAAATTGACCACCATATTAATCATACTCGATCATGATGTGGTAAGATCAATGCAAAAATAAGGAATGAAAGAATTGATTTATAATAATAAAAAAAAATGAGAAGAAAAAAAAATTTTTGACTCACATTTTAACCTGTAGAATCATCATCAAACAAGTTTTAAAAATGTCTTCTCAATATCGTAATAAACCTATACAAGAACAAGAAATTCGTAAAAAGAATTCTCTTATTAAAATTTGGAAGCCTTTGCAATCGCAATCTCAACAACCTCTGTGGCGGCGACATACGGAAGTAGTCAAAGTCCATAGTATATTTTTATGTAATCTTGCTTAATCGTATAAAAATATCAGAATTTTATTTTAATAATATGGCAGCACGTTATACATATAAAAGTTGTAAAAAAAAAAAAAGTTTAATATTTGCGGTATTGCAGATGAGTTGCGATACCACAAATGAGTTGCGGCAATGAAGTGACGATATCAAATCAATATCGTAAATACATCTTTTTTTATCCCTGAAATTACCAATATCATAACGATATCAAGACTATACCGATCAGATATTTTTTTAAATAAATGTTGTCACGATATCTTGGCGATAAATTGTGGGATGAAGTGACGATATCAAATCAATATCGCAAATATATCATCCTTTTTTTTTGAAATTACCAACATCGTAATGATATCAAGGCTGTGCCGATTTGATATTCTTTTGAATAGATATCGTCACGATATTTTCGCGATAAATTATGGTGATGAAGTAACGATATCAAATTAACATTATAACAATATCATCACAGAAATTGATACCATTATGACATGAAATTTATATCGTACCCGTATCAATTCAACATCGCTCATATTTTCAAGGTTTCTGTAAAGTAATACTATCGCTTCGTCTACACCACGAAATATTGCCACACCACGAAATATTGCTTCAACACCAACATTACTAAATACTAATACTACAGCTCCCTTTAGACTTGTTATTTTGCAAGATATTTTAGCCTCATTAAGTCAAACTCAAACTCAATCTCAACGAACTTCTGATATTATTAAAAGATATCCTAATATTAATGTACTGAAAAGTTACCATTCACATCATGAAGAAGGAGCACCAAGAAATGTTCAACCGAGTAATAAAGAAGCGGGTAAACTGAATTTTTTGTTATATTTTAATATTTATTATATTACATCTGTTTGTTACGATTTGATACATATCCTTATAATTTAAAATAGGTAATTTAGAACTAAGAAATTTAAAAAATGAAACCCTTCGACTACAGAATGAATTGAATCAGGAAAAGGTCAAAGTATCAAAAACAAAACAAAAAATAGATAATTTGCAAGACTGTGTTCATAGGGTCGAAGAGGAAAATTCCTTACTACAGCAGTTTAATGAAATTTTTGGTGATGAATCAAACCAATTATGTAAAGAGAATAAAACTCTCCAAGAAGAACTTCAATGGCTCAAGCAACTTCGCACACCTTGAAAGATTATCGATTCTCTGCAGCAATATTCACCAAAACGCTCCAATAAAGATTAAAATTGAGAGAGAAATCACCTGATGAAGTTGCCGCTTCAGCTGCAAGAGTAAGAATTTTACAAGACTATTTGCAGCCGAATTGTGTTAATGTATATATACAGCTTTTATTATTTTCTCTTATTGTTTAGGACGAAATGAAGAACCTCTTGAAAGGTCAAATACCTGAAGAATATCAGTTGGATTACGGCAAAACTTTTAGTAAATAGATAGCAAAGATATACGAAAAATTGATACCTGAATTAAAGAGGTTGATGAGTGGACATTATAATCCATCAGTAACCCAATTGTCAAACTGGTTACGATCAATTCACAAGCATAAAAGAGATAGATAACAGAAATAACTATCAGGCCAATTAGACAAAGTTGATCGTAGGATGCACGTAAATGTGCAATTGTCTGAAGTGAGCAGTATTTTATTTTAATGCACTTCTTTTTAATCATTTGAAATTAATCTTTATATATTCGACAGAAAAAAAATAGATGAATAAAGATGGCAATAAAATTATATGAAAGAAATAACGCTAACATAAAGGAATTCGATAAAGACAAATTATTACCAATGCTTGTACAGAATGATTGTCATTCCATTGAGCAATCAGATTCTGAAGACGATTCAAGACAGAAATTGCCTGATAATAAGCAGTTCTTGCATGTATACGATCGGTCATAGCATTCAGACGAGGTATTAAAGTAATTACTGCTCCTAACCTATTTTAATTCGATATTTGTTTATCTTTGTTTTAATAGTTAAAACAGCTATTACGAAATGTATTAGACTCTGAAGCAAAATATATTCAACATGCAAAAAAGCAACAGGAGCAAATTTATAATGATGATATTTACTTTATGTCTAATAAACCTCTCGAGAATGCGCCTGAATAGGTGCTTGATAAAATGAAAATATACGAGACAGATAAAATAAACGAAACAATTGGCATTAGCGAATATGATGACATGGTTGATGATTTGATTCAATCTTACAAGGATCGTGTGCTAATAGAACTGAATTTAACAGAGCCATATTCAGATTTTTTGTTAAATTCAGCGGAAATGAATTCAACTAGACCTGAAGATTTGGATGAGATCGGTGAAAGTTTGACAATAGTAAGTTGAATTATTTTAATATTTTTATGTCGCAAATATCATTAATTAATTTTGTTTATATCATATGTTGTATCATATTAGCAACAAAAAGCTGAAAAAAAGTGAAAAGGAAAAGAAAGAGCTACAGAAGATGAAGAACTCCATAAAATCTTCAAAGTGGACGAATATTATTAGTATATTTTATATTTCTTTTTTTGGTTATATAATTATGACTGGATATTTTATATTTTTTTTTTGGTTTATATAATTATGATTGGTTTATGAGTCTTATGGTTATTGTACAGTTGATCATATGCGGGTTGGTTTATATAATTATCTTATATTACTATATACTATATACGTCAATATATATAAAATAAATGGTTTTTATTTGCTTATAAAATACAAAATGATGCTTTATTATTCGACCTTGAAAAACCTCTAGTTTGACCTATTTATCAATTATATTTGAATTACATACAGTAGTCGAATATAGTTTTTTTAGGATCAAATAAATATGTAATAATGTCCTAATATAGGTAAAATGATGGTCAAATTTTCTTTCTGAATTTGAGACGATTGGCACCCTAAATGCGCCAAAAAAATTGGCTTTGATTTGACATAGGTTAGATCGTCATTCAACCTATATTTGACCTAGTCAAATTTAGGCTGAATTGTCCTTTTTTGACTAGTGTTGATTTAGGGATAAAGTTAGTACAAAAGAAAATCTGCAAACTTGAAGAGGAAATTAAAGCCTGTGAGCGATATATTTCTCATTTTGAAAAGAATCTACAATCTTATGATGAAGAAGTTAATCAGCTAAAGGATAAATGTAAGGTTATTCTAGGTAAACTTAAAAAATATCAGGATCACCTGAAGCTAAAAGAGGAGGCATTAGTTATTCAAGATAATTGAATTATCCAGTTAGAAAACACAATAGATAAACTTAAATCTCATATACAAGAATTATCTAAATCTAGTAATAAACATACTGAAAAAGAAGAATGACTGGAGGAAGAAAATATGGCCATACCTGATATTTTAATAAATATCGCTATAGCACTAGATCGAGTAGAAGCATATAGGGAATGGAAAGTCCGTTACAGTCTGGTTAAAGTCCCAAGACTTACAGATCCTGGCACATGGACAGACCGGACCCAGTTTAAGGACCGAAACTAGGACTTTAGTTAGGACTTAGTCTCGATTGAATTGATTGGTTAATTAATACTTATTTATTACGAGCTACAAAAAAAATTTTATTAATTTGCCGATAATCAAAATGCTAACTATTTAAGTAATGGCGTTGTAATAATTCCCATCAAAGCCACATTTTTATTTTGTAGGTTGAAAAAAATTTTCTGAACATGAACAAAAGTATATACAGTGATTATATTACTATAAACAATTAAACGTTACCATTACCCTTAATTTCTTTTCTCTCCTATTCCTTTTCAAGCCAACTTTTTGAACACAATAATGCACGAGACGTATCTGGTTGCAATCTATTTCTTGTGCGAGTTATAGTATTACTCGCCACAGAAAATGCTTGCTCACACGCAACACTAGTAGCTTGAATGGATAAATAGTCTCGTGCCATTGCTCCTAATGCTGGAAACTCTCGAAAATGAGCCTGCCACCATAGCAATGGTGCAACATTATCATCACATGGCAAAGCAAAATACCGGTCAATCTCCTCATAAATTCCAGATGATGGTCTTGTAATATTTAAGGTACTATTATTTAATCGCCTCCTCTTTAATTGATGAAAGTAATCACGAGTGCTTGCTACTTCACCATTATCATGATTAATTACAGCTGGTTGAGACATTGGTGTATGATATTCAGAAAAACGCCTTTTTACTGCATTAATTGCATTTGTTGATTCTTTTCCAGTAGAAAACAAAGTAAGTTTTGTACGTGGATCTAGTACTGTAGACGCTAAGGTAGATGAATCCACTACTTCCCAGTACTGATCAATTTTTTGAAGTATTGATGATGCTACTTCACTTTGACTAAATCCTTCTTTTCCAATATAATCGTTTAGATGTTATTGGATTCCAAGAAACAAAAACCTTACATCAGAAATGGTGGGATAGGAGGAAGCTGAAAGCAATACTGTTGCTTTTTCTAATGGTTCAAGTAATGTAAGAGTGTCCTATTCATGTTGTAAATTAGTCATAATGTAGTTTATTTTTGGATTAGATATGTTAGTAATTAATGTTAATATCGTTATTAATGATGGATAGAAAAATAAAAGCTAACACTTACATTTATTTTTATCCATCCTTGCGCGTCCGGTACAAATTTTTTAATGTCTTGATCTGTTGCAGCTAACATCTCAATAGGTCGCAACATTTTTTGGAATTTTACAATCATGTAATAGGTGCTATTCCACCTGGTCTCAACATCCAATTGTGGTTTGTAATATGTTAAATTTTCTATTGAACACAATTCTCGTAATCTATCACACCTTAGAGTTGAATGTTTAATTTTTTTCATTAACTCGCGAATTTTAACAACCTCATCATCAATAATTTTAATTCCTTGCTGCGTGGCCAAATTTAAAATATGTGCAGAGCACCTATAATGTCGAAAAGACTGATCATTAAGTTCTCTTGTAAGTTCCTCTGCAATTATTCTTCCACAAACTATCATCGCCGATTCATTATCAGTAGTTAAAGCCAAAGTTTTTTCAAGTAGATTAAATTCTGTTAAAACTGATTTTATTGCATTTGCTATATTGTTTCCAGTATGACGTGTAGTAAAAGAAATAATATCTAATAAAAAGTTTTTTAGGTTCCAATTATTGTCAATATAATGAATTGTCAGGCCAAGAAATGCATCATTATTACATGTTGAGGTCCACATGTCCGCTGTTAAAAATAATTTGCCTGGAATTGCATTTAAATCTTCTTGTATATTTTTACGTTTTTCTTTAAAATAATCAACTACCAAAGTTTTTACTGTTTTTCATCTGGAATTTGATATTGAGAATCAAATTTATTGATCATAATTTTAAATCGCAAGTTTTTAACAGAACGGAAGGGTTGTGCATCTCCAATTACCCACTCTACTACTGCAATATCTCGTTCATTTTTTTCTTTTTCAGGCCAAGGATCAGTTCACCTAAAATCCAAAGTACTTTGATTTTTTCCTGTATTTTTGACATTTCCTATCTTTATTTTATGTATAGATGCTAAGTGTCATTTTAAAGTTGAAATTCTGGTTTTTTTTCCAAAAACATATTAACATTTGCAACAAACTGGGTATCCTGGATGTTGAATTGTTTGTTCGTTGAAATACTTCCATGTTGGTGAAGTTCGGCGAGATTGAGGTGAGGTCTCATCTTCACTGTCTTCATAATTATCATCATTTTCTTCATCTTCTATAGGAGGTGCATCTTGTTCAAAAGGTTCGAATTCATCAAAATTGTTAAAATCTTCAAAATCATAATTCGAATAAGACATTTTACTGAAAAATTTAATGGGAAGGAAGAAACGATGGGAAGAGTGAAGTAAAGTAAAAATACTAAACGCGAAAATTTTGATGGTAAGAAGACGTATAATGATTTACATATTTCACATGACTAATTAAATTGCAGTAAAGATCTGCAAAATTAAAATTTATTTATATTGTTTATTATAAAACCAATTCGGAACCGTCCAAATTAAGTCCCAAAAATTAGGACTTGGTCTTACCAAGACTGAGTTTAAAGACTCAGTCCTAAAGTCCCAGACCTGAACTTTTCCATACCCTAGAGGCATATATTGATGGGGATACATCATTTAACCCCCAAAAAAACACTAAATGGTATACAAATCTCATTAACAACTGCTCGTAGACTTATGTAAAGATATGCTCAAGATGCTATTAACATGCAAATATACTGTATAGCTAATGATCGAATCAATAGTCTTAGGAATGATTTAACAACTACTAGAAATCAATGTCTTCGAAGAACTTAGCTATTGACTTTAACATATAATAATGAAGTAAATGAACGTCGACGTTGGTGGTAAATAGCTCAGGATAGGCAAACCAATGGTCAAAGAATAGTCTTAAGAAAGCAAAACTAAATAAATATATTAGTAGGAAAAAAGGCCATCCTTCAGCTAATAAATCAGAGACGTAAAGCTAAGGCTGATTTAGTAGAATTCAATTGGGCATTTGTATTTAATAGATACCGAAAATAGAAGGCTAGAGAATTAAATTCGTGACAAATTATTTTGAATTTACAAAACAATCCTCCAGGAAACATGGCTACAATACAAGATGTCATGCATACATTAGCACCATTACTTGCACAATTACCCAATTATGATGGGTAGGAACTACCAGACATATATTATCAAAGCTTAGAAATATAAATGAGATGGCACATCCCTTAGCCGTTGCTGGCTTTAATGCTGCTGCAAGATATCAAGTTATGATAAATAAGATGACAGGTAGGTTTGCACCTGTTCCTGCCAATGATCCTTATGTAAGAGGCAATCCAGCTATTAATACTGAACCTCTCTTTCTAAACTGGTTGCAAGAAAGATATAGAAAAGTTATGGTAGGGACTAACTGAAGTGCTATATTTGCTCTTATTAATAAAAATTTTTTAGAGACAAATACTCCAGATAGTTATGAAAAATGAATCAAACCACTAATACAAGTAATGCCAGATGCTGATGCCTTACCTTATCTATTTAATCAATTACCTTCTGATTTAGAAATGAGAGTTAGAATTGCTAATCCTGCTACAGTCATTGCATTTTTTACAGACTTGCGTAATATATGGCATGAAAGTGCAGGCAAAAGAATACAAGCTCATACAATAGCTCCAGTTAATTATACAGCTCAACCACAAAAAGATGATTTTAAAATTCGTCTAACAAGAGATTTGGCTTATACAGGAATAAAAACAAATGATGCTACATTAGAAAATTTTATTTATGAAGAACTTAAAAGGAGATTAGGAGGTTAAACAGCTCATGTTAGAAAGAGTCTCTTTACACCAAAAAGTGCATATGTTACGAAAAAAGTTGTTAGAAAAGTAGTACAAAAAGCTAAGCAAATCAGGAATTGCTCAATATGTAGAAAGGCTAGTCATACAAAAGTTAATTGTCCTAGACTTAAGCAGACTAAGAAAGTTAATTATGTATATCAAAATGAGGAAGAAAATCCTGAAGACTCTAAAGAATACATATTGGAAGAAGAAGATCCTGAAGAAGAAATCGAAGAGGATGATGAATATATTAATGATGATGATATTAATGATGAACAACGAAATTGCTATGCTTTAAAAAAAAAGTGGTGCGAAGTGGAGTACCAATAAAAAAGAGTATCAAGAAGTCCCTTACTTCCAAGTCTCGTACTAGCAATATAGACATAACTGTAAATTATATATTTCAAATAGCCTTAAAATCTTCAATAACATTATTAGTCCCTTATTGTCCTAGAGAGATTCTTATAGAAATTTCAAAATTTATTAATATGATGTTCCCCAAAATAAAAGACCATTGCTTGAATATTAGTATGCCAAATGATACTGTTAAAAGAAGGGAATTAGCATGGGGAATTATTGCAAGTAAATTCGAAAACATCTTATTTCCACTATTGCAGGTAGTAAATAGTGAGCAGAAACCTCTTTTACAAATTCCAGATAATAATGAATCTATCCCAAATGCCTCCAGCTTAAATGAAGATATGGTTATAGCAGATTCTACTAAAATAAAGGAAATCAATACTACTTCCTCTAGGTATATTATACCAGAGAGCATTCGACTAAATCATGCCATTAAAGCATATGCATCAGCTCAAAAAAAAAATAGCCAAATATATTGGCCAAAGCCTTTGGAGATAAATTTTCTTCAAATAAAGGATGCCGATGATGTTGCAACCATCTCCTGTAGGGTAGGAGATGTGACTATACCCTATGCAATGATTGATAGTGGATCAGACTCATCAATAGTCTCAGAAAATGTTACAAAACATTTGGGACTTAAATTAAATAGAAAAAAATTCATAGACTTAATAGAGTCGCAAGTAAGTCCCATTCTCTTGATACAGTTGATAGTGTTCCTGTAACGATTGAGGATGGAGAAAATAGAGACACCATTCCAGATGAATTCTCTGTCGTTCCTACAGAATATGATGATAATGGAAAAGAACTATCCCTATTTATTCTTGGAACACAATGACAGTATCGTGCAGGATGGGAACCCTTAGTGAAGGGGAATTCAAGGCAACTCGAAATGGGAAGACTATTACCATCCCCCTATCTGTTCACAAATCTCAGCGTAATATTTTTACTGTAGGAAAAGAGCCAGAACCTGTAAAAAAAAACTAGCAGACCGTACATGCATGCATTATAGTAAAGAATTCTGTTATCCCTGTAGGTTAAAACAGTATTATAAAACAGTTAAGTGTTCAAACAGTATTTCAGACAGTGTTTCAGATAGTGTTTCATCACAGATCAGACATTGTTTCATCACAGATCGGACAATGTTCAGACAGCAATCAGAAAAAAAATACAGTATCTATTCAGCTATTTTTGGCATAATATAACCTTTTGAAATTCTTGAACGAGATTCTTGCTAAAAAATTTTGTAGGCTAGCTACTTCTAGAAAAAAAAAACACTAAAAAAATGCCAGGAAAATTAGTTTCCTGCCAGTTCTATGGCAGTTCCATGGCACTACCCTGGCACTATCATGGCGCTAATATATTATTTTCATCATACAAATTGGCCAAAGATGGCTCAGCAATCCTTCTGAACTGATGATCATTTCTCTGGACTAGCATTAATCGAACTGCTTGGGAAATTGGAATTGGAAATATCAAACATTTTACTCACATCGCTTTTAAACAATTTTACAAGGTTTTCTAGTCCCTCCAAGTTTTTCTCAAATGCTTTGATTGCTCCCTCCGGCTCGCTAGACAAATTATTGCATGTATTTTTTTTACTCGGTAACTCTAGGACCCTTTTGGCTTGGCGCTCGCTTTCCATTCTTACCTTCAATACTGCGGAAGTTAGTCTAATTATTGGGAAGAAAAAAAAAATCTAATATAATAATGTATGTGATCTGACTACTCATCTCTATCTAGCTTATTGCTGGTAGCTGGATATGTGAGACACATATTCGTTTTGATATTTCTCTGGGAGCTTGGCCCTTATAGCTCTTTTTTCGGCCTCGTCATAAGAAATACCATCTTTGACCATATTCTTATAAATCATATTACGCCAATGCCCATATGGTAAAGTAGTTATTCCATCTGATAATATCCAGCGCTTAGTATTTATGGAGCAGAGGGCCTTCTTCTCAGATTCGACCAGAGATAATACATGATCTTTTGATCAGATACCCACATTTTTGGCATAGAACACTTCTTTACCAAAGAGACAGTTTAGATAGACTTGGGTCATGGGATCAAATATTTTGGCTTTGTCTACAAGGTCATCAAGCAATGTTCTGCCTAAAGATGAAAAATATGTATTAGTTGCCATCTCGCACATATCTTTTTTGCTAACCCCCTTATGCTTAGAATTTGTGGTCTTGCCATCAGGCTTACGCTCTGCCAAGACATAATGATATAATTTTGCCCGGATATGCGTGGATAATGAAATTGTATTGCCTGGAGTCTCATCCTTATATTTGCCGACAGTTTGATCTCCATTAAGATTAAAGAGGTCTGGTCGCTTATCCATATCTTTATAAACATCTTCAGTCTCAACATAATATATGAACAAATCTGTATCCATATAGCCAAGCTTTGCTTTATCACCATATCTTTCTTTCACATATTCATAATTCGTACATGTGAAGCTTGCTAAGTCTCAAAACAGATGCTCCAACTATAATAGGCTTATTGAGAGTCATACTGGCCTTTCCATATGCGCTCCTATAAGTGTATTTCCAAGTTGTCTAGCATGGTTTGCAGACCTTTTTCAAGAAAGCTTTTTTATCTCGCTTGTTATTATTCTTTATAATCTTGACATCCTGGTACTTGCGAACATTCTCCATAGTCTTGCCATATACTGATACATTCATAAGTTTGAAAAAGTCACTCAGGAATGTATTTCCAGCTTTTTTAGCCTCATTACGTTTTTCAGTATTAAAAGTTATATATGGTTCAAGCCAGTTAGTCTGGTCAAAGGAGAGTATCTTTGAAACTTCATCTACAACTATACCTAATTTTACATAATATTGGAGCTCTTGGTAATGGATGACATAGTTCTTTCGTGGTCCAAGATGGGTGACTAATTTTTCTGTGACAGAGAAGCGTCCACCATCTAATTGTTCTACAAGTTTAGCATTATATGGACATAACCAATCCTTTTCCACAGCGACATTCTCCACAGCTGAAGGTAAGTCTTTTAAATATTCATGAGTCTTTAGAGGGAAATGAGCATTAATATTTAAGAAATACCCTCGCTTAGCATCAGATCGTGTATTGAGAATCTTTTCAAGATATTTCTTCTGCATAGCTGGATTTTTTAGTAAATATTTCCGACTAGCTTCCTATTGATAATTTCTGATAGGCAAATATTGGCTTATAGAATGTCCATAAAGATTGGTTGCGTCTACATATGAGATCCAGGATGTGGGTTTGGATGGATCATAGGCTTTTCCCATCTTGAGATTATTAGCCTTAAAATATCGTTGACAGGCCATAGATATACCACCATGTTTAGCTTTTTCAGTAAAATCATGCATACTCATATCTGTAAAAAGATCAATCCTAACTCCTGTCATCTTAAGTTGTGCATCCCAGGATAGTGATGGGGCAGAAATATAGCAACTGGGATCAAGTTCATAATATTTCAGACATTTTTCGAAACTCTGTCCAGATATCTGCTAGGCTAAGTACATCAGTCTTAAGATAGAGATCATGGTACACACCTAAATTTTGACATCTGAATTCCTTCCATACTTTTTGGGCGTGTTGGTAGTCATCTTGTGAGATCTTACCTTTAAGAGTAGTATGAAATTCATGAATGGGAGGAAGTTCTGTCTCCTTAAATCTATTATGCGAATCAATGTAGTCATAGGGATAAACTCCTTTGTGATATACTAATGCTAATTGCTTCTCTGTATAACCTAGTTTTTTGAAATATTGGCTTGTTATTGGGTGGTTATCACCCAAATTTTCTGTAAGATTGGCCAAACTACTATTTATGAATTGTATGCTATCAATATACTTGAGCTGACCTACCTTTATAGACTTATATCGCTCAAATGTTTCAGCTATAACTTGGATTTGAATAGCATTAGCTGACCGTCCAATAGATTCACAAACTAAATGAGAGTCATAACCTCGGAAGTTATGGAAGATAACTGGGATTGGGGTTTTCCAATCCTGTATTTGGAATTTAAGATTGCAATCCCTATGAGCTGATCCACAAAACTTACCTGTGATATAGCAGTGATCCCAAACCTTATTAGCCTTAGCTTTTTCACTGGCAATTGCCTTGGTCGCTTTATTAATAGTTGATTGGATACCATTATATAAGTTATTTTGGATTCTAAGTGCTCGATTTCATTTGTATTTATATCAAATTTACCTTTACAAATCCAACAGCTAATAGCATCAGCAAATTTTTTCTTATCTTCTTTAATCACTTTTTACTTGTATTTAGCAGCTAAGACTTCATTGATATGAACTAGCTCTTGATCAATCCTTCAGACGAATTCTTGTGTGGCATTTTCTCCCCGGTATAGGAATGGACTCCATACATCTCCAGTATCGATCCAGTGAACTAAATAGCAGAAACTATTAGCCTTCTGTTCAGTTAGTTTTCGCATGCTTCCACCATATTTTTCATCACATTTCTTATTGTAAGCCTCGAAGTCTGCTATAATAACACAAGGAGCATTGATCATCCGGCCATAGTTCTTGAACTTCTCAAAATTATTTACCCCTTTCACAAGCATTGTAACTCTCTGTAGGGCATTTTCGTGTATTCCTAGACACCATTCTATATGTTGGTCTAAAGATTTTTCAGAAGGAAAACTTTGGAAGCATCCATCACATAGATGTTTCTTTTCTTTATGCGCACTATCCCCATATATTAATCTACTGGAATTCTTGATCTAGAGAAAGTGGTTCTTTTGTCTGTATTTATCTTCATCTTCAGATTTGATAATATCTGTAAGAGCCAATAACCAAATTTTATACTTTCTTTTAAAGTTTTTACTAGCTATCACAGGTTTTGGAGTAGCTGTTTCTTCTTTCCATTCCCAAACATTGATGGAGATATCTGGATTCATCTCCTCTATCTTATTAAATATGCGTGGGCAGATTGGAGTAGGCATTGGGATACTATCTAGCTTGACTACATCTAAGTATGGCTTGAGTTTCTTTGCTCAGAATATTCGTTTAAGATGATCTGTTTCTCCATCCTGATGTGCGAAATAGCAACCTAATGCACCTTAGAGATATTTTTCAGATAATGCATTTGTTTCTGGATTAATAAGACCTTTATTATCTGGATTGATAGTAGACTTTGTCTTTTGGGAATGGAGATGAATAAACCTCCTGTACCTCAACGTAAAGTATATGTTTAAATAAATATTTCTAGAATTCGTTTAAGAACATATCCAGATCCCTTTTTTAATGTTTTTTCAATATGATTATCTATTTTTCCAGCAGATTTGGTTATATGCTCATCTATATCCCCTTCTGAAAGAATCGCTCGCATCTCTCCACTATGATGATTTTCTATATATGTTATTTCGCTTATACCATCTGGATTTCTTTTAGTAATTGAATACAGGCTCAATGCTACTATAGCTGATTTTATTTGATCTTTTCTATGAAGTTCTGTTTGGAGAACTTCTGTTATTTTTGGACGAATTAGTCCCATAAGTTGAGGCATGTATGGCAAATTTTTACATTCTTCTGGATTATCTATTGGTTGATTAAAAATATATGCACGATTATCTTTAGATTGGAGAACTTTTTCCACCTATTTGCTCATTAAAGACCGATTTTCATATAGTCTTTTTAGATCTCTTTCAACTGGGCATTCTTCAAAGATGAGATCCTCCACTTGAATAAAAGCCTCAGAAGATTTTGGTCTAATTGGTTTGCATTTAAACTTTCTTCTAAGATGTGCTGTTAGTTCACAAGTCTTTTTAAAGTTATTTTTACCACATCTGGGGCATGGCGCTATCATTTTAGTATATGTGTATACTTTATGTTGTTTGTATTAATAGTACGAAAAGTTTTGTTTAAAATAAATTAATTATTCAGATATATTGACCTTATGTTTGTATTAATACTACTACAATCTTTGTTTAATTACTTTTTTTACATCCCCTTGTTCATGAGCTATATGACTTCATCCTGAAATCTGTGATTGAGGAAGTGGTGTCATCTGTGGTCGGTCTTGCTGTCACCCTGAAGGTTGCTTTGAACATTGGAAGGCTAGAGTGCATCTTCCTTGCAGGGTTTGTGATAAGCCGACTAGCTCTGAACCTGTTTTTTGTAGGTTACATGCTAGTGGATACTATGTGACCCAATATATTAATAGACTTCAGGTTAGAGCTTTAGGTACTTATCAGAAGGTTAAATAGGCTATCCTTCTTTTTGAAAAAATTTACACCTAGTTCGAAAAAAAATTTATATCTAGCCCAATTTTTTTTACACCCACATCTAGCCCAAAAAATTTATACCTAACCTTGAATTTTTTTTACACCAAGGTGTGATTTTTTTTCTTAATATTTATGTAAATGAAATGACTCAAGAATGGCTTCTTGTATATCATAATTAATGGTATGCTAGGACATAGTCTTTATCTTTTTAACTTTCTTTTCGAATACAAAAAAATTTACACCTAAGATCATTTTAGGTGTAAATTTTTTATCTTGTTTATGGGTATTAATCAGTTTTAGAATTCATTCTAGGATAATATAAAATCTAATATGCAAAATAAGCTTGCATTTACGGTCTGCAAGTACACTTAGACACTTCGGTTCTTGGTGCTCTTGGCCTTTTTTAAACTCAAGCAATATAGCATACTTTTTTCATTATATTATTTGAAATTAAAATTCGGCTAGCTTGTTAATATTGATGGTGTTCTTCTTTATTTTATTAACAAAATATTTGGGCAAAGTGGGTATGTTAACAGGATTTAAGCCCAGCTTGATTTTAAGTCTGAATTCTATATTGATTTTCATTATATTTCCTGATGTTGCAAACGAATTTGGATCACATAAGATTGCATAAATTTTGATAGCAGAAAAGGGGGCAAATGGGGACCTTACTGCTTTTATAACTATATGAATTTTTTTGTTCTAGAACCCCCAAGGCTGTCTATATTCATATTACGCTTTATTTATTTTGGCTGAAATTTTATTAAATCATTTTTTGATATCATGTGATGTAATGATACTATGCTAATTCTGGGTAGGATTAATATAATTTCAGCCAGAGTTATAAAAATATGCGATTTTTTACAAAAACCCCCTAGCAAACCTATAAGTAGTCCTCTATATTAATCCTATGTTAAAAAATTCATTTAACAATTTTTTTTCCATGTATATAAATATGTTTTCAAACTAAACATGCTTTTTAGATTCAAGAAACATCAAAACTTAAAATTTAAAAAGAAAGAATTTTATACTAATCAGCTCTATTGGTCCAGTCCTAAGACGTGATATAAAAATATGTGACAAATAAATTTTTCATGATGTGATTAGTTTTGATCACATAAATAGGTTGTATTTTAATTGGTTAAAAGTATTTTCAGCAGAAGTCCATATAGTATAACAGGGTAGACATGCAAATATATCACATGCTGATTATTTGTCAATCATAATATATGTGATATCACATTAACTTTGAAGCATTATTTCAACTATCGGTGTGTAAAAAAAATACATTAAATTATTTTATTTAATAGTTTAAAGTATTAAAAATTTTGTATTAAAATTTTGTAGCAAAATAAAATATATTGCTAAAGTTAGCTTTAGACCAAATTTTTTAATAACTAATATATATGCTGATCATTTTCTAATCAGATTTTAAAGTCTCAGGCGAAGCTACAGATGTTCAGGTGAAATGTGAAACTTTTACAATATATTATTTAAGTATTCAAAAATCAATGGCTAAAATAAACCTGAATAATTTTTGATAATTCTGAAGTTATGGTTAAATAAACACTTGCAATTATTTTTATAAATGACATTATTATTTAATTTAATATAAAATTTTAAAATACAATAACTTCACCAACATTAATCTGATTGCAATGAATTTACTATCATTCGAAACCTCTCATTGAGACAAATTAACAGTATAAAATTTATTAAAATCTGATCACTGAATCTTGAAATTGTAAATTTTGAATTTTTATATTATTCATCAATTATAAATTTTCATATAAATTGATGTAATTTCAGTTAATTTCGAATAATTTTTATATTAAAATAGTCAATCAATAATTATTTTAGCCTCATATATTAACTAAATGATATTTTTTTTATGTGATAAAATTGAATAAATGATTAATAAATGATTGGCAAATAATCAGCACCAATGTGACAATATGAAGATGTCTGTCTTGTTATAATATTGCAATTTTTCAATTAGTCTGTTTGTTGATAAGTTTTATGATATAGTTCATATAGATTTTATTTTTTTATAAAAAAAAGATTGATACCAGATTATTTATTTTATTTTTTTATTTTATATGATGAATTCATATTATAATAAAAAGTTATGAAGGAAGACTTTTAAAGATGGAGATCAATCATTACTAATCTCGTTAAATATTTCATTTTGGTTCATGAAATGGGTTTTGTTGTAATGTATAATTTCAGGTTTTCTTGATTGGAAATATGTGTGAAAATTTAATATGACCTCTTTTCGAATGTAATGAAGCATGTAGGCCTATTAAAATCACTGTTATAGACCTTAGGGTTTGATTAAGAGTTTATCTTATTGGCCAAATAGCTTTCATTTGGATTCTACTAAAAATCTTTTGGTTCAGACTTTCTTTTCACAAGAAAATTGAGAATTCACTGGTCAAAATAATGTGAATTACACAGAGTTTACAATCTGGAAATTGTCAACACACTTGTTCATTTTTAACAAGTTCAACATGTGATTGCGAAATTTCAGTTAAATTTAATTTACAACTGGAAATGACAAAATGTACAAGATAAACCATGTGTGGACTGTGAAAACTTAGTTTACAAATTTACATTATTAAATCTTAATTATATTATCATTAAATTTCATCTAAATTTCTAATAAACTAATATTAAATTTTATACGCAAATCATCAGTAAATTACAGTTAAATTTCATGTAAACTAATATTAAATTATAGTAAATTATTATTAAATTTCAAATAATTTAAATTGACATTATTATTACATAATCACTTCTTATTTAATTTTATTAGTCACATGACTTATTGAATAAAATGCGATCTATTTTTTTTATACTTTTTTTTATACTTTATCATGCCAGAAGTTGGAACTTAGGTTCTTCTTTTTAGAAAGTATTCCCTAGACTTTTTGGCAAAGTTTCTTACTCCACACTTACTTTTTAGAAACAACATTCAGTTAACCTCATTCCATTTTTCTTTTTTTCTTTTAACATTAAGAAATGTCTTCTAGCAAGTCTCTGATAAGTGAGGAAGGGCAGATCTTTATTTTAAATATCTATTAACTTTCTTTTATCTTTGCAAGGTCTTATTCATACAGGAAATATGTTTCAGTATGTGCTTCAAAAATTTTACTAACTCTTTCTTGTTTTCTTAGAAGGAAACTTTTTTTTGTATTTATAATAATTTGCTAACACTTTTCTCTTTCATGGTTATAGGTTTTGGACTTTGGTTATTTTAAATATAAAATTATCTTTATTTTTTAAAGAAATTTTAGCTAATATTTCTTTTTTCTTTTCTGCAAGTTTTAGATTTGGATACTTAAAACTTGGATGATGGTAACATTATTCTCTTTTCTTTTTCAAAGGTTTGATTTTGAATACATGGAATCTTGGATGATGGTATGTTTCAATTAAAAAAGAGATGTTAATTAATTTTAACTTTATATATATTGCCTTTACTAGGACAATATGGTGTAAATTATAATAAATCATTGCTTATTATGGCTTTAATTGATAGAAATATAATGTTAATGTAATAAATTTAATAAAAATACAACGTTAATGTAATAAAAGTATAACTTTAATATCACAAAAATGTGTTTAAAATAATATGAATAAAAAATTTTGATTATAGTTAAATGTAAATATGTTTGAAAAATAAACAACATTTCATTTTACTTTATTTTGGTGTGATATAAATGTAAACAACATATAAATGAAGTTTCCATTATCAAAAATAGGGTGGAAACTTAATGGAAATGGGACAAATTTTCAAGAATTTCCAAAATTTAAATTTATTTGAAATTTGTGATAAATTTACTAGAAATGGGCCATGTGAATGAAATTTCACAACTTGAAATTTGTAGTACATGGGCCTACTTCGACCTGTGATTGACTCACCATTGACACTTTATGATTGATTCTATAACTATAACGTTTATCTGACATCATTTCAAAGTCAAATTCATTGTTGCAATAGGTTTGATAAAAATAGCGTTTACTTTATTAATTTAGTTTTATGTTATGTATAGTAGCATTTTAGCATGAATTTTTTATTTAGAAATATTTTTTTTTTTCAAAAATAAATTAAGGACATACTATATCTGATATACCAACCATTGCAACCAATAAATTTACCTCTTAAATGGAACTTTTGAATTCTTTGATGATATGGATTTCAATTTCTCTGTCTAGTAAGACATGCAAAAGCTTTAATTTTTAAATAGATGATTTTGATGAAACTTCATCACTTAGCAGTGATTTCTTTTGTTAAATCTTGGGTAAAGCTGTGAACGTAATATATCGAAAAGTGTTGTGAACATAATATGATAATATATCGTGTTTGCTGGTATTAGAAAAAAGTTTTCTTATTTATTAATTAAGTTTTTTTTTTGTATAATAAAATAAATATTTTTTTTCAATTAGAAAAAATTTGTTGATTTTCTTTTGAAAAATTTTTTCAGGATGATCAGATCTTTTAAATATGCTTTTGGATGGATTATGATCAGCTCAATCTTTTTTTAAAGATTATCTGTTATTATGTTATTACGAAATATTTGTAGAATATACTTATATAAGAGAAATCATTTGGGGATCTGTCCAAAATCCCAAACTTGAAATCCTGACAGTATATTATCCAATACTCTAAATCCCAAAATGACAAAATCCCAAAATGCCATAATCCTGAATTCCATAATTCCAACAAAGTCTAAATCCTGAAACCTCATAATCCAGAAATTTTATAATACTGATAAATAAAAATCCTGACATTTTATAATATCTACTATATAATAATTGTTTTCCTGTGTTACCGTAACGTTTAGATTACATATTTATATTTGTGTACCCGTAACGTTTAGACTACAATTTATACCTGTGTATCCGTAACGTTTAGACTACAATTTATACTTGTGCACATATAACGTTTATATAAAATTGAACAGTAATTATAAATTATAAACCAGTAAATTGGAACCATTATAAAAATTTTATGTTTTTGAACTATGTTATAAATAGTAATAGTAATAAACAAATATAACAAAAGTAGTATAAACCGTAACATAGAGTTGAAGCTCCGCATGAGCCGAGCCGGCTCGCGAGCTAGCTTGAGCTGTTCAAGCTGAGCCAAGCTGAGCCATGTTTAAAATGGCTTGATGACTCGTGAGCCAGCTTGAAAAAGCTCGAGCCAGTTATTGAGCTCGACAACTGAGCCGAGCCGAGTCGATAATGGGGCTCGGCTCGAAAAGCTCGAGCTGCCTCGCAAGCCAGCTCGATCTATCATACATTTAATAATTAAAACGGTTCGCAACGTTTTTTTTAATTATTTTAGTGAAAAACGTTACGAACCGTTTTTCAATATTATTTTAATTAAAAAAAAACGTTTCGCAACGTTTTTTTAATACGTTGCGAAAACGTTTTTCAATGTTAATATTAATTTAATTAAAAAAAAAAACGTTTCACAACGTTTTTTTTAATTATTTTAGTGAAAAACGTTGCGAAAAAGTTTTCAACATTAATTTAATTAAAAAAAACATTTCGCAACGCTTTTTTTAATTGTTTTAATGAAAAACGTTGCGAAACATTTTTCTGATAATAAAGCTCGAACCAGCTCAAGCTAAAGTGAGCTGAACCGAGCTAGACTGTAGCTCGGCTCGAGCCGGCTCATGCAGAGCACTACATAGAATAAACTGCATAAAAAATCACGTTTATAGACTTTAGACTTGACCGTCGTACCGGTAACATCACGTATATGTTTATGTGACGTTGCGGAGCAACGGGTTTAACTGCTAGTCGAAATACAAAATTTAATAATTTCATAATCCCGAATTTCATAATCCTAAATCTTATAATGCTAAAAAGTTTATCAAAAAAAATTGTTTATGCGTACAATAATTTTTGTAATTTTGAATTTTATCAAAAATATGCTAAACATTTTTTATTTAAGAATTTTTTAATCAATAATTAATTAGAGAAGATTTTGTTAAAATTTTAGTTATAAAAGGGTGAAAGACAATTTTCTTTATTAATAAATAATAAAATATGATCATGCTTCTTAAATTTGAATTTAACAGTAATAATGGTGATTTCATTTAAAAATAATTTCATATTTTTTACAACAATATTTCAAAATTTTATTGTGAGTGCATCGCTTATTAATGATTCAATCAAACCATCATGAACAATATTTATGACAATTTTTCTTTATAAAATAAAATAATTAAAGAACGAATATTATGATTTTATTATGGTTATTTTTATTGAAAATTTCTTAGTTTACACAGTGTGTCCGAACACGGTACATGTGTAATTTACACGGTGTGAATTTTTTTTTTCATTTCTTTTTAGATTTTTCAGGGCGACCTCCTTTAGCTTCGGGAAGGTAATAGATAGTTTTTTTTGCTTTTATTCTCCTTTCTTTTGACTTTTATTAACTTGTTTGTTCTTTTTTTTTAGGCGTGACTGTTTTTAGTGCCATTTTGGTGGAAATTCAAGGTGAGTTTTATTTTTTTTTGTTTTCTCTTCATTTTTTTCTTTGTTTTTTACTAACCTTTTCGTCTCTTTTTTAGACGTGCACCATCTCAGTGAATATTCAAGTAAGTTTTTTCGTCTCTTTCTCATTGTTTATTTTCTTTAAAATGATATTAACCGAATTTCTTTTCCTTTTTTTTATGGGTGGGTGTTCCGGCCTTTCTTGTATTGTTTCCCCTTTATTTCTCTTACTTTCCCTTATCCATTTCATTGTTTCTTTCATTTTTTTCAATTTTCCCTCGTTTCTTTCATTTTTTTCTTTCATTTGTTTGCTTCTCTTTTTGTTTCTTTCATTTCTTTTTTTGTTTCTTTCGTGATTTCTTCTGTGATCTTCTGTTATTTTATTTCGTTGATCTTTGGGTTCTTTCATTGCTTTTTTCATTTCTTTCGTTGTTTTTCATTCCCCTTTGCTTCCCTTCATTTTCTTTCATTTCGTCTTGTTCTTTCTTATTAACCATTCGTTTCTTTTAATTCTTTTCACTACCCTTTTGTTTCTTTCATTCCCTTTAACTTCTTTTCGTTTCTTTCACTTTTTTTATTCCCCTTCGTTCGTTCCTTTTCATTTCCCTTTTGTTTTTTCATTCATCTCACTATCTATCCTTCACTTTTTTTTCCTTTTACTTCCTATTTAATTATCTTCATCCCTTTTCATTTATCTTTCCTTTTTTTCACTCCCCTTAATTTTTTACTGTCCTTCCTTACTGTATTTTTCTTATATATTGCATTTATATTACAGCATTATGACATAACAATACAATTAAAATTATGCAATTTTTTTCATAAAACTAGCCAATAAATCTAAAATAAAATTGAAAATTTGACAGATAAAGATTTTTTATAAAATCATGTGATACAGTTTCCAGGCACACCGTGTACAAATCTTTTTTATTTTAACTAGTAAAATTTTGGTATCAATAAATTTCGGGATTTGAATTTCAGGATTTTGTCTTTCGGGCTTATTATGAAGCGTCCGTCGGGATTGTAAAATTTCGGTATTGTGTCACTTTCGGAATTATAGAATTCGAGATTATGATATTTCAGGATAATGTACTGTTGGGATTTCGAGTTTCGGGATTTCGTACCAAACCCGTTTTTTTATACTACGATAAATTATCTAATATTTTACAGATAATAGTATGTAGATAATGAATTCTGGTTGATGAGGTTTTAAAGATTTTAATTTTCAGGAATGTCGGATTTTGTATTATAATTTATAAAGGGATTTGGTTTCGTGATAAATATAAAATATCTAGTACCATCCAATGATATCAACGCAAGAAAAGAAATCGAGGTAAAATGCAATGTAACACATAATAATTGAAAACAAACAATAATATTATTAATAATCAATAAATCAACAGGTAATGATTATTAATATATTTAAGCGAAATAAAAATGATTAATAATTAAATTTATAAACAGATTCAGGAGTGAATTCTTTGGAATTCTCATTAATCTGTTGTTACCATACGAACAGCAAAAACTTGCATTTTTGCAGTGAAAATTTGTGCTATTACTCTAGTAATTTCTAGTAAGTTGAAACTTTCAAAATTCTATTAATAAAATTTCCTTAAAAGAAAATGCTAATCATTGAATTGACACAAATGCTGCATCATATTGACCGTTTATGCTATTCACCGATCATCAATATTTATTAAATGCATCATCTTGCAACGAATACAGGTTAATTACTTGAAATAAACCAATCATATTGTAATAATTTAATTACAACGAAATATTTTATCAAACATGTCATAGCTTTCTCCGATAGCTATATCCCTTCTTAAACCGTTATTTTCTTTTCAAATAAAAAAAAAAAAATAAATAGACAATATATAAATAAATAAAATAAATAATAAATAAAATAAACAAATAAACAAATAAAAAAACAAACAAACAAATAAATAAATAAATAAAATAAATAAAATAAACTATTCTTTTAAATGTATTTATCAGAAAATTTTATAACGTACATAAAGGTCCAATCATGAGCCGAATTTGTTTGATAGCCGCTCGATTAAAAAATTTTAGACAATATGACTTAAACAGGAAACAAACTATTTTTAGAATTAACGTTAACGATTAAGAAGCTGACATAATAGTTAATGCCATAAATTAATATAGAAATGAATTCTTAATTTCTAATGTTGGACAAAATAAATCAAATTAACCACAAAAAGTGTGATTGGTCATATTTAAAATTGCACGTCACACCTCAAGGCACGTGTATTCGTAATTTATAAATGATCGACCATCTAATAACTCCCGAAACCTAGAAAAAAAAGTAAGAAAAACGGTTGATCTCTGTGATGATCAGAGGGGATTGTACCAACAACTATCTAGTTCAATATGTAACGACAAGTATGAATTCTAAGCAAAAAAATCTAAATAAACATATACATCTATCTAACTAATTTAATTATTCACTTGTACCTATTTCCGGTAAACAATCAAATAAATATTATTCAAATTTCTCATATAAAGCATTATAAATTTTGTAATTCTCACATTCAAATACATAATGTATTTTTCTACATTCTTAAAAATAATTTTTGTTATTTCTCTTTGTTTTTTAACATTGAAAATTGATGCACGCTCTCCTATTCGTGCCAGCAGTCGCGACTACCGTCACTATCACAATACCGCAACCATGACCAAACGCAATTTTACCAAGAACGCAATCCATATCGATCTTAATACTGGCGAATGTAATGATAAACATTGTAGTAACGAAACAAATTGCTGTGCTGGATATGTATGTGATGAAGCTTTTCAGACGTGTCGAGTTCCCGGTTACAAACAACGCCCTGTACTTTAAAAAGTTTATACGTGTGTACAGAATGACGAACTAATAAACATAATCTATATAATCTTCAATTTTTCGGCCAACTTAAAATTAATACGTAATTCTTATATTTAATATTAGAAGAGAACTTTTTTTGTTTTCTTTAAAAAAAGAAACCTTTTTTTTCATTCTTATTAAGAAACTTTTTTCGTTTTTTTTTAAAATACGGGTTTCCCTCTTTTTTTTCTTTTATTATTCATTAAAAAATTATGTAAAAAAGTATTTTTCGCTATTTTTCTTTTTTTTTTGAATTTTTTTCTTATTTTATTAATCGTTCTTATTTATTAAAATAAAAGATATACATTTTTTGCCTATTTTTATTAATGACAAAGTAATTTTATTGGAATCTTTGCGCAGAGTATAGCGTGTGGCTGTTAGATCACGAAATTAATAAAAAATTGGTTGGTAGTTAATTAATAACCTTTCGTACTTTATTTCTACTCTTTTCATTATAAATTATAGCCGTTTTCGAATTACTGTGATCAGGTGATTTATCGATCAATTAAATTAAAACATCGAAAACACCGAAAACAAGCGAAGAACAAGCGAAAATAATAAAAAAATACTACATATTTACGCCACTAAAGACACAATAATCAGTTTTAGAACTATTATTTTTTTTTAAAAAAAATATTTATTTTCCTTTTATTTTATTTAGAAAGTGCTTTTTAAGACACTTTATTTTGAATATTTTGAAACATAAACCAAAAAAAAAGTTTTTTTATCCATTTCTTTTATCTATTAACTATTTCTAACTATTTTTTAGAGTCTTCGGAACTTAAAAAATATTTCTATTTAAACATTAGTGTAAAGTAGAAGTCAAGAAATCCTTAAGAAACACTACCCTCTACCTTAAGAACCAAAGATCTAAAATAAAAAATTGTGGTCAACGAATAAAAAAATAGTTAGAAATGAAAAAAATAAGTAGGAATAATGAAATAAAATAAAAAAGTATTACCTCTTACTTGGCATAAGTCTGTAGGAGTCTTTGGAATCTCTAGGATTATAAGCTATAGCAAAAACTAAAAGCGAACGATATTAACAAAGGTTATACAATGATGGCTTAGCATTACACAGATCAAATGATAAACATAGTATTTAAATCACCGATCACACCATTTTGAAAACGGCAATAAAAAAAAAGAATAATTTTCTATTTTATTCTTGTTTGTGGCTAAAATTTATAAATTCTTATTTTTTGCTTTATAAAATGATCATTTATTTTGCTTATTATTTTCAACTCAATAATAGTAATTAGTATATCTTCCCAGATATGTCCATGAGAGCTAAAGAATAGTTGTTTACTTAGCTTTTGTTCTTCAGATTAGTAATATTTCAAATATTTTGGTTTTTTTTTTCGTTAGTATTATTTGTTTCACGATTGCTATGAACATCAAATGGCTTACATATTTATTTAATTCATGAATAGGGACCTTCGTTAGGAGTCTTGTCGAAAATGTCTTTAAATAAAAAATTTCCACTTACCAGTTATCCTTTTTAAATTCTTAAGATTATTAAAGGTATTGAACAAATTCATATTATTGCAGGAGCGCTTTATCATAAAAATGTGAAAAAAAAAATTTTTTCTTGATTTTAAATATAAATCGCTTGTAAATTAAAGCTCAATTCAGTTTATCGTGTCAAAATTCAAAAGTTTGAGCTTAAAAAAGAAAAACATTATTTATTTTATTATTTTATTTTATTTATTTGGTTTGTCCAATGGCAATTATGGCAATATTACACCTTCTGTTACATAATTATAATGGTGACTTCAGAGGTGTTGTGACAAATATTTATTTATTTATTTATTTCATATCTAGGCGTTGAACGCTCTACTATAAGCACTAAAATACTATATGTAACGAAGCTCCTAAACCAGTAGAACCTGCCAACGCCTGTTATTTTAGCAACAATTTACTCAGCCTGTTATGATCTATCCTACATCGGATTCAAGCCAAGCAAAAAAAAACTAAACATAGCTAGCACATCAAACTAAAATTCTAAGAATAATTTCAGCAAAGCCGTTTATCCACCGATTTTTCTTAGTGGTCGTGTCAGGGTTCTTACGATCTTTATCAGGCTTTTTCTGTGACGACTTGTTAGAGGTACCAGCATCCTTTATGGTAGCATTTTCAGAAGGCCTTGTCGAAAAGTTAGTGCCATCGGTCCTTTGATATTCTTCTTCTTATAAGCGGAACCAGGCGAGGGATGAGTCATATTCTTGTTCGCTGATTCCTTGAGAATTTTATACAATTTGAAATCAAATTCCACAAAGAATTTGACGCCACCATATGTGTTCGTGATGTTGTGACAAATAGATAACTCAAAGTAAACAACACCTGTGAGATCATAAATATCACAGGTGAGTTGTTACTAATCCAGAATTTTCTGATTGTCATGTGGACAATCTCAAAAATAATGTTTGAGATGTCATGCTGTATGACGTCCCAACGTCATGGTCACCAGAACAAATTCTCACCAACTTATCTACCTGGGACCAAGTCATTGCAATGTCACTCAAAAGTCAACGGAAGTATTATACTATCCGTCTCAAGATTGCATTCAATCAATTCACACTTCAAGCGTTTTATGGCGGCAAGTGGTATCATCGTTTACATACTCCTGAAGTTCGTTGGTTCCCTGGGCGCTGGACGCTGAAGCAAAGAAACAACCATGCTACCTTCGCGGCCAAAGTAGAGGGCCTACCAGTATCTGTCACCGCGGATCCCCTACTTACCCAGGACTATGACAAACGTGATTTCTTTTTTAAGGATCAAGACATTTGTGCCTATAAATTCTCCAAGAAGGGCACCGGCCGAGTTATGATATTAGGGTTTTTCGAAACTTATGAGGATCTTAAAACAGCGCTGAAATCCCCTTTCATCTACGAACGTACAGAGTACCGATGGTATTGCTCGAACGGTCGTCCTAATAAGAAGAAGTCTAAAAAGGCTTCGTCAAGGTCATCACAAAAACGTACCAGCCAGAATATTGGTACAAAAGGTTCCCCATTGAAGCCTTCATCTAAGCCAGAGGGGTCGCGTCGTGCGTCAAGCAAGTCCTCCTCCAAGAACAAGCAAAAGAAAGCGGGCAAGACGGTTTTGGATAAAGTGGATCTCAAACTTGTCTTGTCACTTTTAGATTGAAGATAGTGGGCGGTTTTTTTAGTCTTAGTTTCATTTTCTTAGTGTTGTGATATGTAGATAATTTTTCCTTGATTGTAGATTTTCCCCCTTTTTTGATTTCCTTTATCCTGTGTTATTTGATTTTGTTTTTTTTTATTTTACTCGCTAAGCTAGGATAGTGCTACTGACCGATTTTCTTTTCTATGTTTCCTAGCGAAGTGGGTTGACCATGTGCGCTGAAATGCGTTATGTTGCTATCAACGGGGTTCTTCTGTCATGGCGACAGTTTATATAGATAAAAGTTTTTTACATACAATTTTGCATTTATGCAGTTAAGTTGTATTTCCGTATATGTGGCACCCACCTTTAAAAAAAAAAATCCAGAATTTTCTGAAATAAAAATAAAATTATATCTGTTGAGTAATCCGAATAGAAACTGGTATATCTATCCGGATGTTAAATAGTCCATTCCGGTCCGTCCTTTTCGGTCTACAGACTAGGAAGTCCAGAAGTATGTTACAGTTAGCCCTAAAATTGCATGCGACTATGAATAAAATATGCGCTTTATAATTTTGGCTGGAGTTTTATTAAATTATTTCTCGATATCATGTGATGTAATGATACTATGCTAATTCTGGGCAGGATTAATATAATTTCAGCCAGAGTTATAAAAATATGCGATTTTCTACAAAAAACCCTGGCGAACCTATAAGTAGTCCTCTATATCAGTCCTATGTCATAAAATGTTTTTAACAATTTTTTTTTCGTATATATATATATGTGTGTTTTCGAGCTTAACATGCTTTTTAGAGTTCAAGAGACATCGAACTTAGAATTTAAAAAGGAAAAGTACTTGGATCAATTTTATACCGATCGGCCTTATTGGTCCGGTCCTATAAAATTGGCCTTAGTTTTAAATTTTGATCCACTATATTACACAAATTATCATTTATAATAAAATTTTATGCTCTGATTCTAAACTTAAATAGTGTTACCACCAATTTTATGCTAATTGACTGGTAGTAACAGACAAATAAATATCAAATTTATTATGGTTTATATACAATTGTTTAAGAATTAGTGTGTATTTATAAAATTGACAACAATCGGTATATGACAATTGACAGAATTTAACAATAACGATGTTTTACTAATGATCGGCGGGTCTTTATTAACAAACAAAAGAAAATACAATATTACTGCCTCACTCGGCGTTCTGTAATATTCGTACTATTCTACCTTTTTGTTAACAATCACTTACTCACCATCAGTCACACTCACAAACACATTCACCATCCATTCCATTCAAAATTCAGGACAATTTGTCAAAAGGACAACTTGTTGTATGGCCGAATTGCAATTTGTCTACAGGTCAATTTGTCGATCGGCCAATTTGTCCTAGATAAACCTCAATCGGATCCCTCCCAGCCACCCATTAGCTAATCATCCGATTCTCATCTATTTATCCTATATTTATAAACTAAAAATAAACTACCTATAAATATAAATCACTAAAATATACATAAATAAATATAAAATATAACATTCAGATTACAACCTAAATTAACAACACATATTTTAACTATATTTAAATTATTTACTATATATAGGATATAATATCGATATGGTTGTAAAAAAAAAAAATTGATAGCGAAATGAAAAGTAGACTTTGTGAGCATGCAATATAACCTTTCAAATAAATTGTCAATTAAAAAAAAAAATAATGATGGAAAACCGAGATATTTATTTTTTCCCTTAAAATAGTATATTTTAAGTATATTACGATTTTCAGAAGATACAGTTGAAACATCCGGGAACCAGAAGTTGATGAACTTATTTTACCAACACTGATTTTACCAACACTTGCTCATTTTAGGGGTCATACGCCACATACATGTCGATCATACACTTAGAAGACATCCAATTTATGTTATTAAAATTCTGATCAATCATTATAGTTCGAGATCGATAATCTATAATATACTAAATTAAGCAGTATTTCATGCTGCGTCCTTATAAAATTAAAGTATTTATAAACAGTAAATTAACGATAAAACCCGATTTTCACTCCTTAAATAATGCCCTTTGTGTGTACCCATTTAATGTTTAACGCATAATATTCCATTTTTACGCAGATCCTTGCAGTTACTCATGGATCACGAATTAAATAAAAAAGAAAACTAAACCAAAAGAGAAGATCGCCATTATTATTTAATTTATTTTATAAAAATAATATATGTAAGAATTAACTTTTTTGTCCCTTTGGTTAGGTTAAACGAAATTCGTTTTCGCTCAATTTCTATATTTATCTATAATTTAAAACAAAATCACCAAAATCATTGTGAAAAATTCTAATTTATTGACGTAAAATAAAAATCCTATATACTGTATTTAATAATTCAAAGATTCTTCATACAAAGGGTATATAAACGTCAACAATTTTTTTTTTTTTTTTCATATAGAAAATAAATGCCATTTTTAATGTGAACTAGAAGTGATATTTAATAAATTTATACGGTATACCGTAATAATTAATAAGCTAGACAATATCATCGTATTTATTGTCATTGACTTTATTATATTTTACTAACAATGAATTTAAAAAATCAGTATCAAGGTAATATTCTTTAAGTATATTTTCAATATTTTGAACGCGCTCTTCTAAAGTGACATTTTTGGCCCTTCCACTAACGAATGGAATTGGTTCATATTTATTTTTAAGTTTTTTTATGAATTTTCTTTTATATCCTGTGCATAGACAGTTAAATACATGAGTTTGCATAAATCCCCTAATAAAAGAAGTAAATGAAGTATTAATTTACTAATTACATTTAATAATTATACATAATTGGTGCTTAACTCACCATGGTGCTAATTTAGTTTCTCCAAACAAAAACACATAGATTCCAGACAATGAACTAAAGAATCCACCGATACCTGATATAATCGAGCCAACTGAAAAAAAAAGTGATAAAAATTAAAATGATTTATTTTTTTTTTATTTACCTAAAAATAAAAAAATCTTAATAGTTACGATCATAATAAGTTTCTTCCTGATAATAAATATCTGTCGATGCTGGTATCAATTTAAGAGTTGTTTCATTTGGAGTTGTTAAATGGTTTATATGATCTGTTTGTACATCAAAATTAACGAACTCTAATCCATCTCCACCCGCAAGGCCATATATATAATTGTCAATCATACGTTTATTAATTTTGAATGAATAATATATAATATTAATTTGTTCATTCATAAGAAATAAACTAGAATTGGGTTTAGTAAATAATAATCCGTCTGTTAGATAATATTTGTCATCTATTACTACTCCAGCTAAATAAGCTTCAGTGATAACGGGAGTTATCTTTATCTCTGCCTTATCTCGATAGTTAAAAACATAACGAAAAGTATTGCCGTCACAAATATCAGTTCTGTCATCGTATTCCTCACATTCTCTATCATTGTACGTACAGTTTAAAGAATATGGACTACAAGCTAATAAAATAACCTTAATATCTCTGTTGATACTTTGTCGATTATTAATAAAATTACGGATATTAAGATTTGGTTCAGTAATCGAATCAAAAAATTGGGAAAACTGATTATATGAATAATAAATAAGTAAAATACAAAATGAAAAAGAACACAATTTCTTTAATAAGACAAAAGAAAATGGTTCGGTTGATGGTTTGTTTTCTGTGAATACCATTATTAAATAAAAATGAAAATAAATTGTTATTATAAAATATAAATAAGCACGTATTTATTGAACCCTGATATCGTGATAATTGATACATAATTGCATGCAGTACTACGATATAATATAATGATATTTTATTGTTTTGTGGTTCGATTTGCGTATCGTCATAATCCTTCGAAATTTGAAAATCCGGGTTCCAACTAAATTAGGTACAATGTTAATCATATGCATCGATTTATAATAAATTTAAAAAGTCACCAATAATGAAATTATTCTTTTTAAAATCAATTTCGCTAAAAATCATCTCATTAACCAATAATCTTATTTTCTTTCCATCCTCCTTCCCAAAATGTTCTATGATGTAATCAAAAAGTTATTTAAGTAATATATAAAATATTCAAAACATAAACGCTGAGCGTTTAATTTTTTTTAATTTTAAATATATAACATACATTTCTCCTGAACATCAAACAATATATTGGCAATCAGGAACAATTTATTTATTGTACTAGAAAATAGGTATTTAATGTAATATAATTATCTCATTTTAAGGAATAAATAATAGAAAAATGAAGAAAATAATATTATAATATTATTTTTTATTTAAATCGTTACAACTTATTGCATTTTTTCAATAAAAATTTACAAAAGAGTATTCTTAGGATATAATACTGGAGTTCCCAGATAACTACTGTATTATATGACGCGAAAATTTGAGATGCACGCTCAATAAATCAATAATACTGAGTTTTGCGGTCCTGACTCAATTTAAAAGGAATTGTCGCTTAAACATTTAACCGCAATTGACAAGTTTTTATATATATAAAGCAGATAATATAATTATTGATATGCACATTTAAACACTATGTTGAATATTAAACTGTTAAGAACATTAAATCTTTCATTCATTTTATTAATTACCTTTGAAATTACTTTCCTAATTTTTTATCCTACGATCTGGTCACGTTTGTTATGGTTCACACTTCCTCCTGTTTTTTTAACTGGCTTGTCTGCGGTCTTTTATAAAACAATTATTCATGCTATAGCATTTTTAATCGTAAATTTTATTCCAATTATGATATCGTTTTGTAACGTCCTCAAATTTGATTATTATCATGGTAAAAATTAAATAAAATTAATTACGACTTTATATTCGAAAATCGTTCTTCTAACTTTGACTTTACGTCATTTAAATGGTTATTATAAGGCTTTAACGAACAAACTTTAATAGATTTCATCAATAAATCAACTAATAAGAATATAACATATCTGGAATCCAAAAATGAAACCGAAATAAACGAAATCAACGAAACCATATCGAAGTATTATATACCACAACATATGCCTGTACTGATAACTTTGGGAATATTTCAATTTATTTTTATAATGTTTTGCATTATACTATTAAAAACAAGGTAATTATAATATTTTGTTCTCCAATAGTTTTCTTAACTGAATAATATTTATTCACTTTTAGATCTTGGAATTGGATTTCGAAATCTAATTTAGATAACAAGAAAAGTATTATCTTTTTATATTTTATTATAAATCTAAAAGTTTTTTTTAATTTCATTATAGAATTAATTTATTCTTCTATCAGACGCTCAGGTTATTTACCAATTTGAGAAAACATTACTTCTAATTACAACTTCATTTCTTGGAATTTGGATATCGGAATTATATATCTTATATCATGGGCAGTCAGGAGAGGATTTTGGAATAATTTTTGGAGTAATTAGTGATGCATTGGGTATTATTACAGTTATTCCAATTTGTATGGTTTTTATAGCGATACGGAAACATTCAAAAATTCTATATGGTTTATTTTATTTTGCAAGCCTAATTGAAATAGCAATTATAATTATATTGTTATATAGATATTGTTTTAAATTTATTTCTATATACAAAGGTAATTAATTAATATTAAAATTATTTTTATCTGAATTTTTTGTTTTAAACTTTAATTACATTAAAAACACCAATACATTAAGTTCCATCCAATAATATTATTGATGTTATGTTTATTAGAGAAATAGTTACTATAGGTAATCAAATTCTTATTAAAAATTATTTACGTATAAAAATAAGTTATATTCTAACATACATAATTATATAATTTTATATTCAGGTATTCCAACCGTGTTGTTTTTAATAATTTTGAATGTTAATACGATTTTATGTCAATTATACATTAGCGACAATGTTGTTCCACGAAGTAAGTGTCAAAAAAAACAAAAAAAATGATGAAATCGATATCTGAATTTTCTTTTTTACATTATACACTAATATTTATTTTGTTTGGTTTAGATAATAAAAAGAAACTGATGATTCTGACAAAGAGTTCCATAATTTCTTTTTTAAACTTTACAAAAAAAATTTATAAAAAATTTTTGAAATTTTTGGAAGAAGAGCCAGATTTAGACTTAAGAACATTAAGTGCCAATGAATGGAAATTTCGACTTAAATCAGAAATTTCACTATTAGGAATCATAAACGTTAAAAATGTCGATAATAACGAAAATAATGCAGTTATAAGCATTAATAATGACGAAAAAACTCCAAAAAAAGAAAACAAAGAACATTGTATTGAAATTTCTTTTAATGCAGAATCAGATATCATGATACAAACAAATTATCCTTTACCGAGTGATTTTGAAGAAGGTAAGTTTGGTTTCAGTATCAAATTCCGACTTCCACTTGCCTGGCTAAAACGAGGATAGCAAAGCATAAAATACAATTCCCCGACAAGGAATTATGCCAAAAAGTCATTACCATTATCATTATAAACATCTCACCGAATATGTTAATATTGGAAACCGTTAAACGTGTACAAAATATGTGATGACATCACCGGAATGAAATTCAAGTGACGATCGCTTCGCTTTGGGCAACAACAATAAGCCAATATATGTCATTGCTATTACAGATGTAATTATTCGGATCCTAAAATATTTACTTGCATCTTTCTTATTGGGTATAGTGGCTATCACCTATAAACCACACTAATATTATGTGATTTCAAACTTTATAAATCATAAACTAAGTGATATAAAAAAAGCTGAACCGATAAAATAATACCGCATAAAATTTAACAATGTCATTAAGTGATATTAATGATAAAAAATAGGTAATTTTAATAAGTGATAATGGTAAAAAATAGAAAATTTCGGCCAATTTTTCATGGAAATTTTACGGATTCCATAAAAATTCCATGGAATGTAGCAAAAAATAAAAAAAAAAAATATTTTCCGCTTACGCGGTAAAAACCATGTTTAATAAAGTATTTTCGGACTCTGTGGTTTATAGATGATAGCCACCAATAATTGTCAGAAATTTGAATCATCGGGATAATGGACTTTGGAATTATGTTTGTTAGTCGGAAAGTGGGATTCAGGATTTTGATTGAACACCGAACTATTAATATATTATTATTTATTTTTATTCAGAATTTCCTCGACTGACTGTCACTTTTATTTCAATATAATAATAGGTATCTCTTCAATCTCTTCATTTCCTTCACCGTTAATGGAATATTATTACTATGAAATAACAATTTTATCAAATCAAAATATTGATGAAACGATAATTGCTATTGGTCTTGCTTCAAAAAATTGTTCGATTGATAGGTATGTATTTCATCATACAAAATCATACTTAGATTAAACGATTTTAATTATTTTTTTTTTTCCAAGATTGCCTGGTTGCGATACACATTCAGTTGGATTTCACTCAGACGAAGGTAGAATATTCCACAATGAAGGATATACGGGTTCAAAATATGCTGTAAAATGGGGTGAAGTAAATGATGTAATAGGTTGTGGTTATTACCCAAGCACCGGACAAGTTTTTTTTACAGTAAATGGTGAAAATTTGGGCATTGCTTACACAGGATTATTTAATACTTGGTATCCTACAATTGGTTCTAATGGCGTTTGTAGTCTAAAAGTTAATTTTGGTCAGGAAGAATTTGAGTACAAAGAAGCTCATTATGGGAATATTTTTTGCGAAGCCGACGATAATTTCGATATTCGTATTGCGGCTTAAATTATTTTTGATTGCGAAAAAAAATTTGGAGTGACTCGGAGTCGATTCAAGAGCCGAGCGCCAGCTCTATTTCGAGCCGAACTCTGAGAGTCGGTTTGAGAATTGGTTTATTTTATTAAATAATAAAATTTAATATATAATTATACTTACGGAAATTCGGTTAAATGTATATAGCTTAGGTAATTAAATAAATTTAATATAAAAATTATACTTGGTAATAATTATACTTAATGACAATTATGTAAAGTAACACAATTATGTAAAGTAATAATTATATTAAGTTGGAGGAAGATATAAAAGAAGGTATGGAATAGGAGGAGAAAGGACATAGGTTTTTCACGGTTTTTATTATAGCTTTAGTTTTAGGATTTTAACGAATATTGCAGATCGTCGACTTGCGCTGAGTGGGGCAGCAATATCTGATATTGCTTTCGTTTCTTTTGGATGTATTCCTTGTTAGCATTTATCAATGTCATATTTGCATCAATTTGTCAATAGTCGATTTATTGTTTATTTTAATAAACATACACCTTAAACTCATACACTTTCATTATATTTTATTTTTTATTTTTATTTTTATTAACGGATACGAATGGTTGTAACAGAAATTGTTTAAGAATATCTAACCTAAACTACAGTCGTGACTGGTTATAATGAACCTGTTTGTACCAAAAACTTGTTATACTGAACCAAGTTTCACAGAACTGATTTTTTTAAAATTAATTGCACTGGATATAACGATAGTACATTACTATATCTGGTATCCAATAGGATCATGATGCCAATAATTTTGCTTATATCCGGCATTATACGTCATTTATTGCCAGATATCGTTTATTGCCTGATTTCATTTGTTGATTTTATACATATTGACAATTTTAAAAGTTTAGATTAACAATAAAAAAATGGAGTGTAATTATTGGAATTAATTAATCACAAGTTTGCTTTAACATGTGATGTTTAATATATAATGATCATATACCGCATCCGAACTTATATTAGCCAGCCCATGTATATTAGCTACGTAAATTTTTTTCATCTGAATAGCCGATAAATACTTAAATTGATGATCGCACAAAATTTTAAATTATATGATAATGTTATGGTTTATTATGCAATGATCCGAATTTTAAATATTATATACTACTAATAATTTTATTTGAAAAAATTATATATCGAACAGTTCGGTATATAACATAATATCATATATCGAATTCATCATATACCGAACCAGACTAATTGGAACGGAAGGTTCGTTATATCCAGTGGCGACTGTATATTATTCCCGTTAACAACTACAACTAATTAATAAAAACCAGCTTCGACCCGATTAAGGACTAAACCAAGTAATACTCAATTTAGAAAATAAAAGGATAAGTTAAAATCCGTAATAAATATAAAGGGAAAAGAAAAGAAAAAGAAGAATCTACAGTTATCAAATGATTATACCACGGTACTCGTTGTAGCGTAATATAAGCTACTTATGTGATCTATACGCTAATGAATCTTTTAATGTTATATATTATTTGTTGAGTTTTGTGATGATTGGGATGGGTCTGATACGAAATCCGACAACCAAAAATCACGAACCCAAAATCCCGACTATCAAAATCCCAAAATAAGAAAATCACGACTAGTACGAAATCCCGACAGTTTACAAAATCCCGAAATTTAATATCCTAAAATCAAATCTACAAAAATAATGACAAAAAGTAAATTCTATTTTAGTTTATTCGATTTCAAATTATCTTGGAAATTTCATACATTACTTTTACCCTTTAGTAAAATATTAAGTATTTTTATAAAATATATTGTTATTAATCTTTATTTGTGTTAGAATTAACTTGCAAATTAAAAGCAATATAAAATAAAACAACCAACGCCCAAATTATTAATACCTGAAAATTGAATAAAAGATAATAAATGCGTAATTTAAACGAATATACAATTTTGAACAAACAAATAAATTAATATGATAATTCAAGTTCTTTAGCGTTGGTTAGTTGTTTCATTTTAATAAGCATTAATATAAGAATAAATGTATCTCGCAAGGGGCGATACGATTAAAATCTAGCATGACGGTAATATCACGTGATTTATGTGATTTTGTATTTGTTTATCAGCTAGATCATCTTTTTTTTTAAATGCGCTCTTTCTTACAATCTTACCTCAACAAATATGCCAAAGTGTCTTAAAGTAAGTTTTTTTTTCTTTTTATTTTGCTTCTTACACTTTTGCTTCTTATACTTTACCAACTTTATTTTGTTTTTTAGGACTTTTGGCTCCTTCAGTTTTACAATTAAGGTATGTTCGATATTATATGGCTCTGATTTCGTATTCCTTCTTATTTCTTAATTTTCTTATATTCTGTTCATTGCTTACATTTCGTATTTCATTTTTTTTAGGTCTTTTGGCTCTTCTCTGCAGTTAAGTTATGACTCTTTTATCTTTTTATTTTCTTTTGCTAATTACATATATATTCCGTTCACTACTAACTATTTCGTCTTTTGTCTTATGGGTTTGATTTTACTTGGTCCCTATTTCCCTTCCCTTATTGTTTTTCTTTTATCTTACCTTTTTTCTTATTTTTCCATCCTTTCTTCATTTTTCATTCTCTTTTTCACTTCCTCTTCATTTGTTTCATTATTCCACTTCACTTCTCCTTCGTTTGTTTCGTTCCATTTCACCTTCCCTTCGTTTCTTTCACTCCCTTTTTGTTTGTTTTGTTTCCTTTTTACTACCCATTCTTTTCATTCACTTCCTCGTTTATTTTGTCCTTTTTACTCACGCATTTCCTCTTCTTTATTATTGTAACTCTTTCTTTTTACTGATTTCTCTTCCCTACCAAAAATAAATATTCCGGATAGTGTGAATTTGATGATATTTTGTTTTTTAATCAATAAAACATATGAATATATATGATACAGTATATTAAACTAACAAATTGTTGACTTAGTATTTAACTTGCAAATAAAATTTCATTACATAAATTTGAATAAATGTTTTTTTGCGAAAAAATTTTTTATTTATAACATTAAAAAAAAAAAAATTAGCCAATCAAAAAATTTAAATTAAATCACGTGATAAAATGTGAAGATTTAAGCATCATACAGGGGTGCTAGATCTAAATTTACCCTTAATATAAATGTTGAATTTTGAGGAACAAATTCTCCTATACTATGCAATATATTATTTGTGGATTGACATAGTAAGGCCAGGATGTTAAATTTCGGGATTTCGTAGTAGAAACCTTCACATACTGTACTTCGGAACTAACAGAACGTCATAGGAAGTTACTTGAAGACACAAAAATCCTAAAATGTAGTCATAAAGCTGGACATCAAGGAAAATATACTTGTGATAAAGTAAGCCAAAGAAGAAAGTGTTATTTTTTTTAAAATTTTAAGCGTTAGTAAACGATATTACCGTTTCGTTCTTTTCTTCATTTATAAAAATCCCTCCTCAGAGGCTTGAAAAGTACCTCGGAATGTAGGAAGGATTAGTGCTTCGATCCGTATCCGGATCAATCCGGATTGATCCGGATTTTTTTTTTTTTTCGGATATCCGAAATCCGCGGTTTTTCATCCGGTTTATAATCCGGATGACAAATATCCGGTTTGAACCGGGATCCGGATGGAAATAAATATAAAAAAAAATAATTTAAGCAAATTTCTTATATTAAAGTGTATTAAACACTAGGGTAAACATCGAAGACGTTAAATCTGCGGAAAAAAGGTCTTCGGCGTCAAATTTTAACGTTAGAAACGTTAAATACTCGTTAAATCCGCGAAATAACATCTCTGACGCTAAAATGAATGAAATTTAATGTCATAGACGTTAAATTCACAGAAATAAATGTTTCCTGAACGGTAAAATTATAAAACTTTAACGTCAATGACGTTATTTCCGCATATTTAACACCTTCACATAGTTAAATTCTTAATTCCGGCCAAAAATGCATAATGCCGGCCAAAACGGGACGAGTTAAGAAAATCATAAAAATTGGCCGAAATTACGAATTTTTGGTCAAAGTTGAAGTGCTAGAGGTTTGATACACCTAGCAATATGTAAAATGACGAAAATATCATCATTTAATAAAAAAATTTATGTGATTTGATCCGGATTCCGGATTTCATCCGGATTACCAAACCGGATTCACAATCCGGATTGATCCGGATGAAATCCGGATTTTTTTTTTGTGTAATCCGGATGACGGATTTCATCCGGATCGAAGCACTAGGAAGGATTAGTTTTTTTTATTTGAAATGTTGGTAAACGTAACGTTCCAGTTCATTTTCATTTTTTTTTTTTTTTGGAGGAACCCTCCGGAGAGTAATACTACTGGAAAGTAAAAGAGTAAAATAGTTAAATAGTGAGTTTCGCTACACCTGTTGAGAAACTTTTTTTTTATTTTTTTCTAATTAGAAACGTTTGTGTCTCAATTTTTTTCTTTTGTAGGTTATCCTTCGAAACTTTGGAGGCGTGTGGTAAGTTTTGGGATTATTTCGAAACTTTGGTTGTTTTCAATTGAAAAAAAATGGTTTATTAACCGTTCTAATCTTTGTTTTATTTAGGAATTGCCTTTAGAATTTTTTTTGGAACCGATGGGTTTGAGTAAGCTTCAATATTATCTAAACTTCGTAAATTTGATTATAGTTATTAACCATATCTTTTTTTTTTTTTGTAGGTTTCCTTGCCGAATTCCGGATTTTTGATGTGGGCAGGTAAGACGCGAAAACATATATATACTTTAAAATTTTTTTAATTGAAAAAGGTTTACTAATTGTTTCTTCTTTTTTTTTATAGGTTCCCTTGTTGAATTCCGGACTTTTGGACGCGGATGTAGGTTTCAAAATTTCAAAATTAATGAATGAATTTTTTTTTTAATCGAAGAAACAGTTACTTCTTTTTTCTTATATGTTTCTTTGTCGAGTTTCTGATTTTTGGATGTAGATAATAAGATTCTATTTTGAAACTTAGAAATTTCTTTTTTTAATTGAGAAACAATCACTAACCGTGTTTTCTTTTTTTTGTGGGTTTCTTTTTGCTTTGGATACGAGTGGTAATAGGTCAGGTCAAAGGTTATCCTTAAAGAAAAATTAAAAAATAAATACTGTAAATATGTGTATAAACGGTTTAAAAAACGGTTTCTTTCGGCAAAAGAATGATAGAAACTGCAGATATGATACAAGAAGATGGTAAGAATTTAGATCAAGAACAGGTTATGGTTAGTCCAAAAAGGAGGAGTAAAATTCCAGAAAGGAATAAAAGATGTATAATTAACACTTATAGCCATGTTAATGTTTTATTTTTTGATTAATTAGATAGTAATTTTAGTCAAAGGTGTTTCGTATATGCATTTTATTTATTATTCACGTTTAAGTAATAGCAATTGCTTTAGAGTAAGTTACAACAATCATTAAGATTGTGATAGTAGGTTAGGGAGAACTACTATCTAAACTACTATGTATTATTTCTTGTAAGATGAGTTTATTCATTTAAACATAATAAAAAAATGCATAATGGTGTAGTTAGCCGAAAAAGGAGCCGCATTCCTGGTTGCCGATCATCCAGACCCGGTTTAATCGCAGTAAATTCCCTGGAATTCCACGACGATCTACGCCTGAGCCGGAGCCGGGTCCGGACCACGTTTCGGCTGATTCTAACTACACCATTATAAAAAATGCGCGTTACTAGAAAAAAAATTTCTTTTCTTTTTTTTTCATAACAAATTAAATAAATAAAAATTCGTTAAAAAATTTCTATGTAAAATAAACGATTTAAAAAACCATTTTGTTTTTTAAAAAAAAAATTTAAACAGGTAAAGTAATATTTAAATTAATGATTGAATTCAGTTTTTTTTTTTTTTTTCAAGAAAAACGTTCGAAATGGTTTGTTTTATAATTTTTTTATGAAAAAACAGGGTACCACCTTTTTTTCATATTAAAAAATTTCGGGTCACTTCATAAAAATGATCTTGTGTGACATTTCCGGTGGCAAATATTTTTGAATTTATTGATATTTTTGTATAAAAGTTTAAATAAAAGACGGTTAATACCATTTTTGTGTGGAAATAATGATTAAAATGTGCTTTAGTAACAATTATAGATATATATTAATTGATTCTTTTATTGAAATAAATAGTATCATATAAAAGTACATCAAAAAATAAAACAAATATAATCTATATATAAAAATAAAGTAAAAAATAATAGAACTAGAACCAAAGTGTCATATGATTGGGTGTTTGATTTTCATTACTTGAAATAAGTTCATACCAAGATGTAATATTGACTCCATCATAAGTTATATTTTCTTTATCACCACGCTCTCTAAACCATGAATATAATTTTGTTTTTCCAAGTTCTTTAGACTTTTCCTCCCATTTTTCCATTAATTCAGGCTCATTGAGATAACAAATATATGGTGTATCGTCTAGTTTGAGATTATTAAAGGGAATATCAAGTCTTTCAAAATCATCAATAAGTTCTTTTCTAAACATCAAAAGTCCAAGATTACCTTCATTTTTTGCTTTTCCGAATGTGTCACTAAACAATTTATTTAAAGTTAAATAAGCATTTATAAACAAATACGCGCTAATATATACAGTATATACTTACTTCATTAATGCAATAATCATGTTAAGTAAAGCAAGAACTAAAATAACATTAGCAAGAAAAACAAATAATACAAATGACAAATCATCACTATAATCATACAAATTATTTGTGCCCAAATAGTACATGGAAAGTATAGCATCCCATATAGTATTAAGAGGATTATCTTGACTTGATACTGTTAAATTTAAATCATGACTTATAGTTCCATTATCAACTGTAATTGCGTATGTTTTATCTGATGGTGATATGGAAAGAATGGACCTAGTTACAATTATAAGTAAGTTAATTTTCTTTTTATACAGTGAAAGTTAAAAATAAAATAAATTACATTGAATCTGCAAATCCAATTATTAAAATAAACATAAATGCAAAAAATGATACGATGCTTCTTAAAATATTTTTAAAAATGAATATATTTATGGCAATTACTGCAAATAACCGAAGCCATAAGAGCTTTAAAAAATAAATGATAGATCAATACACAATTGTTTAAAAATTAAAGTTCCAAAAGTCGTTAAACATACCATTTCAAACCAAAGTAATAAGTCAACTGTTGCATATAAACTAGCTGTATCGATATTTGTATTAATAGTAAAAAGTGGTGACACTAATAGAAAAGTAAACATACCAAGAAGAATACAGCATATATAAAACAGTTTGAATAATGAAGGATATTTTTCATTATATTCTAACTTCAGTATAAATATAGATAAATATATTCCAATATAATAAAATATTCCAGTTCCAATTGAATTAAATATTAAATGCATTATATCGAATATATGATACTGAGGAAGAGTAGTATATAGTATTAAAAACATAGCGTGTAAACTTAAAGGTCTTATCCAATATGCCATTACTTGATACCATCTTGAATTTATAGTAGCTTCTATAGCTGGAATACTGAAAAATGTTTTTTCGTTCTTTTTAATTTGAAGAAATGGACTGAGTTTTTCGTCCTTTAAGTTCTTATAGCCAGGCGGAAATAATGTCTTTCTCAATAAATGTAAAATTCCTTTTTTGGGGTTTTCTTCAATTTTTGCATCATCGTGAGTAATATCATGAGTTGTAAAATCTCGAAGTGGAACCATATAAAAATCAGGTGATATATCCTCGCTATATTAAAGAAATATCATCAGTAAAAGTTCAAAATAAGATACAAATTCAATGTTGCATACCTAATTTTATTATATATGAAGACGTCCTTAGAATTTTTTGATCTAAGTTTAGTAAGTGGTACATATACTTTTACTGTTTCTTCATAAACTGATAATTCTCTGAATCTTTTAATTGGAAAATTGTACTTCATTTTTCCGAAACAAGGTTTATAAAGTAATAAATCCATATAATTACCTATATAAATAAACAATAATCATTTAATAAAAAAGGATGGTGATAGTAAAGATTGTATTTTATATTGATTATACCATAATAATAATCATGATTAGATAATTCTGATAGGCGTGGAAGTATTTTTGTAACATTAATCATCCAACCAATATGAGTCATAGAATTTTCAGAATAATATTCTAATAAATACGCTAACATAACAGCATCTCGTTCTATTAACAAAAAAATTATTTGTTAAAATATGTTAATTAATATGAGTAAATATAATGAACTTAATTAAATATTAACCTTGACAGAATTCTAAAGCCAATTCCAAATCATTAGCTGGGTTCGAATTTTCACCTTTTAATTCCAAATCATCGCATAATTCCAGATAATTATATGGATAAGAAACATATTTATTTTGAGGTTTATGCAATTTTCCATTAATTTGACCATTAACACCAAACAGAATATATTTGATTAAAGAAAACGAACGTGAATAAATTAGATATGACATTAAAGGATGTTGGACCTCCATAAGCTTCCACTTATCAGGATACCTTTTAATGAAGTCTTTAATAATATTTGTGATTCCGCTAACAAATCTTTGGTGTTTTTCGTTAAAATTATCACTTTTATGTTTGTACAGATAAACAAGCGATTTACATGCATGAGTTACAACAGTAACCATATCATCATCAATTTGAAATTTAGTTTCTACTTCTGATTTGATTTTGTCACTTATTAAAATATAAACAAGATTCGAATTTTCAAAATTTTTAAAGTCTCTAAAGTTATTAAAACTTTGGTATTTAGATTTCCATATTTGAATACTATTTTGTCCAATTATAAGGAGAAAATTTTTGTCATTACTGACACGAACAATCATTGTATTATCACCACTACCATTCCATGGCTCCAAATCACGTGACATAACTTTATGTTCATCAGTCTGTGTGTTCTCTCCAAAGGATATCCCTGACCTTTTTATAGTTGTCTCGTTTAAAACTTTAAATTGATCCTCATGATGAAAAACTACTTTTCCATTTGCTTTCGAAATATTGTAATACACATCATGTTTTGATAGAGTAGGAATATTACTGTCTGACAAAACAATATCATCTTTAGAAATAGAAAGATAATCATTTAAACATCCTGATATAAGCCAAACATGAAATTTCACATCACCACCTTTGTCTTCTTCAATAATGAACAATTTTTTATCTTTTTCAATAAATTCTAAGAACTTAATTTTATAAATATTATCAACTTTTTTTGAAATAATTTCAAGACCACTTTCCATTAAATAAAGTGTAATAACATTGTTCCCATAATAAGAATAAGCAAATAACCTTGAATCAGTTGATATTGCAAAAATTCCAGGTTCGTCATTGTTTGAAATTAAAAAGTCTTCTTCACGATGTCTATAAAAAACATTTACTAATTTTAAATTATTAATATCATATATTTCAATACTTTGTACACGATCATTTTTTCTTGTATCAATCATTAAAAATTCCTGAAATCTAGATTTTAAAAGATAATTCCATTTGCATTCTGCATTCTTGAAACTTTCTAATTTCTCAAATAAATTTTCGGGCAATAAATAGGTACCTTCTTTTGTTATAGAAATTGATCTTAATCTAATATTAATCTTTTGTATTTTTATACAATTCATACAGATAAGCGTTGCACTATTCTTCGCGGAATTTTTTGAATTTTTTAAAAAGGTAACAGCTCCACCAAGATGATAATAATCTACTGATTTTGTGTTATCATCGTTATCATCATTATTATTAAATGAAGACGTATAAAGTTTTATCATTCCTTTACCACAAGATAATCGAAATTGCTTATCATCAGTTACTAAAATTTTACGAGTGTGAGTATATTCGTAAGAGAAAAGAATATAAATAGGAATGATAATAAAAAGTAAGTAAAAGAAAGGTTCTATAAAATTGTTTTGAGCAACAGGGAGGGTGAAAGTAAAGATAACATAATATAAAATAATTAATAAGATTAAAATGAGTTGAGAATCCCAGAATGGTAATTGCTTTTTGAACTTTTTGATGAAAAATTTGACCCATTTCAAAAATTTCAAAAATTTTCCTAACTCAATTTCTTCTGCACTTATCAAGTCTTTGTCAGTTACGCAGGAAATTGCAACCAAGAAAGTATCACTTTCGGTATCAATTATGTCCGAAATTGCTAAAGACCATCCAAGAATATTAACCGAGTTTTTGAATGTATTTATATTAAAGCGTATATTTGCCTTGTCATTTGTTGCTACCTTTGTAATTGATATAGAAGAACCATCTGAAAATTAAGTTCAGAGGAATTATTACTACTTCATATTTTTTATATATATACAGTACAGTATAACAATAATATTACGAGTAACTTACATGGATTAAAAGTTGCTACTATTGAACCGTCTGGACTAATAGCTACATAATTGACATTTTTTTCATGTGTGCGTTTCTCGCTTCCTAGACCAACGTATTTTTCTTCATCCTTGTATATTTCTTCGATTTCGAAGTCGTCCATTTTTTTTTCTTGTATTATGAAAAAAAAAAAAAAAATATTTAAAAATAATTTTTTTTTCCGCACAAGCAAAACGACTATTATTTATAATTAAGAATTGTTCTGTGATTCCAGACCCCAACAGATGAAGTTTCACAAATTTCAATCTTATCATATCACATGAATTATCACAAAAATTCTGTTTATTCTTTTCAAAGAAATGCATTATTTAGACTTTCAGTATATTTATAATTTATCATTAAAAAATAATAATTACCGTTACATCAATATAAAAGGAATTATTATTTTTCGCTTCGATAAATAATTAATTGAAAATTTCAGTAAAGTAAATTTGATATAAAAATTATTTATTTTAGCTAAGTTTAATTATTGAAAAATAATTGATGTTAGATTTCATGTGTTGTATGAATAATATAATTATTAATTAGAACCATTCTGGCGATTCTTTTCGTGACAAAATCGAATATTATCTTGCAGTCAAAAAAACTTCGTGTAATTTTCTTAATTCATTTAGTATTACTAAATTAATTTAATCTGTTTGGGAGTTGTCGGTTATTGACAGAAATGTCTATCATAATGAAAAAAAAAAAGATTATCAAAAAGATTCGTAATACTTAAAATTAGAGATTTATCTGCAGTACCCTATAAAAAAAAAATAGATACATTTTTTTATACTGAGAGTTAGCAAAATACGGTTTTCAGTATCTCTCAATATACTACCCTTCAGTGTAAAAAACGTATCTTGCGAGATACAGGGTTGTGCATTTTTCTGTATCGCTCAGTAAAAAAAACGCATCTAAACGTATCTTTCAATATAAAAACGTATCTCTTTTTTATATGGGTGAAGTATAAATTATAAAAATATATATATATATTTATTTTGTCATCCAAAATAATGTCGTATACAAATCAATTTAAAACAAATAATAACGTTAGAACATTCGATTACACGACTAAATTTAAAGCATGTTTAAATTATTTAAATGAAGGTTATTGTAAAAAGAGTTACATTCAGAAGTAAACTGTGAAACCTATTGATATGTTCATTATGTTGTAAATCATAAATGTACAGTTTTTTGCGTATATATTGTAATTCTTTTTATTAATTTCAAGTAACACAATAATGTAAATTTCAAAATAACTGAATTTGAGGCGTAATTCTGTAATTATGAAGTACATTTAAGTAAATTTTTTTTTTTTAGTGGTAAATTCATTTCAATTTGAAATCAACATATTTACATGGTTTTGCATCAGTGATTATGCAACTGTACAATGTTGTCTAACGATAACATCATCATTTTTGTATACGTATCAGCCAAGTCTAAATAGTTTCACGAGCGAGAAATTATTGCATAGTTAGTTATCATTTAAAACTATTAATTTGGGCTCATTTACTATTTATAGTTTTTTTTTTCCTTCTCTCTTATTGGTTTATTTTAATCTATTGTCAGATCGAGATTTGTGTGTGATTCATATTTTAAATACAATCTTTTATTTTATTTTATCAATAAAGTATTTAGCTAATTGTGTTTTAGAAAATTATTTGATAGCACACTTCGAAGATAAGCGGGCTTTGCAGAAATAAAAACTTGCATTAAAATTTAGAATTTTCTTAATTACTAAATTAATTAATTAATTCTTTTTTCTAAATTGATTGCATAAAAAAGATACACTCCTCTTTCCCCTTAAAAATTATTACTTAAAAAGTACTGTGAAGATCGGCTTAAATTATGATTGTCTTGGCTAGAATTATACACAAGATTAGGTATGTTTTATAATTTGTGCAACTTTATCATGAAACGATTGTAACGTTAACTCACCCGACACTGCACCTGTTTTATATATTTATTAAAGTGTATATTATATATATATATAAAAAAACATAATAATTAGTCGTTAGTGTTAAAACATTAAAATTTTGAACGATGATATTGAAAATGATCAAATTATCGAGCCCCTTTAAAAAGTGATAAAATTCGTGTATAAGTTTTTGAATTCATATAAATTATCCGCACAATCCTTGATGGGTAGTAGTACGAAACCTAAATGCATTTGTCAAACGTCAATCATCACGTATACTTGCCAAAAATATCTACTATAATAAAAAAATAGAACAATATTAAAAAAAAAAGAAAATAGACTATCAATCGAATTATTGTGAATTTTTAGGATTTATTGTAAAGATATAAATTATTATGTAATATAGTATAGAATATTACATAATAAAAAAAGTTTTAACTCCAAATAAAGGTCTATTTATGAGGCTAAAAAAAATAGTTCGCATATCATAAAAATGTTTATGAATTATTATAAAGGAAAAAAAAAAAAAAATTTCGGCATCTGCTGATTCAGGCTCCGAAAAAAACATTGATTATTAATCGTTATTTCCCGTACCTGATGAGCAATCCCACACAGATTACTCTTGTAACAGTCCAGACCCTTACCCGAATTTATGTCAAAAAAATTTAGTATCAATTAATACTAAAAAAAGAGAAATTAAGGAAAAAATTTTTCGAAAAAAATAAATAAATAAAAATAAAAACGCATTAGTAAAAAAAAAGAACGGGAAAAAAAATTATGTTTTGATCCAAACCGATCCCTTGTCGCAAAGCTAAGTATGATATAGTGATTAAATTTTCTAATAGTATTTATAATGTCATATTTCGGTTAAAAGCTTACGGTAAAATGATAATTTTAATCATAATTTATATTTTAAAATGCAATAAGGTCTACATTTATGATACGCACGAATTTACCGATCAAACATTGTATAATTGTAATATAAGTTTACTAATCAAAAAAAAAAAAAAAAACGATATAATTCTATGAATACATTATACAATTTTTAATTATTTTATGTAAACTAATCGTAGGGAGATTCTTTATTTATTTATTTATTTTTATGACAATTATTAGCGCTCTAAAAAATAACCAATAGAAATAATGATAATGATCGGTATTCGGTTTATTGTTCTATTAGGCCTGTTCAATTCTGATTGATCGGGTTTTTGATCAAAAATCCATTGACCAATCCTAACATGTGATCAAAATAAACAATTGAGTACTTTTTGATCGGCTTATTTTGACCATATTATTTTTCGTGTAATAAAATATTTTTTTTTTTACAAAATATAAATAAACAATATTATTAAAGTTTATTAAAATTTTAAAGACGCATATTGAACTTTATTAGGTACCAGATAGACATATTAAAAAAAGCGATCAAAATTTTTTTTTGAACGGTTGTTGATCAGGTGGCACAATTTCGTCATCCAATGTTTATCAACTCAAAACCCGTTCAAAAATCAGAACGATCAGGCCTATTATGACATAATTTCATGGTAATTCGCAAATGTTTTTTTTTTTTCTTTTTTTTTTATGAAAAAAAGTATATAAGGACCCTTATCGTTTTTTGATGGGTAGATTTGGAGTTAAATTTAAAAAATGAATGAAACGAACGAAATGCTAATGCTGACGTTCAGTTACTAACGAATTTAGAATCTTCAGATGCTGATCATTATTTGTCATGCTTAAAATGATACCATTTTCGTAAATGTCTTTTCCTTTAACGTTAAATAACTTATAAATTTGTTCGCGTCTTGTTCCTTTTTTGGATACTGATCATTATTTAATCAAGCTTGCATAATCCCATTTTTCCATTGTCTCAAAAATAGCTTTTCCTTTTCAACGCATTGTACTCCTTTAACGATCTTGTGTTTTATATTTAGGCCATAAAGTGAAATTTTTCGTAAAAAAAAAATCTTCGCTTAACTTTTTGACATTTATTAAACTTCATAACAAAGCATATATTTTAATATATGGAGTCTGTGAATGATTCCCAACAACTGTAACAGATAACACGAGCAGGACGCATGTGAATAGTAAGTTTAAGATAACAATAGGAAAGTTATATCGTTGACTTTATTTTCAACGCGTAAGTATTGGAGGGAGATTTAGGAAAATGCCGTTAAGTCATTTAGCAGCGATTAAACTTGCCCAATCATTACATTAACACTGCCACTAACAATCTATTGATAAATGATGAGACATCTTCTCTATTATTATTATTAAATAATACAATTGTAGTGTATGGCGCAGCAATCGAAACAAAAGAAAGATGTTATTATAATAATATGTACTGTGTTACTAATATTATCTACTGATAAAGTGACACAAACCAATAAGTAGTTTAAAATCATAATAAATTATAAGTCGAAAACAGTTTCGCAGATCGCAAAAATCTCATTGTTGACAAACCTACTTTTTTTTGTTAACTATGAAGTATTTGGTTGACTCAAAAGCGTCCCAAAAAATTCTGTTCTCTGTTTAAAATTACTTAAAAAAAAAATTAATAAAATGATTCATATAAATTATTGGCCGAAGCGTAATCGTAGGACTTTTCATTTTATTAAAATATTAGCATTAAATTAAGATTCGTTTAAAAATTCTCTTTTAGTGATTTAAAATTTAAATAGTATTAATAAATAAGTAAATTATGACACATATTAAATGTTTCGCTATTAGGTTTTTGAGGATTTTTTTTTTTTTTTTTTTTTTTTACTGAGAATATATTATTATTGACAAGGAATTTCTCATTTTTATGAATAATAAATCTTTACGGAAAATCAACAATTAAAAAATGATCATGATTTTTGTTAACTTGGGGACGGTTCAAAATGATTCGGTACTGAACTAATTCTAAATTCTACATATTTCTGAATCAACTGGAAAACCGTTGAGTCAACAAAATTATTGGATCGTCATCACTCGTTTTACCCGTTGCAGGGGAAGTGCCCCTGTAATAAATACTACTTCCACAGTTGCATAAAATACGCTAGCCAAACTTTCACATTACGACACACGATCGTCTATTTACTAGCCTTAAATTCAAAATATTTCAGCACCACTAAACTTTATTTCCGTCATTACACCATGTCTAAAATTTAACTCACATTTTACTTAACGAGAGCCGAAAACGGAGCCGAATCCTCATTAACGAGTAGTCTGTACTTAATACTTTGATAAATCATTATAATCATTTTTAAGAACAAAAATATCATTAAAAAATAACAAAATAAAATCGGAATAAACAAATAGCAGCACATATTAAAACATATAATATAAGTAACGGAATTTATACTGTAAATGATTCGAGGATTCATATTTATCTCAGTGATTCATCTATTAACTTTTGATACCAGCAATACTCATCCCATTAGCTTCTATATATTTAAATTCCTCTTGACCAAAATTAACCTTTAGACTACAAACACCATTAGAACCAATTGTAGGATACCAAATCTGAAATAATTTAGCGTAAGCAATACCCAAATTTTTACCATTCATTGTAAAAAAGACTTTTCCAGTACTTGGATAATAACCACAACCTATCACATCATTTACTTCACCCCATTTTACAGCATATTTTGAACCAGTATAACCCTCATTGTGAAATATTCTACCTTCATCTGAATGAAATCCAACTGAATGTGCATCACAACCAGGCAACCTTAAATCAAAAAAAAAAAAAAAATTAAGAAATCGTCGAAGTCAATTGGAAGTTGCATTATAGGGAGAGATACATACCTGTTAGTTGAATGGGTTTTTGAAGCAAATCCAATAGCAATTATTGTTCCATCGATATTTTGATTTGATAAAATTGTTATTTCATAGTAATAATATTCTATTAATGGCGGAGATGAGGAATGGGAAGAGATATCTACCATTATATTTGAGATGGAGGTAATAGTTAGTAGAGGAACAGAAATTATAATGTTATACAATAACATATTTATAGTTCTCACCTTTCTTAAAAGCAATTGGTAAGGGATAATTTGTTTGTATCATGATATCAGATATGGCATTAAAAAAAATTTCAACACAATGTTCTTTTTTTAAGATATTTTTAACGCCTACAGCCGCATTATTTTCTTTATTTTTCTCATATTTAATGATCACAATCTCTAATAATGAAATTTCTGATTCAAGTTTAAATTTCCATTCATTGAGAGTTAATTCTTTCAAGTTTAAATCTGGTTCTTTTCCTAAAAATTTTAAAAATTTTTTAAGAATTTTTTTAAAAACCTTTTTTAAAAAAATTATAGATTTTTTTATGAGAATTGATTTATATTCTAAACAAATATATATAGTAGATGATTAAATAAATTAGATTAAATAAATTAGTGCCGTTATAATAATGTGAAAAACGCCAAGGAATTACTTACTTTGTGTAACAACTTTTTCGTTAGTATATTTTTGATATAAGATTGTGTTAACGTTCAAAATTATTAAAAAAAACATAAGCGGTATACCTGCGTAAATAAATATAAAGTATAAAGTCAAATTTTAAATGTAAATAATAAAATTTTTAGTTGAAATTTTTTTTACCGATAATAATCAATTCTCTGTAAAACATAACGTAAATAATATTGTACGATAATACATAATCTGAATGTATTGAAGTTAATATTTAAATTAATTAAAAAAAATTCTGTTAAAAAAAAAAAAAAAAAAAAAAAAATTAGTTACCTTTATATGAATAAATATTATAATAATTATATAATAGTTTAATCATAATTACTAATTCAAGTAGACTTGCAAGATAAAATAAACCATATATAATTTTTGAATGCCTTCGTATCGCTATTAAAACACTGCAAATTGGAATAATCGCAATGATACCAATTATATCGCTAATTACTCCAGAAAATATTCCAAAAAATTCTTCCGATTGCCAATAATATAAAATGTAATTCTCCGATATCCAAATTCCAAAAAATGAAGTTGTAATTAGAAGTAATGTCTCTTCGAGTTGATAAATAATATGGACATCTAACAAATAATAGAAGAATAAATTAATATCATATATAATAAAAAAATTTAACTTATTATAAAAAAAATAATACATTTTTTGTTGTTATTCAATTTAGATTTCTTAACCAAACTCCAAGATCTAGCAATAAATAATAATTATTTAATTAAAAAAATTAATTATTGGAAGTCAAATAATAAAAGTTACCTTATTTTCAATAATGCTATACAAAGTGCTATAAAAGTAAATTGAAATATTCCTAAAATTATCACCGCAGGTATATGTTGAGGTATATAATACCTTGATGTATTTTCATTTAATGTTTCGATAATATTATGCACTTCGTTCTGGTTCCCATCTCCATAATAATCATATACAGTATACAATTGCTTTATAAACTCGATATTTGTTTTACTAAAATTAATTAAAGTTTGATCTTCGAATACTATTTAAAAGACGTAAAGTCAATTAAATGAATCATGTATTAAAAAAAAAAAATAACAATTAAGTAATAAGATATATACCAAAATAATAATTAAATTCGAAAATATTACAAAGCGCCAACATAATTGGAACAAAATTTACGGTTAAGAATGCTATAGCATGTATTATGGTTTTATGAAAGACCGCGTATAAGCCAGTTAAAAAAACAAATGGAAGCGTAAACCATAATAAACGCGGCCAGATTGCACGATAAGCAATAAGAAATATAATTTCGGAGATAATTAATAAGATAAATAAAAAATTTAATGTTCTCAATATTTTAATATTCATTATGTTAGATGAAGTTGTATCGTATAATCTGCCTTACCTTATATATATGTGTGTGTGTGTGAACACAAGGATAATTCGATGATATCACATTCAATATGATCGAATAAATAATAAATAAATACCGTGCGTACAGAATTGCGTACAGTGCATTCCAATAATCTATTTTTTCAAAATGGTATTTGCGGAAAACAAACCATTAACTGAACCTTTTTCATTTATTTTTTTAAAGAAATTGTGTTCTTTTGCGTTAGTAATTACGCTTATTTTTTATACTTATAGTCAGTTTTCACAATTTTCCGACTCGGTCGATAGACCTAATCTTAACATCCATCTACAAAATTCGAATAAAGTATTAATTGACAGAAAAAGCATTAATATTATTCTAAGAGCTTGTAGTCCACATCCTATGAATTGTACTTACGATGATAAAGAATGTAAACTAGATGAGTACCGATATCATCATAATATGCCTGATTGTACTTATTATACTTTTAGCTTTGAAGAAAATACAGAGATTAAGATATATCCTTCTATCACTGAAGTTTATTTAGATGGACTTGTGTTAGGCGATAAATATTATCCACCAAGCAAATTATCACCTAGACAAACCCTTCCTATAATGAGCGAACAAACTATAATCATATATTATTCAGTTACAATTAGTAAACTTATAGTTGATAATTATGCATATGGTCTTGTGGGAGGAAATGAAAAAGAATACGTTGATTTTAACGCACATACAGATCATATATCAGCTTCAAATGCTCCATATGCACCAACACTTATATTAATACCAACATCAACGTATATCTATTATCAAGAGGAATCTTATTATGATAGTAATTATTAAATTATAATTCCTAAAGAATATAATTAATAAAAAATTTTTTTAACTTTATTTTTTTTTCCCCCTTTAGTTGGTTCGATTATATCAAATGTTGGTGGATTTTTCAGTTCTTTATCTGGAATCTTTGTATTTTTATTCGGAGCGACTAAATTAGCACCATGGTAAGTTAAATAATTATAAACAGTAATTATCCATGACGTTACCATTGGCTTTTCCAAGATAAGTATAAAATTAATATTTTTTTTTCTTTTTGATAGGGGATTTTTGCAAACACATGTATTTAATTGTTTATGCACAAGATATCAAGAAAGGCTTAAAGGTAAAATTAAAATTAAATATACTAAACCGATTCCATTCATTAGTGGAAGGGAAAAAATTACTTTAGAAGAACGCGTCCAAAGCATCGAAAACATACTTAAAGAATATTATCTTGATACCAGTTTTTTGAAATCATTAATAGATGATATTAAAGTCGAAGATAAAGTCTAAATTATCACCTGAATCTCAATATAGTAAAATTATAATCAGAATTTAGGCTGGCTTAGGTGATCATGAGGTCGTTCCTTTTTTGGACAATCCAAATGAATATTTAAACTTCCTTTTTACGTTAGTTAATGGACCATTTAAAGGATATGAATTATTATTATTATTATTATTATTATTCCAAATTCATTTGTCATTTGGTTATTCAGTCTTTTTGATTTATAAATTATAGTACACTCAAATGAATAATGAAATATCACATCTAACATCTATTTTTTATTTATCATTTTAATATCTTATTTAATCTTTTCTAGAACCTCATACTGTATATTAGACATTTTATAAATTTCTTTTTATTTTTGTCATTTATGTATTGAAGGCTGGGTGCATTGACCCCAATAAAATTATCCACATGATTTTTGATTTAATGTTTCGATAATACATTTGCTGGCAGGTCCCGTTAGCGGGTACCACTTTAGATATACTTATAGTTACTTTTAATTTTATAACAGCCATAATTATCCATAACCGCGCTGTCCGCGCAACAGGAGAAACCGTTATTTTACTAATTGATCCTGACTATGTACAGTATGTTACCATCAAATGCAAGATGGAATTGATAAATAAATTATGATAGAAATCAGAAAGTGATTAAACGTTGTTCGCCATCAATCGTCACGCCTGTAAGGCTGTAACGACCAGATAAAAAAAATTGAGCGTGATTTAATTCGAATTAGAAATAAAGTTCGTTATACAAATTTTAAACTTTAATGTTAAGAATTTATTGAAATAATAACGTGGGAATACACATGTGTTTAAAATGGAGAAACAGAAAATAAAACAAAAGTTTAAAGCATATTTATTTAATATTAACGAAATATTGTATACTTTAAAACATGTTTTAAGGATTAATATCTATCTTAGTAAATTCATTTACAATACTTGATAATTCTTGAGAAATGACACCAGCAACACTCATACCATTGGCTTCTTTATATTTAAATTCTTTTTGACCAAAATTAACCTTTAAACCACAAATACCATTAGAACCAATTGTAGGATACCATTTATAAAATAATCCGGTGTAAGCAATTCCCATATTTTTACCATTCATTGTAAAGAATACTTGCCCGGTTTTTGGGACATAACCACAACCTATCACATCATTTACTTCACCCCATTTTTCAGCATATTTTGATCCAGTATACTTTTCATTATGAAATATTCTACCCTCATCTGAATGAAATCCAACCGAATGTGTATCACATCCAGGTAATCTTAAGGTAAGAGGAAAGAAATTAGTAAAACTTGCGTTGTCTAAATATAAAAATTTTTATATAGAAATATATACCTATTAGTTGAATGATTTTTTGTAGCAAGACCGATAGCAATTATTGTTTTATCATTATTCGGATTAGATAAAATTGTTATTTCATAATAATAGAACCAATATTTTACTTGAGACGAAAGAAACAAGAGTTCTTCTGATGGTGTAAGAGATAAAGGTTGAGAAGAAATGTCGATATCTATTATATTATGTTTGATATGGAAGCGACAGAAATAAGTTAGTAGAATATTATGAATAATATGTTTTGTAGTTCTTACTTATACTCAAAGCAATAGCATCCAATAGTATACCTTTTATACTGGTTAAAGGATAATTTGTTTGTATCATTACATCAGTTTTGGCGTTAAAATGAACTTCAACACACTGATTTCTTTTTGAGGTATTATTTCCACCTACTATCTCAATATCCTTGTTGTCCTTGTCAATGGCTTTTTCATCATTTTCATTATTGACAATATTCCCAATCTCGTTATCGACACTTACTATCTCATCATTAATGCTTACAATATTTAGTAATAAAATTTTCGATTCAGGTTTAAATTTCCATTCACTGAGATGTGATATTTTTTTATGTTCACATGACTCTGAATTGTTGTCTAAAAATTTTAAGAATAATTTAAAAGATTTCTTTGAAAATTCTTTGGTGTCTTGTAGAATCAGTTTATTTTCTAGACCATATACTAAAATAAATAAGTAAGTTAGCCTATAAAGAAAATAAATAAAGTACAATATCATTTTTCACTTACTTTGTGAAATAAATTTTTCATTAGTTTTTTTCTGACATAAATATGTGTTAATATTTAAAATTACCAGAAAAATCAATGTAGGTATTGCTAATTAATAATATAATATGTTTTAAATTTATATATTAGTTTATCATTTTTAATATAAATAATTTAATGGAATATATTTACCGATAAAAAACCTCTCTCTATACATAATATCATTATCAATGCCGAGTTTAATGAGTGATGTATTACCTAGAATGTATGATATTAGCTAATACGATTAGTACGAGTTTGAAAAATAAATAAATAAATAAAATTATTAATTACCGTCATCACTTTCATAAAAAGAATAAAAAGAAAAATCTTTACAAAAACTCCATAATAACCTACTAAGAATAATTGTAACCTCAATTAAACTTGCAATATTAAACAAGATACATAGACTTTTCGAACGTTTTCGCATCGCTATGAAAACAATTGAAATTGGAATAATTGTAATAATTCCAAATATATTATAAAATATCTCGACAACTTTTTCAAATAAAGAGTCCCCATCATGGTAAATAGATCCCTTTAAAAAAATCTCATAAATTTCTGACATCAATATCCAAATTCCAAGAAACGAAGTCGTAATTAGAAACAAAACCTCCTGATAAATAATACGAATGTCTAATAGAAATAAATTAATATAATGATAAAATTGTAATAGATTCAATTAATAAAATAGGCATACATTTCTTGTCATCATTCAAATTAGACTTTGCAATCCACTTCCAAGTCCTAAAAAAATTGTACCATTGTTAGTTATTAAGGCGAAAAATTTAACGACAATAATTACACCTTTTCCTTTGTAAAAGTTTTGGTAAAAAAATAAATATGTTAAAAAATTACCCTATTTTTAATAATAAAATACAAAATATTATAAAAACAAATTGAAAAATTCCCAAAGTTATCACCACAGGTATATATTTAGGTATATAGTACTTCGATGTATTTTCATTTATCTCGTTTGTAATTCCATAAAATTGTTCATCATTCAAACCATTCGAATCAAGCAAATCTCCTATTCTATCTACATTTTCTTTATTTGTTCCATTGCTCATTCTAATTAATTCTTTATCAGAAAATGCTATCACGTAATAAAAAGACGTAAATTAATAACACATATTTTCATTAAATTAATATTTATACAGTTGTTAAAATCTTTACCACCATAATAATCAAATTTAAAGATATTACAAAGCAGTAATATAAAAGGAGCAAGGTTTATGATTAAGAATGCCGTAAAATGTATTATGGTTTTATGAAAGACCGCAAATAAGCCACTTAAAAAAACGAATGGAAGTGTGGATAATAGCGAAAAGTTAGAATCTGCGAGAAAAAAAGAATAAATAACGAGAAAAATAATTTCAGAAATAATTATGAAAATAAATAAAGAATTTAATAATCTTCCAACGTTCGACATGTTTAAAATGTGCATCTCGAAAAATTATATTATTATCTGCTTTATATACGGGTATAAACTCGATGATATCACATATCACACAATCACAAAGTTTGCTTCGCAATGGGCTACAAAAAAATAAAGTTTGAAACTGTGTATTCACAATTTAAATTAATTTGTATAAAATTAATTTTGGATACAAATAATTTAAAAAAAAAAAAAATAGTTCAAGCTCTATTCGGCTATTTCAGGTTCTGGAAAGTTTATCCAGTTTCGGATATTAATTATCTTGAATGGAGTAAAACTTATGTCCATAGATATGCAAATCATCCATGATCTATTTTACCTTGGTGGTACATAATTATAATGTAGTAAATATAATGAAACAAAGTTCCATTCTCTTTCTTTGTTTTTGTTTATTAAATTGTTTGTAAGATTGTTCTATTTTTAAATATCTGCAACTTAATTTGGTAAATATTTAATTTTTTGCTTTATTCGTTAAAATAAAGGTGTCGAAAATCGAGTATGCTTATTTGTGAATTGGAAAATGGTGCCTTGGACTTTGAAGTTTGGATTTTGGAATGGAGCAAGAGGAAAGTATATTATTAGAATATAATAAATTAATAATTGGGTACTCGCAATTCATTATCTGTGTTGCATATGGAACACTGATACAAATCTAAATTCCGATTTGTATCACGCTGCACTGAGCCTAAAAAATAATTAGATTTCGGATTAACCATGGAAGATCCGCATATTCATGAACATAACGGATTGCCCATATAAAGTTTTATCCATAAATATTAAATATCCGAAATAAATAAAATGATAGTGGATGACAATTAAATCCAATTAAAAAGAACAGAAGCAGTTATGATATTCACAGAAAATAAACGATCAACTGAACCTTTTTCTTTTATTTTTTTAAAAAAACTATGCTCTTTTTCATTTATTATTATACTTCTTTACTATACTTATGATCAGTTTTCGCAATTTTCTGAATCTATTTCTCGTCCAAATCTTAACTTCAGTAGACAAGGATTTGATACCAATAATAATATTTCTATTATTATGAATATTTGTGGGATAAATTGTATTTACAATAACGAAACTTGTAAGGTTGCTAATGAAGTCCCTGAAGAATATAATTATAATAATGATCCTGACTGTTACTTTTATTCGTTTAACTATGATGGAAAAGAGTCAATGATACAAATAACTAATATCACAAAAGCTTATTTATTTGGAATTAAAATTGTAAATAAATATTATCTATCGGAAAATCCTTATGTTTTAAAACCTACGAGTGGACAAACTATTGTAGTATATTATTCACCTACAATCATAAAACAAATAATTAGTAAATATGCATACGGTCTTGCGGGTGGAAAGGCGGATGAGTATGTTGACTTTAATGTACATACTGATGTAACAACTTCAACGGCTTCAGAAGTAACGACACTTACATTACAACCAGCATCATCAGATATTTATTATCAAGAAGAAACTTATAATCGTAATTATTAAATGATTTTTTAATTTTAGAAAAAATAACTTTTAGTTTTAAATATTAATTTATCCATTTATCACTTTTAAGTTAATTCAATTATATCAAATATTGGTGGATTTTACAGTTCATTATCTGGAATCTTTGCGTTTTTATTTGGAGCATCTAAATTAGCACCATGGTGAGTTAATTACACTTCGTAAATCTAGCATAATCGTAAATGTACAATATTCATAATGCTTTATTTCTTTCTATAGGGGATTTTTACAAACAAATGTGTTTAATTGCCTATGTACAAGATATCGGAGAAAACTTGTAAGAAAACTTAAAAATAAATATGAGCCAATTCCGTTCGTTAGTGGAAGAGCAAAAAATTTTACTTTAGAAGAACGTGTCCAAAGTATCGAAAATTTGCTTGGGGAATATTATCTTAATACGGAATTTTTGAACGAATTATTAGAAGACAATGGAGAAGCTAAAGTTTAGGTATAATAATTGTATTGTATTATTTGATTTTAGTACGATACGATTGTAAACTGAACCTGAAATATAGTAATTTTTACAATCTTTATTATCTTTATCTGGTCATAACATGATATTAAACAATAGAACTATGTAATTTGTTATTGAGCTTTAAACTAAATAAATTTTTCTGAATAAAATTTTTCGAATTATGATTAATACATGAAAAACAACAATATTGTATAAAATTTATACGATCTCTCTTCTAAGTATTGTGCTAAATTTAAATGATACTGAGCTCAATCCGTCTATAGGACTATTTGCTGAATAATCCCGTTATTAAAATTTAAAATTTACTTAAATAATGCTTTCATTCTTAAGTAACAAGTTACTTTAAATAGTGTTATTTTACGGCTTGTTACACTTTTAGATACATCCGAAAAATTATCGTAGATATAAGATTGAGTAACCCAAGATTGAGTAACGTGCACAATTTTCCGTAAATACGTTATTTTTATTTTTAATTATGTACTTCCGTTATACAATCGGAAGTGCCGTTTATCTAAAAATGCATAACTTTACATACTTATGTGTAGTCCTTCGTGACACACCGGACTATCAATAGAAGAACAATGTGACAAACAATCAATATACATAATCGTAGATGAATTGTACGAGGTTACATCCTTTGAATTAGGAAAATCTGCAAACATTGCACTTATTACTTTCAATGTTTTTCTTTTTAAATAACATATTATCCACTTTTTTTTTCTATATTATAATCAAACTTTTTTTTTTTTAAAAAAAAAAAAGTACCACCAAAACTTTGCTTCAGCCCTTTTGTGTGGTAAGACCAATTATTGTGGAATAATTTATTCGTTAAAATTTTTTCGGAATGTGATATTTGTTAAAAACTTCTTTAATACTTTGCCAAGTTGCCATATTTTTTTTATCTATTAACAGACGAGCAATTTGTGCGTTTTGTGTTTTAAAAGTGATGTGACACTTATTTATTTTTAGGTAACTGGCAACAAATAATCGTGCACCCACAATTGATTATAGTTAAATGTCAAACAACAGTGTAACGTGATAAAAAGAATAAAATTTGAGTTTTTATCTCTAGCCTATGGGAAAATGCTGTCCGGAATTCATTGGATACTCCATGGATCAACTTAGGGCTTTTTTTCGGTGATATTGAAAAGTTCATTTGACTGTGTATCTTGCATCATATAATTTTTTCAATGAATAAATTATTATAATAATTTTCCACCCAAGTAGTTATATTGAGCATTTCGGACAAATTTAAAATTCAGTTAACTGATTACAGTACACTGACAAAGTAATAACTAATTCTAGGTGTTATTATTCTTTCATATAGTACAGAGCGTACAGTTTACATTCTCGGTAATAAAATAAAATATTAGATTATGAAGCAAGAATAACAATGAATTATTATCAATAATTTATTTGTTGTAAACATTATAAATGAAAATAATAATAAATGATTTTATACCATTCATTCGTTAAACAATTCATCCAAAAACTTCAATTAAAATTTTTCAATTAAAAAAAAAAAAATTCGTCGCCTCTATGCGACGAATATTTAACGTGGATTTCATATCTTGAATAACTACCCATACATTTATTTATTTTATTTGAAACTGTAGTTGTAAGCCGCAGCAGAAACGAAACTCGCAAACCTTTAATAATTTTCCGATTTAAAATATGTATTGAAACATTTGGTATAATGTAGACTTGCCGTCTGTATTGTAATAATACAACAATAAGATGTTGCAACGTATGTTGCATAGTGCTGTGACCCATTACCCGTTTACCCGGATTCAATCCGCCGAGTATACTCGAGTATCCGTTTTATGTTGATACTTATGTATCCGAGTATAACCCGGGTAATTACTCCAGTCGTAAATTAAATTTAGCCAGAAATATGTTAATTTTGGCCAGAATTTTAATCCCGGCCAGAACTAAGACTTATAACAAGATATTAATTTTAATTTCGGCCAGAACTAAATGGATGCCATTGACTTATGAGGTAGTGTTTGATCCGGATAAAACTTTAAATATTTCACTTGAGATTACTGTTGAAGAAAGGATTAGGCTTTGAGTGCACTATACCAAAAGCTTGTAATTCTGGTGGTTCCTGCCTGAATTAACCGAAACGGATACCGGAATAAAAGCGCTATGGATCGAAGCACTATAATAAGGTAATAAAGTATAGATTATTGTAAACATTATTTAAAAAGTAGTCTTTGTAATAAACAATGATATAAAAGTATTCTAAGTACCTAAATAACAAAGGTAATAAAAGTAATTAAATTTTTTTAAAGAAAAAAAATTTAAAATGTTGAATTATTGTTTGTTCTTAACATTAGAATATCTAAATCCAATAAATATGATACTGATTGTCTAAAGCAAAGCAAAGGATTATATATCTGATATGTTTATGAACCTTAATGTCATATAAGATCACGTTATAAACAAAAAAATAAAATTTGTCCATTTTCTAGTATATATATTTATTGAATTTTTACGTTTTGTATCTGGGTGGATATACACCCGTTTTGGAACTGGGTAACATTTATTTTAAATTGGGTATGATCCGGATCCATGAATTCTGACGGGTCGCAGCAACTAAATTCACAACTCAATCATTTTTAGCCATATGTTGCAACAGTTGCAACATTACGGCAATGCTACATAACTTATATTGTCATACAAGTATATGCAAATATGTCAAGTGTCAAGAACAAATTCATAATATAAAATGTTTTTAAATACATACTTATCATTTTTGCACATGTCTCCTTGCTTCAAAAGTGTTTATTACTTGTATACATCGAGGTCTTGATGGTTCGACTCGTCCAAGTGGTGCAGTTTTGTTGCAACTATGTTGCAACGTTACGACTTTTTTTTTGTTGCAACATTACAACGATTTCCAAAAGAATACAGATGGCAAGTCTAGTATAATGCTATAATAGCAATAACGAATAATCGATCATTGTTGCAGCACTAAACCAATTAGATCGACAAAAAATAGGACTGTCGCCACTATAATGTCAGTAAGGAAAAAATATAGGGTCCGAAGGCGTCAAATTGATAACCACAGCTTTTGAAAGCGTTCAATAAAGTTTATAATTGTTTTTTCATAATCGAGGTTTGAAGCTTGTAGTTGCTTAAAAGTATTTTTCTAATTCTTAGGTCTTATCTGCATATATAACGTGAAAATTTACGTCTTATTTGTGTGAATTCATTGACTTTTAATATTGTGTTAGAGTAAAATTAATCTACTTATTAAAAGCTATAAGATTCAAGACCATTAATTATAAATCCTTGTTTTCATTATCAGCTATATTTTTTTACTTAACCTTAGAGTTTTATCCTCAAAAATTTTATTTTGTGAAAAATTTCATGAATAAAATTTTTCTCTTGATGCGTTGAATATCTGTGGAGAATCGAAAATTCATAATTTATTTCTTTGGGAAATTCGGTATATTTGACAAAGTGTTTTTGTTTTATCTTTTTTTGAATTAACCTTTATCGAAACGTTTGCTAACGTTTCGCTTTTCTTTTTTTAGACAATTTTTTCTACGGATATGCCATTTATAGTGCAATCTTTAACGTTCTACACGGCTCATGCTGTTTTATCTTCAAATGAATTAAGAATTTATACTCTCGAGTCAATGCCATAGTGCGGGCCAAAATTGTTTATAATTTTGGCCAACTCCGACTCTAAGGCTCTAACGCAATGTAGGGCATTATCACGATAATTATGGCTAGCATTACCATTACTGATCACGTGAGCCGGAGTCAGTAAGTCTCTGAATAGCTAATATGAAAATTTATTTATCATAAACACATCCGAATCAATATTTGAAATAATTAATTAATTATATATTAACATTATATGAACAAAATATGAATAAAACATAAATTTAAATTTGAGCCTGAACTTACAAAATCGCATAGTTATGTGCGCTGAAACGAGTTCTCAAAATAAGAAAAAACATTAACATATATGTATAAAAAAAAAAAGCCAAAATCGGTTAAAATTAAATAAAATTGCTACTACTACTGATTTGCCAACAAATTTGGTTGACTTAACCAATTAGAAACTAATATCATATTACCAAGGAGTGTGATACTCTCCCAAGAACTGTAGGCGAACTGAACTTAAAGCTGTACTGAAGGAAAAATGAAATTTTAAACAAACCTGTTTTATGAAGTTTGCTTCTTTGGCATTATGAAATTTGATGCAACATAAGAAACCAAATTAGATATAATCTTTTTATTAATATATAAATTAATAAAAAAAATCAAAAAATACAAATATTTTTGTTTTTCAAATCAGATGCATGTTACTTTCCAACACGAATGTACTATTATTTTAACCTACGTTTTCAAAAGAAATATATCTCAAAAAGCTGTAGAATATGTAATTAAGAAACCAAATCATTACTCATCAAGCTTTTATATATTTATACCAAGTATTTAATTTTTTTTTTTAGTATTATTATCATGAAATTATTTTCGTAAATAGAATAAATTAATGTAAAATATGAAGTGAAGTAGTCTTTATTATTTATTAGATTCGTTCTTGGTAATAATTATTAATCATTATAATATATTATATTTCTTGCATTTAATAAAGAAGTATGTAACTATTTAAATTTGCTGAGAATTTTTTTCGTGATTTAATGTAAAGTCACGAGGTATATATCACGAGATTTTCAAAGGCTCTAAGATCTAATCACGAAACGTCAGAAAAGACCAAATTTTAATAACATGATGCTGTATACGATCATCTTTCTCACTAAAGGATAAAGGATCTATGTAATATATGGAAATTTTATTGACTATTAATAAAATAAATTTTCCAATATATGACAAATTACATAATGGTTACCAATTTATTATTATTTATTTCTTTGAGAACCAATAAAACCAGTTTTAAAATGGTTATGAAGATCAAAGCCGAAAAAAAAGAATTTAATTTCCTTACAAATATAAGTATTTTATATAAGTCAAATATCTAACAAAAATCATGTAAAGAATTCTAATTATGTAATTGTGTACATAAGTTTTGCATGTTTTTCGCATGATGGGATTAAGTAGAAAAATCGGCATATAATCTTAAGAAATTAAGGAGTAGCAAGTGGCGTGTGTAAGTTAGGAATGTTAAGGAGAGCACCACTCTAGCCACACCTTGAGTATAAGTGATCCAAAAAAGTTCATTTGGGGACACCTACAACAAAACAAGGAGCTCAGACTAAAAAATTTTTTTTATTTTTAATAAAATTGATGTATAATTATCCTATAAAAAGAGGCTGAGCCCCTTGTTTTGCTGTGGAGGTCCTCATTAATTTTAGTTTACTTAGTAGTACAAGCGTAATAACTTGCTAAAATTCCCAATAAAAATTTTTTGTGCTCTTTGTCACAAAGCAATTATATAAAAATTTCGAGCCGAATTTCAAATATGTCAAATGCAGGCTTTTAATAACGAAAATATTATATTTATTATAAGATTAGGAAGTGTCAAAAGCTTGAGTATTAACTTTATTTTACATGTCATCATGTTAAAACTTGTCACGCAAGCGGAATTTATTCATTTAAATTATTAATTAAACTACTATGTACCATTAAAAAATTTTAATATAATTCTTCTTAAAATATTCTGTAAAAAATAAATTTCATACATCTCTCTAAATATATCAGAAAAGAAATATAATGGAAGAAAGAAAAATAATACAAATAAAGAAAGTTAAAATTTGGATAAGTTGGTAGAGATGCTAACCTTGCGGGAATGTCGATGGTTATCGTCTCAATTTTTTGTTATATAAACTTAGTTTTGTCTTTATTATTTCTCAGTTTGTTATGTATTAATTATTTGATGGCCGAACTGCTTCGGTGATATTCTAACCCTCCTATCAAATAACACTTCCTTTTAACCTCTTTTATCTACTTCCTCTCTTTATTTCTTTTTAATTTATATTCAATTAAATGCAACAGTTAGGAAAAATAAGGCAATATTCTTTTATTAATACATTTTTTAGAACACTTCACGAAAATCAACAAAATTCTCTAAAACAAGCCATTGCAATTAACTAACGTAATCAACAATTAGAAATTTCGATAAATATTAATCAATTTAAAGGAATATTTAATTGCGGTTTATAGAGATACGATCCGAAATCCGTCTATCCAGATAATCTTCCTTCAATCCAATCCGAGTCTGGATAACGGATAGTTTTCTGGATGTTGTTAAGACAAGATTCCTTGTTAAAATGTAGGAATAGGCAGTGATTTGCATTTTGTGCTTCCAATGACTTTTTATTGAAATTGGAAAGCTTGGAATTGGAAGAATTGGAAGATTCCAATAGCTTCCAATCTTCCAATGCACATCACTAGGAATAGGTATAGTTTTTATTAGTAGATATAGAGAAATTTTAAATGTATAAAATTTCGGGGTGCAAAGTTAAGATATTCGGATGTGCACCACGGTGATATTGATGGTTCGGAGCATATTACATCATTTTAATTTGATTGGCTTATTTATTCGTTTAAAGATTTATTTTGTTCAATTTATTAGGAAATTTTAGGAACCAATGAAATATTTGGAAGGAAAACCGTTCAAATATTAAGATTGGGAAATTCGTCAATAATTAAATAAATAACTTTTTGAACCCGAAAGTTATAAGCGCAGCAATTTTATCAAATGTAACTGCGGTCTGAGCTGCCGCAGCTTTACAATGTATCATCCGTCGCGGATCATCTACGGATATCCGTCACGCGAGTTAATTTCCAAACTTAAGGTTTAATTTATCATATCAATTTTGTATCAATATCTGCGGTATAACATTTAGTACATGATATTTAGGACGGTACAATTGGTATATGATATTTAGTTATGATATTTAGAACATGATATGTATTTAGTACATGATAATAATTATGTAATTGCGATTTACTTATAGCTTGCGAAAAAAGGTCTGTAGAATAAATTATTTGTTTAATGTTTGCTATTATAATAAACATAAAATAACATTTGCAATACATTTTTCCGAAAATCACTGCAGCCTTCTTACGTAATATAATTAGATGCATACAAATTAATAAATTGTACTAACCATGTTGATTACGAAATTTTCGCCGATCAATTATTAACAGTTAAATATAAAATAATAATAATTTCAATCTAACTAGAAAATAAAAAAAAAAAATGTCAAAGAAAACTATATTAAGAGATACAAATAATTATATTGAAAAGTTAGAGAAATCACTTAACAATGAACATATCAACTACTATGAGTATTCGGACTTTAAAAATATTCGACCGATAGGAAGTGGTTCATATGGAATTATCAAACGTGCTAATTGGAAAAATGATCATTTCTTCGCTTTGAAATCTATTAGTAATGATAAACTCACTCTTGAAGAAATCGTAAAAGAGGTAAGCCCTTTAAAATGGTATGATCAATAAAATATTAAAAATTTTTATTCAAATAATATTTTTATATAATGTGTCACAGTTAAAGTTACGCCGAAGTGTGGATATGCATGAAAATATCTTACAATTATGTGGAATCACAAAAGCAGAAAACGGTAAATATCAGATACATTTTACGTAACAAACACGTTTCTTGATAGTAAAGTAATTATATAAAATATAAAAATTGATTTAATTAGGCGAATTTCAAGAATATTTTTTAGTCTTAGAATACGCCGATAATGGTACGTTGGATACTTATTTAAGCAAGCATTTTAATGAACTGGATTGGAATGATAAATTCCACTTGGCATCGCAACTGGCTAGTGGTGTAGAATTTTTACATGATAATGATATTATTCATCGTGACCTGGTAATATATATTTATTAATATTTATTTATTTTAATATGATTTATTGCAAAACATGCTACAGTAGTAATTCTAATGTAATTGTTTACTATGTAATCGAAGCATGAAAATACCATATTTATACATCAGAAAAATATCAAATTGGCAGATTTCGGTTTATTATCAAATAATACATCAAAATTACTTGATGTGATGCCTTATGTGGACCCAAAAAGTTTTGATGACAAAGAAAATTATAAATTGAGTAAAAAATCTGATGTATACAGCATTGGTGTTTTATTTTGGCGAATTTCAAGTGGATATAGACCTTTTCATGAATGTTATTATGATACAAGTTTAATGTTATCTATATTAAACGGTAAAAGAGAAGAAATTGTTGATGGGACTCCTGTTGAATATTGTAAATTATATACAGGTAATAATCATAAATTATAGTTAATATAATATAACACGAACAATAATTTTGTTTAATAATTGATTGATTAGAATGTTGGAAATATGAGCCAAATGAACGTCCGATTATGCAAGAAGTTGTTTCAACACTTAAAACGATTATTGATTGTAATTTCAATGAAGACAAAAGAACAGATTTTTTATCAGAAAAATATAAATCAAATTCAGAAGCAAGCAAAATAGCTGTGGATACAGATAACGATTTAAATATTAATAATAGTTTAATACTATATAATATGGCAGATCTCAATTTCACGTCAATTCAGCCAAATCTAATTACTATGTCAAATATTTGTGAAAGTAGTATAATCTCACAAGATCATTTAGATGATAGTTCAACAATTGTATCAGATCAAGCATCATTTTCATCAATTGATTTAATAGAATCAATATATAACGAAGTTACAGATATCTTAATTAGTTATATAATTAAAAAACATGATGAAGGAATTACTTTTGATCAAGTTCAACAACTTGTTGATAATAAAATATTACATTTAAATCAAAATTTAAATAATCTCATAGATTGGTTATCAAAAAATCAACATGAATCCAAATATATTTGGTTTCTTGGATTATTTTATTATTATAATTTTATCACAAAAGAAAATAATAATAGTATTAAAGCATTTGAATTGTTCTCAAAAGCAGCAAATAATAATTATTCAATTGCACAAGTTTACCTTGCTAAATGTTATTATGATGGATATGGTATTAATTGTAATAAAAAATTGGTATTTAATTGGTACAAAAAATCTGCAAATAATGGAAGTATAATTGGAAAATTTTATTTAGGATATTGTTATGAATTTGGTATTGGAATTTTGAATATTAATGAAAAAGAATCAATTTACTGGTATAATGAAGCTGCTAAAAGTGGAAATACAACTGCAAAACTTTATCTTGCTAATTGTTATAAATTAGGGAAAGGAGTTAATAAAGATGAAATTAAAGCATTTAAATATTATGAAGCGTTAGCAAAACAAGAAATTTCTGATGCACAATTAGAACTTGGTAATTGTCTATATAATGGAATTGGAACAAAAGTTGATAAAATACAAGCAAAATATTGGTATGAAAAAGCAGCGAATAAAGGAAATATTATAGCAAAAAATATTCTCAAGAATTATAATAATAAAAAAAGTAAGATTTATAAAATATTATTTTTTAAAAACTTAAGTCAACTTGGAATATATTATGTTGGTAAAATATTATTAAAAGCAAATTATGAAAAATCATTTTATTATTTACAAAAAGCAGCGGGAAGTGGATGTAAATTTGCACAATTTGCTTTGGGTAAGTGTTATCAACTAGGTACAGGTGTAAGAAAAGATACAAGGAAAGCCTTTGAATTATACAAGAAATCAGCTAAACAAGCATATACTGGTGCACAATTTCAACTTATTTATTGTTATAGCTTTGGTTATGGAACTGAAATAAATAATGTAAAGGCATTTGAATTACTTAAAATAATGTCTAAAAAGGGAGACAAAGATGCATCATTTTTATTGAGTGGACATTATGCATTTGGAGTAGGGGTTGATAAAAACGAGAAAAAGGGTTTTGAAATAATCAAAAAATTGGCAAACAATGAAAATCCGAATATCAAATATTTATCTGGTGAGAAAGGAATCTCAATGAATAAAATGAATGATTGGTATTCTCGATTATTAACTGAAGATAAAAAACATATGAATTCAAAAGTCATTCTTGGTTATTGTTATTTATTTGGATCAGGAATAGAAATAAATTATAAAAAGGCATTTAAATTATTAAAAATGGAAGAAAACAACGCAATTGCACAATTTTATTTGGGAGGTCTTTATCTTTCAAATAATAATGAAGCTAAGGCTTTTGAATTTTTTAAAAAATCGGCTGATAATGGATTTTCTGAATCTTTATTTCAAATTGGAATATGTTATTTTGAAGGAATTGGAACGAAAATTAATAAAATAAAATCAATCGAAATAATTAAAAAATTGGCTGAAACAGGAACATGTTGTTGTGCACAAAATTATTTAGGAGAATTATATGAGATAGGCAGAGATGTAAATAAGGATATAAATCAAGCTGTTTATTGGTATTATGAAGCAGTAGAAAGTGAATGTATGGCGGCAAAATATAATTTAGGCAAATGTTATCAATATGGAAAAGGAGTGGAAAAAGATGAAAGGAAAGCATTTGAATATTATAAAAGCTCTAACAAAGGACATTATTTTGCTCAATTTCAACTTAGTGAATGTTATTATAGAGGAATTGGAACAGAAGTCGATAAAGAAAAAGCGTTTGAATTATATAAAAAAGCGGCAGAGATGGGATATTACTGGGGATATATAATGATAGTAGATCGGTATCAAAACAGAAATGGAGTGGAGAAAGATGAAAGAATGTTTGAATTATATAAGGAAGCAGTGGAAAAAGGTTACGATAAGGCTAAATATGATTTAGCTAAATTTTATCAAAATGGAAAAGAAATGGAAAAAGATGAAAGAAACATAGTAGATTTATATAAAGAAATAGTTGAAAAGGAATATAGATATGTGTATAAAAAGTTGATTTATTGTTATCAAAGTAGAAGAGAGAGAAGAAATGATGAAAAAATTATGTTTGAATTTTATAAAGAAGCAGTAAGAAGATATCATGATTGGGCTAAATGTGATTTAGCTGATTGTTATCAAAACGGAAGAGGAGTGGAAAAAGACGAAAGCAAAGCATTTAAATTATATGAAGAGGCAGCTGAAAAAGGATATAGATGGGCATACAATAAGCTGGCTTATTGCTATCAGAATGGGAAAGGAGTAGAAAAAAATGAGAAGAAAGTATTCGAATTATATAAAGCAGCAGCGGAGAAAGGATATGATTGGGCAAAATGTGATATAGCTGAATGTTATCAAAATGGAGAAGGAGTAAAAAAAGATAAGAGGAAAGCATTTAAAATGTATAAGGAAGCAGCTGAAGATGGATATATCTGGGCATACAGTAAATTAAGCAATTGCTATAAAAATGGGATAGGAATTGAAATAGATGAAAGAAAAGCATTTGAATTATATAAAAAAGTAGTCGAAAAGCAGGATAGCTGGACATGCATTAATAAGTATTATAAAAAGTCAGTTGATCAAGAATATTTAAATGCTCAATTTCATCTTGGATATTACTATGATAAAGGAATTGGAACAGAAATTAATAAGACAAAAGCATTTTTATTATATAATGTGGCAGCAGAAAAAGGAAATAAAGATGCACAATACAATCTTGGATATCTATATATGAAAGGTGAAGTACCCAAAAGCGATTCGAAAAAAGCGGTATACTGGCTCCAGAAAGCAGCAGAAAATGGAAATGTTCTTGCATATGACAGCTTAGCTATATGTTATGAATTAGGAATAGGAGCAGAAATAGATAAAACTAAAGCATTTGAATTTTATGAAACATCAGCTGAAAAGGGATATGCCAATGCAAAATTCCATCTCGGATATTGTTATGTAAACGGTATTGGAACAAAGATAGATAAAAAAAAAGGGTTTGAATTATATAATGAAGCAGCCGAGAATGGAAGTAGTAATATAATAATGGATCATCTTAAATTGATATATGAGAACGAAGTAGAAATAATGAAAGATTTAAATGAAATTAATTATTGGTACCAAGAATCATCAGAATATGATAATAAATTGGCATTATATAAATTGGGAGAGATTTATGAATTAGGGAAAGGTGTTAATAAAAATGAGGCTAGAGCGTTTGATTATTACAAGCAAGCAGCTGAAAGGGGATGTATTAATGGAAAATATAAAGTTGGTAATTATTTTTTTAATGGAACCATAGTTGATGCTAATAAAGAAAGGGCATATAATCTATATAAAGAAGCAGCTGAAGGAGGAAATTGCGATGCAAAAAAATGCCTTGCATTATTTCATAAACAAGATTAGTTCAGATATAAACGAATATTTCAAGAGCATTTTGATATTTGTAAAAGCATAACGGTATAAAAATTTCTTCCTATTTTAACTTCTTATTTCACTACTTGGGCAAAAGTAGCGAACACCTAATTTTGATTAACTGCTCAAGAACGTACATAATATGTCAATATGCGACGAAGCAAACTATATTATATAATTTATAATTTTATATTGCTTACTTTTTATATAAGTACTGAAGTAATCAAGAAAGTTTGTTTTGTATAATAATCATAATCCATGTAGCGATCAGAAATAAGAAATTTTAACACAGGATTAAATTTCAGTATTAATACTATTTTGCAATTTATTTGTCCAGCAGGAAATGTACTGTATACACAAAGTTTATAATTTAAGATTCTTTTGTTTAAAAATAATATAAGTTTGCTATTAATATCCTTAATTATTTGATCATTCCTTATTTTTAATATAACGTATAAAGCTATTGTACATGGCTGCCTGCAAGAAAAGTTATGACGCTGCAATTTATTTCATTGACTCAATTATAAACTTTATTAGTTCTGAACGATGTTAAATCAATGTAACTGTTTTTTAGGATATTATATAAACTGTGTCTTGTATGTACTATTGGAAATTATGAACCTATCACTAAGTATTATCTATCCACTAAAATTTTCTTAATGATGCTAATTATTGGATAGGGAAGTAGATATATCGGTCAATAAATCGTTAAGCCGGTCCTTAACTCCTGATCATGCGTGATCAATTTACGTCAAATAATCAATAATGCTAATTACGGTACTAAAATGACTTTTATTGAGAAACTTACTCAAAATTAAACCAATTAAAAAAATCTTTTTTTACATGACAGGTTTAATGAAATCGCATATTTTTTTCATGACTGTATGTAGTAGCACATAGTTTTTTTTTTATGAATATTAACATTTGTTGCACATCGTCCAATCAATGTCCAATCACTATAACTGAAATATTGAAATGTTGTTAGTCTAATTGTAAAAATGTTTACAAATTTTTCATGTAATAAACGATCTGAAATGATAATCATATAACGAAAAAATTATTTCTCATGCATTCCTATGTTTTTCCCTTGCCCAAATTTAAAGAAAAATCATTTTATTCAATTACTTTTATAAAAAAAAAATTATTATTTTATTTAATACATGAAATAAAGAGATGTAAAGGGATTATACCAAACAAATAATAAAAAAAAAAATTACGAAAATAATATGAAGATTTTACATGAATGAAAGAATTTTACTTTTTTGTGAGGGTTTGGATTATATGTTGAAAGATAGAGTTATTATGGAATGATTTAGATTAGTGTTATTAATTAAAAATTTTTTCAGTGCTCTAGCTCCGCTTTCCACGACATTTCTGCTAATTATAAATTCATCAAGATATTTGTTTTTTTCGACAGCGTCACATTTTTTGTAACGAAATTAGGGTCTTGGACTTATTTCAAACAAATAAAAAAAAAAAATATTTTGTGAGGTTTGGATTATATGTTGAAAGATATGAAATGTTTTAAGAAATATTACCGTTATTTGATATCAAGCCATTTACATAGCTGAATAAATTTTACCAAATCCACTAATGGTTCTCGCGTTGCAATTTTCGCAAATCACGAGTCACTCCATAAATTTGCGAGTTTTGACAGTCACTATATGTATGTCTGTGACACTGCATTATTTCAGTATACTTTATTAATATTATTAAACACTGTGCGAAAGTTTCGGTTTTTATGGGTTTCGCTAAAGTTATGGAACTAGAGTTTACATGTGTCATTTGATTACTGTTATTTTGAAGAAAAAAGCGTAAGCTTAAAATTTTTTTTTTTTTTTCAAAAAAAAAAAAAAATTTATATATGCGTAATCGTGTAACTGGAATTTGGGGGCTTACGGCACGTGTGCAGTATTTCTAGATTATTTGATGCCCACAACTTTTAACCATATGTCAATTAGTCGTTACTTCACAAGGAACATGCATAACATTTCCATAAAAGAATGATTAGAATGATTGTGGTCGAAAGATTAACCGGTTACGGTTAAATCAATTAGTCGATGATAATTCTGATTATTACGTCATTTGATATGTACGGTGTACAGTACAACTAAAAAAAAAAAACTGTCATATCACAAATTTCTTACATACGGAATATACGGAACGTAAAAAAAAATATTTGAAGTTCAACATTATTTCTATAATAGCTTATATATATAAGCCACTTTGGTTAGGTCCTTATCATTATTTAATCATACGATTAAGACGTCCTAATTATCTACATATTAATATTATTGGAATCGAATAAGCGGATCATGTAAAAAAATTCCCAATTTGGAAATTCATGAAAAAAAAATAATAATAATTTTGCAAGAATTTCTCAAGATCAATGGATAAATTTCTAATGAATAAACAAGAAAAAAATACAAATATATAAACTAATAAATCCAATAAATCCCAAAAGTCGGATAACAAAGGTGAGTATTAATTTTGATTTAAATACATCATGTCATATTTGGTCGACTGTTGGAAATCCTTTCCAATAATGTCAAAAATAATTGCTATCGTTTCTTTTTTGGTGACATTAGAAGGGTGTGCAATATAAAGAAAGAAAAAATATTCTTTCTTCTTTATATAATCCTGTTTTCTTCTTTTTTTTAAAAAAAAAAAAAATTATGAATATTCTATTTATGATGACAAATCCATCAAAAGGGGTATTTAAATACCAAAAAGAAAGTCAGGTTATATAATAGCCCAAATTTAAATCGAATAAAGTACGTAATTTATTAGTTATTATATCGTAAATTTTTTTTTTATTAATTGTAAAATTTCTCTCGCTTGTAATATCTCACTAATAATAGCCAATTCGGGAGCAGATATTCAAATTAACGGAAGAAGGAATTAACCATGTCAAGCAATCATTACCGGCACCACGGAACAACGTAAAGAGGCCATTAAATTATTGCAAGAATCTTTACTTCGTTCAAATTCTTTCTCACCAACTACTGTATAGGATTCATTTTGTTAGATGAACAAAATGGTAATTTAGGTTCAAAATTATTATTATTTAATAAAATTCCTAATTATGATAATTATAATGATTTTAAGTCACAAGACTTATGATCTTGAAACAATTTCTTCAACAACAACAACTTTACAACTTCCTTCTCCTTCCCCTCTTTCCTCTCCTAAATATAATGTTTTATCAATTAGCGGTATTTCAAGAAAACGTCAAAGTTTTAATACTACACCGTGACTAGATTATTGTTTAAATGAAATCAATCGTTGAACAAATTGCTTCTAAAATTTCTCTCTGAACCTTTAACGGATAATGAATGTTGTTTAAAAATTAATTTCGATATGGAATTATTTACAAAAATTGATCAAACTATTATAAATTTATCGGGTTGGTCGTTGACGTGAATTAAAAAGTGGTCATAAAAGGATAGCTACCGCTTTTCGTCATGATATTAGTTTTAATGAAAGGAAAATTGAGAAATTAAAGAGGGATTTTGGTTTTTAAAGAAATTAATGTGGATAATAAAGTCGAATATAAAGTAAGATGTTACATTAATGTATTATATAAAGAAAAGGAACGTGAATGAAGGTATGATATATACAAATTTATATTGAAAAAAAAAATTATTTGAAAAATCTCATTAAAATATGTTTTGTCTGCAGAATGTTGGAAAATAATGAAGTCAACAGAAAATATAAGTTGTCAAAGCTATAATAGGTATTGTGTCTGATAGAAGTGAATTACCCGATTTACGTTTCTTATTAAAATCCCAAAAGGTTCAATTTCCGTTACCGAGGAATATTGTAATTTAATAATCAATATTAATTTACAAAAATCTGAAAATTTTTCCATAAGAATAAACTTTATTAATAATAATATAATTTATTTAGTTACAACGATAAGATGTATTTCAAGAAGTTTTTCACGAAATATTTAATGACATTAGATCTATCATCAACAAGCATCTGATAATGTACAGTAAGTTATTTTGTATTGCGAATTTCGATTACATTCAGTAAGCCCCTCGTCCACAACTAATACTTTCTTCTCTTTTTTATCTCCTTTTCTTTTCGAAATCAACTTATCTAGCAATGATAAATATCAGTTGGATTTCACTCCCAGTAACACCGTCAATTTAATCAACGCACTGGTCGAATAAGGGACTGCCAGGTAAATTTCATATACCTGTTATCGGCAGAAAAAAGATTGGATGAGACTCACAAGGTTAATTATGATAATAAACATTATTATCATAATTATGTAAAAGACCTACTGATTATAAGTGACGTTTTTTAATGGCGTATCTCTGCCATATCGTCTAGGACTTGGTATCGTCAAAGACCTTCAAACTTGTTCGCGGCTAAGTTTCATTTCTTCTCTCAAATCTTTAATTATATTGACTACTTCTTCCGGCCGTACGTTATCTCTTTGTATTCTCTATATCTCCTTGGCTCGCTTTCTGGTGACTCATCTAAGAGTGTATTTTTTTGGAATTGATTAACTATTTTCCCTACCTTGCCTGACGATAATTGTATGACCGGTAATTCTCCCTTTTTTTTCTTCTTATTATCGTTATATTCACCTTCTTCCATCCGTTATCTTCAGCTATTATAGTAATTTCTGGTCCTGATACGTCCATAGTGCCGTGATTATTCACTATAATTGGTTCTACCGACTTTTTGATTTTTTAATTTTTTAATGTTGGTAAATCCGAACCTCATTTATTATAATTTGTGCGCAAATTTTTATTGACCACTGGCTGCGATGTACCCGTGATATACCTTTTTATACATATGTCAGGAAAATATGAATTTAAGTATAAATTTTGTATTGATTTTTTGTAAAATAAATAAATTAATAAGTATAAATTTGCACAAATCGGAAAAGTTTAAAGAATATATTTTTTTTATTTGGCGCGGCAATCGGTTTTTGAGATTTTTAAAATTTTTTTTTTTTTTTGTATTTTTTTATCTTTTATTTTTTAACGAATATTTTTGTATAAAATTAATTGAGTAAAAATGACATATCATAAAATGAATTTCAATATCCAATACATATCAAATTTCAAAACCATAAAATTTAATAATTTTAATAATTTTATTTATTGACTTTTAGTTAAAATATAATATATATATATATATATATATATATAAAGGCAACATATTTAATGTTTCCGTGAAACATTTTTTATATAACAGAGATCTTTAAACATTTAAGGTGAGCGCGAAACTTAATTTCATTTATTATCATGTGCAGTCTTCGCGACTATTCATAAGTTATTATATTACAAAAAAAAGGAGAATATCAATCATTGTTTGACATTTTTCTGGAATTTAAAATTAAAAACATAATTTCATTTAAATTAGAATATCCAATATTTAAAAAATTTTTGATAAGTGAATCTACTACGATAATAATAAGAACTTTCCCGTCAGTAAGTTGATTACCTTTAAAAGTAAAAAAAATCCTTTGCATCAATTTTCTCGTCTTTAAGTTTGTTTTGGATATCCTCTTTAGTAAGAACGAAAACAAAATATCGCCGTTAATAAAATTCTTTCCCGAATTTTCTTTTGTATTAGTATTAATAAACTTTAGGACGTAATTGTTATGCATTAAGCGTCATCAAACTTAACTGTTTTGAGACTACAAAACGGAGCTTATTTAACATATCAGATATCTTAATATTAAATAAATCTAACTAATTGTATTTTTATAGTAAATAATTTGCTTGCTTATTAATACATTATAAAAATATTGTTCATATTTAATAAAATATTAATTTATTATTGTATAATATTAGTTAACATTATTATTGTATAGCAGATAAAAATATCGGTCCATGATCAAAAACCCCGGGTAGTTACCCTGGATGCGACGAGCCCGTCTGAACTCCAAACTCAGTGATTTCATCAAGCAATTTTACTTAAAAAAAACTTTCTTATTGAAACGTAAGTTTTTTTTAAATAATAAAAGCTGAAAAGTTGAATTTTTTATAATTGATCAACAAATCACCTGATCACCCTAATTAAAAACAGGAAGCTATTGCGTCCCATATGACAAGAATCGGACAAGTAAATGGTAGAGTCATCGTTTTACCCTTCCTTCTCCCGTATAAAGTATAAAATATGTTTTGTTAAATCACGAATGATACCCTCTAACGTAAAGATCCTTTTAATTATTTTCCGAAACAAGCCCATGATAAATTTAACTACAACCAACCAGAACTTGATATAATGACTATGAGATAACGAATTTTACGATAAACCGATTTAAAAAAAGTTTTTATTTTTTTTAAAAAAAAATAGTTTCGATTTGAATACTGAAACTCTGATAGGTAAATTTTAAATTTTCTGCTAGTTCGTTATATCGAGTTCCGGCTGTACTGTACTCCTCTTTAATACTAGGAAACTTTTGAAGGATTTTTATTTTCAGCAATGAACCAACAAAAAATTTTTATTTCTTTATATAATTTATTTTATTCCTCAATAAATTCACTCGTAATTATTGTACGAAATTTTTGATAAATCACTACTTCAGGGCCAGCATTAACATAATAATGTTGCCTAGTATTATCTGATAAAGGAAAAAAAAAAAATGAGGTCGCAAGAATTGATAAGTGTATTTATTTAATAACAATTAAAATAAAATTAATTTTTTAAAGAATATAATTAAAAAATAAAGAGAAATGAAGAGAAATAATACCAGCGACACTCAATATCATCATCATCTTTATAAATTCGTTTTGGCCAAAATGAACCTTTTAAATCACAAATACCATTAGAACAAATTGTAGGATGCCAATTAATAAAATTTGTAAAATTTTATTTTGAATTCTATATGGATCAATTAGATACATAATTTTCATATTACTAGCACATTAATATAAGTATTTCCTATATAATCTCATTGTTACAATAATCAGTTCTTTGCCTATCTTCTCTCTTATCATATCACATCATATTTATCTTCTTTCTTCATTATTATAGAACTTTTGTTTTAGTTGTTCTTTCTGGTGTCTATATTCACATTCTCTACATAAATCATGTGCGTGATGATTATTATTAATACACCTTTCTTTCATAATATTACAAGTACTATTCAGTTCCCAAATTTTAATTACCTTTACTTGATCTTTATAGCAATATTCACATTTTCCAATAAAATAATAATCACATTCTTTACATATTTTATTATAGCACATTACTTTTCTATTACATATGTTACACCTTTCATATTTCATATTTTCTTCCTCATAAATATCACTTATCCTCTCAGCTTCAATGTACATTATGCAATATTCACATTTCATTCCATTATTTTCCCAGTTTTCTAAATTTTTTACTTGAGCTGATACTCCACACCTTTGACATGTATGTTGTCTCAAAAATTCTTCAAAATCTTCATCCCACATTACTGTCATTTCTTCCCAATTTATTTCAGGATTAGCAGTTATCCATATAATTTCTTCCTCGGGTTCTTTCTCTTTTGATCCGTTAACTCCTGTTTCCTCTATTGTTTCATAATGCACTTTAAGTAGTTCTTCATAAAGATCATCTGTTATTTTGCTAGAAAGTTCCTTTAAATATTGATATTGTTCTTCTTGAATTCCAGGCATTTTTTGGTTTACTAAGTTTTGCATATGAATGTTTGTAATTTTATTTATAGTATGTTAGGAATATAATCATTATGAGAAACAAAATGTCATAATATGTATAATAAATATATTTGTAAAAATCATGATTATAAAGTTACAATTCATAAGAGATTTAACTATTTTAAGTTATTGTAATATTGTAGCGATTTATGATAAACTTTGAATTAATCACAAATTCTAATTAAACCTTTTTGGTTAGTCAATCACAATATCTAATGTGTTTATGATAGTTCTCCCTTCTCACTTAAGTCATAACATTATTACAGTATTTCTGAGACTTTATTTATCATAGTTCTATCTATTCCTTCTCACCATCATAATAACATTACAGACTCGAATATAACGGGAAATAATACATTCATTTAAGATATATCAAGAAGACTATAATTGGATACCTTGCTTTCATATTTACAATCTCTTACATGTAACATATATGTATTAAATCACATTAACAGTCAGTGATTAACTTTTTTAGTGTATTTATTTTAAAACTAATAATTTTCTTTTGAGTATATACCTTTATTATAGATAGAGAATATATCTTATCGGATGTTTCAATGATCCAAGATTCATTGATCTTTCATTTCGCTCATTTTTGTCATTTTTTTTTATTTTGTTATAACAATTGTATTGAAGAATTAGCTAATATTAGAATCAATTAAGAATAATATCCTGATCACTTTTTTTTTGTAAATACTGTATCTTGATAAAAATAGTAAGTATTTATGAATTGGATTTATTATTGTTACAATAATAGTGAATGTTTATTTTTTAGTTTTTTAAAACGTTAATTAATACTAGGCTGAATAGGCTGAATATCACCAACTCACATGAACTAAAATACTATGCACACTAGCAATACATTTATTTATTCGTACAGAATAATATAAAATCGTATAATATGTACAAACTAGTACTACTTAAGTAAAAAAAAAAGTATGGAGAATAAACGCTCTTCACGCCATATTCATATGCGTGTATATCCGAATAATTATTCACTTGACACTTTTTTTATAATCATATATCTGCAATTACCAACCACTCTTAGATTGTTTCGTAATCCAACCAATATATAAACTACGTGTGGTTATCGTTGCCGGAATTATGTAATGGTCGAAATAACGGATGTAGGCTATTGTTAGGATAATGACTGCGGTGAAAATATTGGTGGACAATAACAGGCATTTACTACTTCATCGAGCGGAATTTGGTTAACAACACTTCTTCCAAGCTGAGGACTGCTGGAAACGAATACTGTCAATATTACAAGGGGAAATGGGGAACCAGAATTTATGTGACAACTTTACGATAACATGATATGTTCCTCAGGAGGTGTGACAAGAAAGCATTCGAAATTTTTTTTCATTACAAGGGGTTTGAATTGGTCCTTACCGTATTCATCAGAATTGAGAAGCATATATTAAAATCTCATTCAGGAAGTACCAAACTTTCGTTTATTTATTGAAAGTAATGAAAGTAACGAAACCTTTAAATATCACTAAAAAGGTGATTACTTGATTGTTTCATCGATTAAAACCATTCTTCCTTTTCGGTAATTACGCACTAAGATATGCATCACTATCCATTTTAATCTGATTAGATATTGTTTTCTGAATTTTTAATTTTTCTTTTCGTGTATTATCGTTATTCTTCATGTTGGTGCAATAGATTTTCATGATCAGTTATTCTCGTTCAGTTTGAATAAAACTGACCTGTTAAAAGGATTTGCTGTTATTTTTGGTCGTTGGCGATCCCTTTTCTTTGTATAATCGGCTACCTCTCGATTCAGCAGTTCTTCCACTGAATACTACTCATCTCTTCTATTGTTAGTGGACATTCCTAGTTGTGAAACGCCACCGTATATCATTTTTAATAGAGCGTGGAAACGAGTTAAGTTGTGTTGTGTAATATTTGATAATAACGAGGTACTCATTTTTCCATAGACAACATATATACATGAGAAAATAAATCTTAGAATTCTATGAAATTATATGTTTCTTAGAATCAGCGAATCCCATATGAATTCTGTAATGCTAAAAAAAAGGTGTTTATCATAGTAATTGGATATTATTACATTAGCAAAGTGAATATGAAATACAATGACAAGAATTCGTACAACACAATAAGTAAAAAAAAAATAAAAATAAATTGTACGTGATTTTTTATTAGCAAATAAAATACGAAATAAGAAAATGAGTAGTGAACGTTTAAAGGGAGGAATAAAAGTATGAAATGAAACTTATATTGCTACCGGCTCCTAGATCATAACTTGCACGCTCACACACTCATCTTGTATAAAAATTTTTTAAAGTTAAATTTTTTTTTTTTTTGTTCATAATCCTATCAATTTATTTTACCGAATTTACCAAATACCGCATAAAACAACTAGTCCTACCGAGAATACACGTCACTCAGTTTAAAAACCAGTATCATACAAAGCTGCATTAGTCAAATATGGTCAATCGTACGACTTAAAAATTACGTAGCATTTAATTAATGAATCATTTTTGATAAATATATTTCGTTACAACAAGCTACTTAAAAACTTAAGCCCTCTTATTAAATTCTCTTAACTAGTTTTATTAAACGTGTTAATTTTTATTGACAAACTTTGTTCTCAAAATTACAAAACCTGTTTCTCTCAAATATAACATTTGCTCATTTATTACTTATATCGAAATGGCTATTTCTCTAGACTGTTTTACTCTTGGAAACACTACTGCTGATAAGAAATTCGCGATCATTCTTGACAATAAAGTCCTCATAAATAATATTGAATTAAAATTTCAAAATTAAAGGAGCTAAATGATCGATGGAACGAACCATTGGAATGTTAATGTCGCTTAAAGACATTCTTACTAAAGAGGATATCCAAAGCAAACTTAAAGGCGAGAAAATTGATACAGAGGATTTTTTACTTTTAATCAACTTACTGACGGGAAATTCATATTATCATCGTAGTAGATTTACTTATCAAAAATTTTTTGAACATTGGATATTCTAATTTAAGTGACATTATATCATAGTGGGAAGATGAAAAAGAACTTTATGAAGAGGCTGATGTGGAAGAAATTATGATGTCTTACTTTAAAGAGAAATTCTGTGAAACAAGTGACTTTATGGATATTGTTCATAATAACTATTTCTCACAAGCGAAGTCTGAATTGTCTGATATCTACATAGAATTTCTGGACATTTTTGATGACTACACTCCTTGGGAATGGCTTTCATGGTATATTCATATGCCATATATGTCTAAAAGAGCAACAGCGCCATGTCCTTTCCGTTCAGGCCGTGTTAATTTGCCAGAACATATTCATTATTTTAATTATCAAGGAAATATCTCAAAAAAAAATTAAAAATATCGAGTTGAAAAAATTTGTAGAATTTATTAGTTCAATTATTGGGATAATCAATAAAATAATTTAAAGTTTGATATCATGGAACAAATAGTGTTTATGCAGCTAGAATTGTTAATGGAATAGATCTAACAATAATCAGTCATTTTGGATATGCTTTCGGCTTTAATCGAAGTTTCTATATTGGCGATAACCTTAAATATTATCTTCTCCATGCATTGTTAAAAACAGCATCTTTAAGTGAAAACTGTGCATTGATAATTTTTCACATAAATGAAGAGAACTTATGTCAAATTCAAGATTATTTAAAATTAAGATGTCGTGAAGACCCCCAAGACGATGCTGATACTGATTCTGGTGATATTTGGGAAAACAGATTCGATTAGTAATGTAATTAATGATGATCCAATAGGGAAAAATATTCAATGGGTTGAAGGTCCAAGTCTAAAAAAATACAATGACTAATGGATTTCAAAAAAAGACGAAACTATTCGTTCCTTTAGAACAGATATAAGCATGCAATTTCTCAACAACAAATTGGCTTACGTTATCACTTTTAAAAATCCAAGAGCTAACTAAACGTTGATTAAAGATAAAAAAAAGTATGAATTCCCATACCTTGAACTAACATTAATGGAAATAAAAAAAAATCTTCTATTTATAGATTAGAATCAGGTAGGTAGGACGATAAGAAGAGCATAGTAAAGACTTATATAGCCTTTCATCTAATTTCCTTTTATTACATTATTCAAATAGTTAAAATATCATATCGACCGCTTTCATTTTCTCTGGAGAGGGCGCATTCGCATTGAATCACGTATCCGATACTCTATTTGCTTTCTGCAATATGTTAATTTAAAATAAATATCGTTGCTCGTTTTCCTGAAATGAAATGCTTACAATCTTAAAAATTTCACGATATTTTAACTAATTTATTGCCTACAAAACTAACAGAAATAATAATTATATTGCTTATACTGTAATCTACAATTAGGAAAAAGTATTATGTATAATAAATTTCACACCAAATTTTTTAAAATGTAAAATATCAAATATTTCTTCAAATAACTTTCAAATGAAAGATAAAATAATTTTAATAAGAATAGAATTAGACTTCAGCACTTTGCAAAATTCTAAACCAGTATTAAATTTTGCGTTACATAAATTAATTTTTGTTCGGTTCATTGACGATCTTTTATTTTACTGCAGTTTTATAAGGGTATCACATGACAGTTAAATCATCGAGTGTTACAAACAAATGAGTGTGATTATTCATCACTTACTCTTACGGATACGATAGCTAATCGCATTAAAACAATTTCTAATTTGAACCTGCAATTAGGAAATCGTTCAGACGTTCACGATGTATCTGAAATAAAAATGATAATCTGTCATCGAAGTTGATATTATTCGTTTTATGAAATTACAATTATGTTTGTTTATAACGTGTTATGATTGTATCGTTAATGATAAATCATATAATTTTATAATACTAATTTAACGCAAAACTTACGAATTAAATAAAAATCCAGAAATCAAAGAACAATCTTTACTAGAATTTGAATTTGCAGATAACAGAACGCTTCATGATTATTTGAAAAAAAATTTTCAAAGATCTTTCTTGGGATCAAAAACACGATCTTGCTTCAAATATCTTGTGCCGTTTCATGTTTGTATAATGAAAAAAATCTTACATTGTGACTTGGTAAATATTGAATTTATAACATTTTAAAATAAAAATGTTTCAAAATATAATATACACGTAAGTTATCTGTTATTATAATAACATAATTTCAGCTTTTTATTATAATTAACATTCTGGTAATATATTGGTTCATAATAATACCATTAAACTGCTGATTTCGGACTATCAAAAAAAAAACTGAAGTAACTAACCTTCAATCAAATTTATATGGAATAATTCCTTACGTTGATCCGAAAAGATTTGAAAATTCATCATACAATTTAAATGAAAAGAGTGATGTATATAGCGTTGGTATTTATTATGGAAATATCTACTTTTCATTAAAAAATACCAAATGAATTAACTATGAAATTACAAATAGATGTAGAGAAGAAACAATTTTGGATCCGAATATTCCATCAGATTACGTTAAACTTTAAATTATACTCTTAATTTGTTTATTTGAATAAAATTTATTTTGCATAAAAATAATTAAATGTATATAATATATGTATTAGAATACTGAGACAGTGAACCAGAAAACCGTCCAAATATGCTGGAACAAAGTAACATCACGACAAAGAAAATTTAATATATATTCAAACCGATCATGGATTATCAAGTCCATCTAATAATTCAACTATTGGTAGAGAGCGTCTTTATGTTTAGATTTACCCACGTGTCATCAGGTTAACCGAAAGAGCAAAAAAATGATTGTTTATATAGTATATTTTATTTAGAGAAAAATAAATGAATGAAATGAATCGAAATTAAAAGATCATGTTACTAATTATATTGAAAACCACAAGGAATTTTTTAATTGGCTGCCATCAAATAATCAAGATCTTGGATTTTTTTCATTATAATGGAATTGAGACGTATGAAGTCGTGAAGACAAAACAAAACATTTTGAATTATTTCTTAATGTCGAAAATCAAGATCATGATTACGCTATATTATCTTGGAATATGTAATTTGGATATGGAATTACAAAAGATGAAAAATCAGCTCTACGAAATACTTTGCAAAATATCCTTTACCGACTATTTGGATATTTTTAAAATTTCATATTCATAATATTTAATGTAATCTTTTGAAACTGCTTCTTCTAAATAAGAGAGCGATAATCTGAAAAGTTTTGTTAGCAATACGGTGATCAATCATCCAAAATTTTCATTAAAATGATAAACTGTTATTGTTCTAATTTTTTGAGAGCTTTCGAAAGAATAACTCAACGATTGTTTAACATAACAATATGCACCTTTAAATTAGAATTTAACATGTAAAACATTTGATAATTTCGCATTGATTTATGTAATGATATTTGTTTATAAGATATTAGTTACAGTATATATGCAATACATATCTTTATATATATTGAAACCGTTTTGCGTTACATGATTTACATGTATCAAGTGTGCTTATCAAATGATTACTAATGATTACTAGTGATTATCAGGGATTACTAGAAATTAATATTTACTTTTCACAATTACGAAGAAAGGAAAAACAACTTACAGTATTTGCATTCTGCATGAATGATAATATGTAGTAATTCATCATTATGAAAAATTGTATTTTGGTTAAAAAATATGATTCATATGAGTATATGTAAGAATTTGAAACATTAAAAAGTTTATGGGCTATTATAACAATGTAAATTACCGATTTCATGTCAATAATAAAAATAATTAATCAGACTGACGATTGACAAAAACTGATGAATCATTGCTAAATATGGTTTTTTTTTTTTGCATTGATGCATCAATGTGATTTATTATTGCATACAGGAAATTTTTATTTAAAAGCCTAAAAAAATTGTAAGTTTCTATTATTATACATTTTTTTTATTATACTTTTTTTTATACTTTTTTTAAATATAAAAAAAAAATTTATAATTTCTATTAGATATGAGTACGACATTCGAAAAATATCCTGGCCAAGACAGTAAGTCTTGTAAATATTTCAACTTGTAATTTTCTTATTTAGCTTTTTATTAACCAAACCTTTAACTTTAGTTCTGATCTCTTATTTAAAGAAGCAAAGTAATAGATCATATTATGGATTCTTAAATCTACACCGTGATGTCATTATTGATTCGTTAACCTTGGATCTTTACTATGATGATCTTAATAATGCTTGGATTAGTAATTATATAAGAGAAGTGGAAAATACCTTTAGTGATCAAGAAATTGTTAAAGCGTTGAAAAATAAGGTGTGTATTCTTTTTTTATTTTACAAAGAAAGGATAACTCTTAAGACAAATCATATGAAGATAGCTGAGTTGAGTTTGAACATGTGCTTTGGCTTTTGAGAATTACTATGTTGAGATGCTTGGTAACCACTCCACAGCCCTCAATTTAGGCATCTTTCACTTAAGGAGATTCACATGTAAAGATAACAAGATTCAAGTTTGAACATATGATTTGACTTCTGAGAATTACTGGATTGTAATGCTTGGTAACCATTCCACAGCTCTCATTTCAGGCATCCTGACTTTGTTGTTAGTGAAAGTCTGTTAATTTTGGAGGAGAAATTGACTATGTACCTTCTTTTACTACTAAATAAGAAAGTTTACACACTATTAACAAATTATTTCTCATAAAAGATAAATTTAGAATGTTCAAATTATAAGAAAGAATTACAAATATATTGGCAAAAAATAATCAAAGAATATCATGAAAAAGAAAATTTAATACCCAAGACCAAATCATATTTAAAACCACCACCAACAATCAAGATACCTACTAATGATCTTTCTGAGACTTCTCAATTACAAAAGAAAAAACTAAACATGATAAATAATGATAATGATACAGATAATTTACCTATTGGTAAGTCTTAAATATCTACTATATAATAATTGTTTTCCTGTGCTACCGTAACATTTAGATTACTTATTTATATTTGTGTACCTGTAACGTTTAGACTACAATTTATACCTGTATACCCGTAACGTTTAGACTACAATTTATACCTGTGTATCCGTAACGTTTAGACTACGAATTTATACCTGTGTACCTGTAACATTTAAATTGGAACCATTATAAAAATTTTATGGTTTTGAACTATGTTATAAATAGTAATAAACAAATATAACAAATGTAACATGGAATTAAAGCTTCACATGAGCCGAGCTGGCTCAAGCTTTTCAAGCTGAGCCATGTTTAAATGGCTTGATGACTTGCGAGCCAGCTTGAAAAAGCTCGAGACTGTTATTAAGCTTGGCTCAAAAAGCTCAAGCTGGCTCACAAGCCAGCTCGAGCTATCATATTGTTAATAATTAAAACGTTTCACAACGTTTTTTAATAACTTTAATTAAAACGTTGCGAAGTATTATTTTAATTAAAAAAAAATGTTTTGCAACGTTTTTTTTTAATTGTTTTAGTGAAACCCATTGCGAAACATTTTTCTGATAATAAGCTCGAGAGAGCACTACATACAGTAAGCTGCATAAAAAATCACATTTATAGACTTTAGACTACAAATATAAAAAACCTGTATGATCGTGTTTGATTAAAATCAAATCCTTTATTGTAATTTCGAATTGATGTATTATTTCCCTTTGCTTCTCCGGTTAAACTTGCGAATCCATGACAATGAAAAGAATTAAGAAGGATTTATTGAATTTGCGCACATTTTTGTAGGTTGCTAAATTTGATTTAGTGGAAAAGATGATTCTTTGAAAAGAATATATAACGTATAACGATAGCACTGGTCAAAATCGATGCTATCGGGTACATATCGGGTACATATCGGGTACCTGATATGTACCCGATATGTGTGAAATATGTGTATGCTATTTAATAATACTACACATATCGGGTACCCGATATGTACCCGTCAGATGCAGAAAATCGGTGACATATAACGTACATATCGGGTACATTTCTCATACATATTGGGTAGTTAAATATCGGTTACATATCATAGATTTATTGGGTACCCGATATATTTTAAAAAAATATCGGACAGATATTATACACTTATCGGATAGTGCTAATAAGTATCCTATATATACCCGATATGTATCCTATTTGTATTTGAAATATAAGCATAATTTCATAATTTTCACACATATCGGATAGCCGAAAAGTATAGCATTTATGGGGCATTAATAGTAGTAGATTTATAATTTAAATACAATTGTAATTTAAAAGTAATTTAATTCATTTAATTGTAATTACTGAAAGTTTTATTTATATTTTCAATCGATAATAAAAAAAATATTATACAAAAAATATTATAAAAAAATTCACTACTCTTTACACAAATTTACAATTAATGTTCACTTGTTTGCTTGTTTTCATTTCATTATATCTATTTAATTTGAAAGAAAGTAAAATGTTAGTAATAAAAGTGTTAGTATGAATATTAGTAGAAGTGTTAGCAAAAGAAAAGGAACGTTAATAAAAAAATTTTTACATTATAAAGTGTTAGTATTAATGTTAGTATGAAAGTTAGTAGAAGTAGAAAAGGAACGTCAATAAAAAAAAAATATAAAGTATAAGTATTAATGTTAGTGTTAATGTTAGTAGAAGTGTTAGTAAAAGTAAGAAATAAAAAATGTTTAACAGTAGAACATTGTTAGTAGGAACGTTAGTAGGAGGAAACACATTAGAAAAAAATATTAGTAAGAGTGTTAACAGGATGGAAAAAGAAATTTCAACAAAAAATGTACCTTTGTATTTATTTTTTAGAAAAACCAATAAAGTAAAAAACTCGATAGTAGAACATTGTTTAGGACGTTAGTGAGAAGAAATACATTGGAAAAATATATTAATAAGAGTGTTAAGAATAACATAATAATGGGAAAAGAAATTTCAACAAAAAATATACCTTTATCTTTATTTTTTAGACAAAAACAATAAAGTAAAAATTTGAGAGAGAGAGAAAAAAGTTTTGAAAAAAAAAAAAAAACGATAAATAAATAATTAAATCGTGATCGTGCAATCACATGATCAACAAAATTATCAATTTTTATTGGTTATTTGGGTAATATTATAAATAACATAATAATGGGAAAAGAAATTTCAACAAAAAATATACCTTTATCTTTATTTTTTAGACAAAACAATAAAGTAAAAATTTGAGAGAGAGAAAAAGTTTTTGAAAAAAAAAAAAAAAAAAAAAAACGATAAATAAATAATTAAATCATGATCGTGCAATCACATGATCAACAAAATTATCAATTTTTATTGGTTATTTGGGTAATATTATATTCAGCCACATCAGCCACAAAATCGGTCACCTATCGAATGCACAAGTCAATATTAGCGAAGAAGCACAAACTTGATTATTCACTATTCGTGCTCAACTTGAGTTGATAAAATTATTAAAAAATCACTGATTTTATTAAATTTATCAGAATTTTTATACCTAATTAAAGATGATTAAATTAAGTTTTACTACCGATTTCATTATAACGTTACCAACTTTTTTGTTAATCTTGGATATTTTATTTTGAATTTAAATTGTTCGCTTTGAACTCGAGTTGAACTCGAGTTCAACTCGAGTTTAACTCGTTCGCTCAAGATCTTTGTGTAATGTATTGTAGATCCGTAATTGTTTTATTTGTAGTCTATAATTGGCAAAAGCTTATTATAAACCAAAATAAAAAACACTATTTATTTACGTATCTGTATTATTAGATTTTACCTTTTTTAGATTTGATATATAATTAAAAAGAAGACCTTTATCTTGATATTTTGGAATCACGATCATAACAATTGAGTTTAGGTCGAGTTTAACTTGTTCATTGTGATTGATTGTATTGTAGATCCGTATCTGTATTATAATTAATATAAAGAAGACAGATCATAACAATCATGACATATTTGAGAAATTAGAACAATTTACGTAAATGTTCTTGAAGGGTAATTAATATAATAATACAAGGTGATAAAAAATTGTTTTTAAAAAGAGGTTTCATCTTTTTTTTTTTTTCTTACAATAAATTTGTTGTCGTTATTTCTATTATATATTCTTTTTCTTAAAATTTGTTGCCGTTATTTTTTATTATTATATATTCTTTTTCTTAAAATGCCCGCAAATTGGACTGATGCAATAACTGAATATTTAATAAGATATAGGAGGTAAAAAATTAAATGAAAACTAATAAATAACTTTGATCATATTCTAGTTTTTTTTTCTCTTACGTTTCCTGATCTAAAAATTAAATAAATAATGTAAAGGAGAAGGAACAACTACTACCATGACATACCCGGGAGGGACCGCTCTGAATTCTGGGAGAGCCTAGCTCGAAGAATTCGGAGACGGTTCCGCGTGAGGTTCACTGGCCAACAGGTAGAAAGAAAGTGGAGAAACTTGGTCAGGAATTTTAATGTTAGTAAAATAATAATAAATCATAAAAAAAAAATAAAAAAAATAAAAAATTAATAGTATTAACATTTTTAGAATTTCTGTGAATGGAGGAATGGTGCGCGAAATGGAAGGTGGTCCCGGGAAGGAGAAAGATATTATAGGCAGTTCCGCACAAGGTTTTGGGACAGACCTGGTAATTATTAAGAATTTTTTTAATTTATATTTAAGTTATTTAAGTTCTAAATTTATATATATTTCTTAGGGAACCACCACAGTCGTAGGCGGCGTAGAAACACTGCGCATCGGCGGCCTCGGAATCCGTAAATTATATTTTTTTATTTTTATTTTTTTTTATTTTGTATTTTTTATATTTTATTTTTATTTTTATTTTTTATTTATATTTTTATATTTTTATTATTTTTATTATTATTATTTTTTATTTTTTATTATCTTTTATTATTATTATTTTTTATTAAATATATATATATATTATATAGTTTTATAATTTGATTTAATATCGGCCTATATTCAACTGAAATTAAAAAATTCGACCTCAATTATAAGTAATTAAAGCTTATTATAATAAATTGCTTTTATTCAATAAACATTCATTTTTTTTTTTTATTAAAGTATTAATTTAATAAACAATCTGTCGTCATATATTATATAATATATTGTAATGATGAAATGTCCCCAATAAATTTTTAAAAAAGGTACATTTAGGCGTGACAGATCTAATACCGCTGATTCTTCCAAAATGTTACTAAAATCTTTCCATAGATCAAATTGAGAGAACTAATCTATCAATTTACAATATAAAATCTTGAAATAATCTTTCACATTTTCAAAATACGTGATCAAACTCATTTTTGCTAAACTGCCGAAACCTTTTGGCGTTTACATGCAATAGTTTCGGCATTTTAATTTAATTTGACGATCATTGATTATCATGATCAATCTATTTTTACGGTTTTCTAAACCATAATTTTTTTTTTATTTTTTTTTTAGGTTGCTGGACTCCCGGACTTGAAATGTAAGTTGGAAGGGGTGGGGGGAATTTTTTTTTAATATTAAAGAAACGTTACTAACGTTTCTTTCTTTATTTTTTTTAGGTTGCCAGCCTTCTTGGACGAACCGGACTTGGGAAATGTAAGTTAGAAAGGGTGGTGATTTTTTTTTAATATTAAAGAAATGTTACTAACGTTTCTTTCTTTATTTTTTTTAGGTTGCCGGCCTTCTTGGACGAACCAGACTTGGGAATGTAAGTTAGAAAGGGCGGGGGATTTTTTTTTAATATTAAAGAAACGTTACTAATGTTTCTTTCTTTATTTTTTTTAGGTTGCCGGCCTTCTTGGACGAACCGGACTTGGGAATGTAAGTTGGAAAGGGTGGTGATTTTTTTTTAATGTTAAAGAAACGTTACTAACATTTCTTTCTTTATTTTTTTCAGATTGCTGGACTCCGGACTTGAAATGTAAGGAGAGAGGGAGGGATATTTTTTGAATATTAAAGAAACAGTTTAACGTTTCTTTTATTTATTTTAGGTTGCAGTTTCCCTTGTTCCTCTTGATCCTAACGTGATCACGATTAAGAAAAGTTTGAGCAAACTTTTCTTAAAATTGTATTATAAATGACTGTAACTTTTTTATTAATTTATTGTAATAAAATACGTAATAAAATAAAAATATTAACAATAATAATTATACTTTTAAACACTTTACAAAAAATTTATAAACTTGATAATGCATTCAATAAATAAGACAATAAAAATTTTTTAACTACATTAAACGAATTAAAAATTTCTAAAAAGAAAAATCTATAAAGAAAGTAAACTCTAAAAAATTTCTTAATACGTTATATAATATGAAATCTAACGTATTAAAATTTGTATCACATATTGGGTACCCGATTTGTGTAAGATAAAACTGTGCCCGATATATATTAAATAACATATCGGTGACCAATAGTTTAGATATCGGGGTCTTGGTAATTAGGCATATTTTGAAGTGTAATAAATCGGGTACCCGATATGTAAAAATACCCAATATTTATCCGATTAGCCGCCGATATATAAGTCCCCGATATGTACCCGATAGAATTTATTTTGACCAGTGTAGTCTAGTATTTGGATCTGTAACCGGATTCAACCGGATGAATCCGGATAATTATTTTTTTTCAGATATCCGGATAATTGCAGTTTTTACTCAGATAAGAATCCAGTTAAAAATTATCTGGGTTGACCCAGAATCTGGATAAAAAATTTTTTTTGATTTTTATTTTATTCTTTTAATTTTCATTTCATGTGTAAAATATTCTATTTATATCATTGATTTATTAATAAAAAAAGATTTATTTGTTTAATAAAATTATTTTATCATGATTTTGAATTTATTTTATATAATACAATAAATCTTATACTGTTTAGAATAGAATTATTCAATAAAAGAGTAAAAAAAATATAATTTACTAAAAGATTTATCATCTCATTTAATAAAAGTAAAATTCACTTTATTTAAAAAACATTTTACATAATAAACATAAAACACTAACAAAAATAAATGCACTATTTATTTATTTCAATTAAGGCTTAGAGCTAGATTAATTTTGATTAAAAATAAATAATTCATAAATCAAAATTTAATTAATAAAATTTTGCAAATTTTAATTGGCACAAATGTGCATAAATATCAATCAAATAAATGCCACAAATTCAATCATATAAATGTCACAAATTTAATCATATAAATGTCACAAATTTAATCATATAAATGTCCCAAATTTAATCATATAAATGTTACGAATTTAATCATATAAATGCTATGAATTTAATTTAAATAAAGCCATGCACAAATTTAAAGCCATCAATTAATCAAATAAATGCCACGAATTTAAACAAATAAATGTTATGAATTTAATCATATAAAGCCACAAATTTAAAGCCATCAATTTAATCAAATAATGCCATGATTTTAATTAAATAAATGCCACAATTTTAACTAATAAATGCTATTATTTTTATGATTTTAATTAATAATTGCAACTAATTTAATTAAAAGCTGCAAATAAGTACTACAAAATTTATTTTAAAACTGATCTACAAAAAAAATTTTTATACAAATTTATCCAGATTTCAGTTTTTATCCAGATATATCCAGATTTTTATCCGAGACGGATAACCCGGATAAAAACCAGATAATTTTTTTATTTTATCCAGATGACGGTTTCTATCTGGATCCAAACACTACGATAGTCATCATTTTAACAATACACATATCAACTGAAAATGTTTTTATTTGTTGAGTAACAACTAACAAGTATAGAATTAATTTAAATATATAATTAATCTTTCTTCCTAAAAGTATTTTAACCTCCAACTACGTAAACTTTGTGATTCCTACTGCACCATTCAATTTTGGTTTGATTGGATCAAAATTTCTGACGATTTTTTCACATTTCCTCTTTTCCCTTCTTGTCATGATAGATTAAGCTATATTCAAATTTAATTAATGTAATTAATAAAAAATGCTGTAAAATTTGAAGTATTGAAATAAAGTTTTCTTGAAAACTGAACTTTTTGCTTCCGATGTTTTCCGTATATGACGAAATTTGTGTAAATGATGATGTTGATGTATGTTCTAATTTTTTCGCAAACCGTGATCCTTTCCAAAACGCTTGACTTATTCAATGCTAAAATGCTGTTTAGACAAGAATCAAGTGATTCTCGTAAACTATGTCAAAAGAGATTAGCTAAAGAGAGGCAAACCCGTTTCAGAAAAAGGCAAAAGATCAATCATGAAAGGATAATGGATGAGCGTCAAAAGAGGGTAGCTAAAGAAAGATTAGCTAAAGAGAGACAAGCCCGTTTGATAAAAAGGCAAAACATTAAGAAGAACAATTATCCACCTGAAATTCAAATTCCGTCTGGACAAGAAGCATATGAAGCACCTGATCTACGTCAAAAGAAGTTAGCAAAAGAAAGGCAAGTCCAATTCAGAAAAAGTAATAATAATGAAAGAAGAATATCAGATGAATTAGAGTCTATATTACTCCATGACTTAGGACAAATTGATCAGATTTGTGTCCATTGTGGTGCTAAATTTTGGATGGAGGAAAGGGATCATAGTAGCAATCGTGCATCTCCAACCTTTTCAATTTGCTGTGCTCACGGCAAAGTTCTTTTGCCACCTTTGGCTGAACCACCATTATATTTGCTGAATCTATATACTTCATCTGAATCTGATGCAATTTCATTTCGCAAAAACATTAGGCACTATAACAGTGTTTTGGCTTGCACTTCTTTTGGCGCAAATATAGATACATTTCAAGGCCAGGGTATTTCTAATTTCTGTATTCATGGTCAGGTTTATCACCAGATTGGATCATTGCTGCCAGAGGAAGGTCACCAGCCAGCATTTGCTCAATTATACATCTATGACTCTATGCATGAAATTGAAAACCGCCATAATGTTATACAGGAATTAGATAAGGAAATTCTACAAAATCTGCTGAACATGTTAGATGAATGCAACCCTTATATAAAAAATTTTCGTCATGTGAGAGATCTTATCCAGACAAACGTATCTGATGATATTTTTATGGTTATTTATGCTGATTGAACACAAGATTTACGTCGTTACAATACCCCTACATCTTCTGAAGTTGCTGCAATCATGGTTGGTGATGGTCATGAATTACATACAGCTAATCGGGATATTCTTCTTAAAATGCGTAATGGAAATCTACAAAGAATAAGTGAAATTCATCCATCATATGATCCTCTTCATTATATACTATTATTTCCAAGAGGTGATGATGGTTGGCATGTGGATATCCCCTTAATAGGTTCTGTAAACCGAGAAAGAGTAACAGCAATGCAGTTTTACTCTTATAGGTTGCAGATAAGAGATGGAGATTGGCTTTAAAATGCTGGTCGTTTGTATCAGCAATATATTGTTGATCAGTATACAAAGATTGAGCAGAATCGTTTAAATTACCTTAAACATAATCAAGCTACACTTCGGACTGATTTGTATAATGGTGTTATGGATGCAATACATGCTAATAACAATACCAATATTGGTCGTCGTATTATACTTCCATCCTCATTTGCTGGTAGTCCACGCCAAATGTATCAACTCTATCAAGATGCAATGGCTATTGTAAGTCGCTTTGGAAAACCTGATCTCTTTGTAACTTTTACATGTAATCCCAAGTGGTCTGAAATTACAAGAGAGCTATTACCTCATCAAAGTGCTGTTGATTGGCCAGACTTGACAGCTCGCATTTTTCACATGAAATTACAGGAGTTGTTAAAAGATCTATTGCATAACCATTGTCTTGGTAAAGTTAATGCATATATATATGTGATAGAATTTCAAAAACGTGGTCTACCTCATGCTCACTTCTTACTGATACTGGCTTCAGAGAGTAAATTACGATCCACAAAGGATTATGATTCTATCGTCTCTGCAGAAATTCCAAATCCTGTATCACATTCACTTGCTTATGAAACTGTATCAACCATGATGTTACATGGTCCATGTGGTGTATTAAATCCAACTGCACCATGTATGAAAGATGGTATATGTCAAAAACATTATCCCAAGAATTGTTGTAATGAGACTCAAGAAGATAATAATGGATACCCTATTTATCGCAGACGTGATAGTGGTCATATTATTAATATTAAAGATGTATTTTTGGATAATAGATGGGTTGTACCACATAATGTTAATTTAATTACAAAGTATAATGCTCACATTAATGTAGAAATTTGCAGTTCTATATTGTCCATTAAATACCTGTATAAATACGTCTATAAGGGTCATGATCGAGCAACAATAACCCTTTTTCAATCTGACCACAATAATATTCAACAAACATTAGAACAAACTGAACTGATTGATGAAATCAAAATATACCTAGATGCAAGATACGTTTCAGCTTCAGAGAGCATTTGGAGGATTTTTCATTACAGGATGCATGGTCGTGCTTCAAAGGTACAAAAACTTGCAGTTCATCTTCCTGATCATCAATCTGTGACTTTTCAAGAGGGTGAAAATCTTCAAAACATTATAGAACGTGCTATTTCACATAAAACAATACTAACAGCTTTTTTCCAAGAAAATATGAAAAATCCTGCAGCACGAGCATATACATACATTGAGTTTCCTATTCACTATACTTGGGATTTATCACTCCATAAGTGGAAACCCCGTAAAACTACTACAACTATGATTGGAAGGCTTTATATGGTGCAGCCATCAGAGGGAGAAAGATACTATCTTCGCACCTTACTTATCCATGTCAAAGGTCCAACCAGCTTTAATGACCTGAAAACTGTTAATGGATATACATGTAAGACTTTTAAAGAAGCTTGCATTTGCCTATCTCTTCTTCAGGATGATAATGAATGGGATGAATGCTTACTTGAAGTAAGCGCCATACAATCAGGAAAACAATTGTGTCATCTCTTTGCATCTATTCTTCTTTTCTGTCAGCCAGTAAATCCTGAAATATTATGGAATAAACACAAATTAGCTTTATGTGAAGATATTTGCTATCAACATCGTGTTATACTACAACTCAAAAATGATGACATAACTGATAATATTGAACATAAAGCATTTTATCAGTTGGATGATTACCTTTTACTTAATGGAAAATCACTAAAAGATTTTCCAGATATGCCAATTCCTCCATCAAGACCTTTAAATATTGATAATAATGGCGAAGATTTAGATCAGTTAATTCGTGAAGAAAGATCATACAACATCCCACAACTTCAAGAGGAAGTCTGTCTAAATGTTCCTCTTTTGAATGATGATCAACGTGCAATATATGATGCTGTTCTGCAAGCAATTGCAGATGCAAATGGATGCTTCTTTGTAGATGGTCCAGGCGGTACTGGTAAAACATTTTTATATAATACCTTACTGGCAACTGTTAGTTCATCTGGTGAAATTGCCGTAGCAGTAGCATCATCTGGTATTGCCGCCCTTTTGATGAAGGGTGGTAGAACTGCACACAGCCAATTTAAGATTCCACTTAAATTAAATGAATCTTCAACATGTAGTATTTCACGAAATAGTAAAGAGGCTTGATTGATTATTCTAACTAAACTCTTTATTTGGGATGAGGCCCCAATGATACATAAATTTGCATTTGAGGCACTTGATCGAACATTCCGTGATGTTACTCAAGTGAACAAACCATTTGGTGGTAAAGTATTTGTATTTGGATGTGATTTTCGTCAAGTACTTCCAGTCATACCACATGCCTCTCGCGCTGAAGTTGTCTCTGCAAGCTTAAGCCGTTCATATTTGTGGAGATGCATGAAAGTAATGAAATTGACAATTAATATGAGACTTTGTCAAACTGATGATATCCATGAGAACCTAAGACAAAGAAATTTTGCTGAATTTCTTTTGAAAATTAGCAATGGCAAATATCCTGTTATTCCAGATACAGAAAATGTAATAGACCTTCCTTCAGATATAGTAATTCCTGAAGAGAAATTATCAGATCTTATTGATTTTGTCTATCCAAACTTAATTGAAAATTTTGGCAATGTGGATTATATGGCTGCCAGAGCTATTTTGACTCCAAAAAATGATGATGTTGAAAATATCTCCTTCCTAATAATGAACCGATTTCCGGGTGAATTTCATGTGTATCCCAGTGCAGACTCTATTGATTTAACAGAAGATAGCAACATGGAACAGCCTCAATTATACTCACCAGAATTCTTAAGATCATTGAGAATTCCTGGCCTTCCGCCTGGTGAATTAAAACTAAAAGTAGGAGCTCCGATCATGCTCTTGCGGAATCTGAACCCTTCTCAAGGACTTTGCAATGGGACCAGATTAATTTGTCGTGGTTTTTACAGCAAAGTAATCGATGCAGAAATTATGACAGGTCCACATATTAGTAGTCGGGTTTTCATACCACGAATATCGTTAACACCTTCAGATACTGATTTACCTTTTATTTTAACACGCCGCCAGTTTCCAATACGTGTTGCATTTTCCATAACAGTCAACAAGTCACAAGGCCAAACATTAAACCGTGTGGGTCTCTATCTACCACAACCGGTTTTTTCACATGGTCAACTATATGTTGCCCTGTCAAGAATTACTTCGTATCAATGCATTAAAGTTCTTATTAATGGTGACCAGAAACGCCAAACAAAAAACGTCGTCTTTAGTGAAATTTTTCAATAGATAATGTTTCAGTGTAAACAGCACAAAAGATCTTACATTTTTAAATACTTCTATGGCGAAATGTTGTTGAGTAATGCAACATATGATAGCAACTTTAAAAGATTTGATACATTATATAAATAAAATTTTAACTCGATTTGCTAAGCCCAAATGCTGCACTACCGATACTATATTTATTTATTTCATTTAGAAAGGAAGTTACTGTTACAAGAATTATATAATACGTGAATAAATCCATGGTTATAAAAAGAAAAACATGTAAAGGTACTACCGTACTACCAACACTCTACCGATCATTAAAACATTTAACCGTCGTACTGGTAACATCACATGTATGTTTATGTAACGTTGCGGAGCAACGGGTTTAACGGCTAGTTATTTTTTATATTTATTTATAATTTTATATATACAGTACATATAGATTTATAATAAAATGATCATTTATTAGAATTTAGAAAAAAGAAGCAAAAACAAGAAAAACAAGAAAAACAAGATGAAAGTCAGATGGATTATTATGTGCAAATTGCTGATGTTTTTCTTTTTACCACAGCATATAAAGATCTTATTAAAGGAAATATTAACAGCTTTATTAAACTTTTAAAAATGAGATTATTAGCAAGATCACGTATGTCATTATTTTCAGCAAATGAGCCTGTTCTTCAGGCTATTGTTGAAGTTCTTTTGCCATTAAAATATCATGTACCAGAATTTTGTTTAATAATGAATCATAAAAGAAAAGGGGAAATGGTAGATATGGTTTTGTTGACATTTTTGTTTTAGGGGAAGAAGAAATTGAGAAAAATTATATTAGTATAGAATTAAAATATATTTCACTTATTGGATTAGAAAGGAATATTAATGGAAAACAGATAAAAGAGCTTAGTGCAAATGAATTAAAAGAACTAGATGAAAAACTTGAAAAAGAGAATGAGGAAATCTTGTTAAGAAGGCCATATGTATATTATGCAAAAGAAGTTAATGAGTGGAAAGAAACAACTATAGGAGAAGTACTAAATAATGGAATTAGGCAATTAGAAAGATATATGGATATGGTTGCAAAAGGACAAGCTACTAAAAATTCAGTGGGAATATATGATGATCGAATTAAAGTAATTAATTCAAGTAGTCCTAATAAAATAATGGGATTTATTATTCTAGTGATTGGATTTCATCGCATTATATGGAAATCCGTTAATGAAAAGTTAACTAATTATAAATATAGTAAGATTAAATAGATATTATATTTGCTTTAAAATTAACATAAGATTAATTAATTTTTGCCATTTCAGTATATTTTTGATATAATAATTAATTAACTTATTATATTCAGTTATATTTTTTAAAAGAGATTTTCTTCTATCATGCAAAAATTTACCTTAATAATATGACATTGCAAATTATTTTAATAGTGTCACCAATGTCTAATTATAGGAAACAAACTCTCTATTTGACTACCCTAGATTTTATTCTCCTTTATACATACACATATCAATTCATGTCTTCTAATAAATTATCTAATGAACCCACAAAGTTGTATATCTTATGAACTTGTTTATTGGATTACTCAATATGGCAATCGAAAAGGATAATAATAGAGTCTCATATTTAATTCAGAAGGCAGAGGTATAAATATCATCATTATCATTTAATATAAAGTATTATTATTAAGATTTTTTTGATTTCCCTATAGATTTTAGCTGAGATTGAATTACTTTACCTATTACCACATCAAAGACGTTGGTATACGTGGTTTCCTGAAGTAATGTAAGTAAATTTATAAGTTTTTTATATGAAAAATATACTTCATTAAATTCATATAAATATCTATTTTTCCAGATATTATTATGCCAATATTGATAAGACTCGAGAAAGAGTTAAAGAAATAATGAATGAAAGCGATTGAAATTATTGGTATAATGATGAAATCCGAGATCTGAAGAAGGATTTATTAAATAAACTTAATATTCAACCCTTGCAGCAATTATTAAATGAAGTACATGATATAAGAGAAAATTCTTTGCACCAATTGTTATCAGAAATACAAAAATTAAAGCCCTAAGTCATAATTGTTAAATACCAAGATTTACATTATTTTTCAAAATTGATCACTGGAATTATAGAGTATTATCTTTGTAAGATGGACCAGTTTGTAATCAATTTCATTAGTATATTTGTGATTATTTATGATGATTAAATATGAAATATATAAATAAAATTTAAAATAATATATTTTATTAAAGAGAAAGATTATAGTAAATTTGTTGAACTTAAAAAAATTCAGTGAATTGCACTTAAATCTAGGTGAAGGGTCATTTGAATGATATTCCGTCATTTAACTCAGTTCCCATTCGTGATATGAGATACTGTATGTGACCGGTGTTTGAAATTCAGTGCGTGGAATGTGCGAACGCATAAATTTTTAAAATTCCGCACATAACCAAAAAAATTTATGTGCGCAAAGCGCACATAAAAATTTTGTATTCCTTTACCACTATTAAAACATTTACCGCACGTCATTTAAAAAACTGCGCACATAAAAACCTCAAATCATGTGCGTATTCCGCACATGATTTAAAATTTGAATGTATATGACTACCTGCTACCATAACTAAATAATCTTTGTAATTTAGTTAACGTATAAAGGATATTCAATTTTCTAGGAATCGATTTCAAATACCACTAAAAATTTTAATTAAAATATTAATTATAAATTATATATTTTTTTTTATACGTATATATGTCACACTCTCGTTATTTTTTTTAATGATTTTAATTATTAACACTTGGTTGTGTCAACCAAAGTTAACTTTTAAACTACAAACACCATTAGAACCAATTGAAGGATATCAATTATAAAACAGATTGGTATAAACGATACCCAAATTTTTACCATTCATCGTAAAAAAAATTTTGACCTTATATTTAATAATAAAAATGTAGATTCAGGTATAAATTTCCATGCATTGATCCCCAATCTTTTTAAAATTCATCTGATCTTGGTTTTCTTCCAAAAAATTTCAAAATTTTTTTGTTTTTATTGAAGATTCTTTAATGTTTTGTAACAAAATTCGTTTATTTACTGGATTTTTTGGACCATATACTAAAATAATAAGTATTAGTTAGCAATTCAGAATAATAAAATGACAAAATATTAATTAATTAATTTCTTTACTTACTTTTTAAAATGACTTTCTCATCAATGCATCTTAAGTATAAAGAAGCCAACGGTATGAGAGTTGCTGTCTTAATTTCTCAAGAATTATTCAATAAGGTTAAAGAAAAAATTATTAACGTAGATAAATAAATCATAGCATCAATAATTTAATATCACGTTGTTTTAATAAATATACTTTGTTTCCTTTTGTTCAGTTGATTTGTTGAATTGTAGTCCAAAACTGTGATTATTTGATTTTAAATATTATAATGTTGGCCAGAATTCGTTTAATTTTGGCCCGAATTAATTTTAAAGCATGTGATCTGTACAAAATCCTGAATTTGGAGAAAGGTTTAAACTTAAATTGCCCAACAATTGAATACCTGTGGATACTTTGTAGATCCAAGTGACTCATAAGTTCGAAAATTAAGCACTAATTATATCTCAATTTTCAACTCACTATCTGTTCTTACAGAAGCTGCTGCATGATAAGTGTTAACAGTTAAATGTAATGACATGAATTGTAAAATTTTTAACATAAGTAATTAACAAAATTTAATGAACAAAACACTTTTGCAGACCATAAAATACGGTTCGACGGACTTCGCTCGTAGGAAAAAAATTTTCATTTCTGGAGATTTTATGACAATAGATTTAATATAAAGGGAAATTAAGAGTTCAAAAAATATAGGTATACTAGATAAATAGACATATTAAATTGTTATGTAAAACTACATTGTATTTTTTATTTTTATATAAACAAGAGTAACATCAGTCAATTTTATTAATGCAAATAATCAATTTATATTAGAATTTATTATCTTAACCCGTATGCATATATTAAATTTAATGTATAAAAATAGAATTAGTGTCATTAACACGAAATAAGTCACAGACGTAACTATCGTAACTGAGTTACATTTGACATGAGAAACGTTTACAACTTTAATAAAAGTAATAAACTGCAATCCAAAAATTTAGAAGAACCTGTAGTATTATTGAGTCGAGTTTGATTAGAAGAGGACATTCAGTTTTTTTACCTTTGCAACAGCCAACAGTGACTGTCGGCAGCATATGACTTCAAATATCTAAAAGCATATTGTAAAATATACATATGACTAGCAAATCATCATGATGAACTATTGATCCAACTGTGTTTAAGTGCCAACTCCGCTGTCAAGTTTTTTAATTTTAATTCATTCGCAAAATCCTTCCTTGATTTGATAACCGATTACCACACGCTTCTAGCATCTTTCCTAGCTGGTACAGTACATATCTGATACGGCTGTATAATAACCACTTTCTGTGAATGTATTATCATCCCGGTCACTCAATCTTTCAGTACAATGACGTTTATTGTAGCTTCCATGCTAAAAATCGATGAGAACATAATTAAATTTATCGGCGAATCAGGACGTTTTGCAATCAGATATCACGATGGATGAAGTTTCCTTTATGTAATCTGACTAACCCGGTGAGAATACATTTCATCATTTCCCGTATATTATTTTCACCTTTCAATTTGGACACGCAAGGAATACCTTGAGTTTTCATTACAACCCTATATATTTCTTTATCCCACATTATCTGCATATGGAAATTCCTCTCTTGAAATAATCTTTTCAACTACGTTGTCATAAACGTAATAAAAGAATGCCATAATTTTTTGTCGCTTTTCAAGAGACATAAAAGTACTGGGGATGTTGTCACTTATGGTTAAAATGATGCGAGCAATGTTTACAACTGTGCGGAGAATAATAATTTGATCCACAAGCTTGTTAGCATTAAGTTCACTAGTAATCAGAGACAGTATACGTGAATTTTTCTTATCATCTGTTGAAATCGCATAAAATCAACATAGTTGATCCTGCGGCTGCATGGCCAATCATAAACTGAATTTACCAGAACATATAGGATCGAGTACATTGAATTTTTCTTCTAACTCGCCTAGAGCCATTTGAAACGCTCCAGAATTTGCCTTCTTTTTACCCTTAAATAGAAGCAATTGTTTTGTCCAGCATAGATAATTAGGTCGTTTTGAACCCATTATCATTGTTCCCGAATCAGCTTTCTCTCGATCAATTTCGAAGGGTAAAGCTCCACCAATATAATTATTAAAAGTTTCGAGTGGAACTCTATTCATAGCATCCATCGGATAGTGTAACATGCTCTCAGAATTGTTTCCAGAAAACTTTATGTCAATTGTAAACCGTGTTGCTGATGTTCTTCGTTATCGTACTTCGACGTTCTTCCTCTGTTGTACAGTTATTTCAGGATGAATTAGCTCCTCATCGGAAGTTACGGGCAATTTTCGTAGAAGCGGTTGATTAATAAGAATTTGAAGTTCTTCCGCATTGGTTGGAATTGTTTCGAATTTTTGTATAAGCTCTTTGCAGATTTTTGCCACTATTATCAACTAGTCCGTTTAACTTCTCATGAAGAACAAAACAGGGTTATAAACAGAAAGAGCGTATACTGTATTAGAACATTAGATTTACACGAGACTCTCGAAAGAATAAAGCTAGATCATGTATTTACTCGCGTTGATCAAAGTTATTACAATTCACTTAAAATCTCACCGGTGGCAACAATAGGAAGTTGCAAGAGAATATTAAACACCAATTTTTTGTATGTTATTAATTTCCTGACCAATACTAAGTTCATCAATTTTAAGCATCGTAATGACATCCTCGTCTCTGGTTTCTCCAAGGGGAATATCGACTTTGAACATCTTAAGATCCTTTGTCGCTATGCCAATTTTAAGATCATCATTGATAGTTTTCTTAAGAGTATGTATTAACATTCTTACTAGACTGCAGAAATTTTTATTATATGGAACTTCTCCAAAACCAAGCAGTTTAGTGAAATCATAGCCATATATTTGGAATAAAATCGTAGTACGATTTACGAATGGGTCTATATAAGAAAATTGAATATCGCGAACGGTCACTTTTTACATACAGGTGATGTCTTTAACTCTTTATTATGCAAGCGATAAAAAAAAAATAAATACACGTGCGAACCTAACCCGCTGTACATGATGAAGTTTCTATGGCAAATTGAATTTATTGCTTGACGTGTTGCAGGTAAGACAATATTCCGTTCCATTATTATACCATTCGCCATGTACTCATGTTTTCTATTGCAAATAGGCCATGCAATTTATATCACGCCTCCATTGTTGTCAGAGTGTATAATCACTTTATTTATTCCGTTGCACAATTATACAGCAAAACAAATTCAGTAATAAAACTTTATTGTCATGCAATTAAATTTATACAGCAACGAATACCATTAATTTTTTTTTACGTATTGTTATATGTTATATTGTAATCTAATTGCTTGTTACGATTGAAACAAAAAATGCAGAGATTTCAACAATATATGGATAAATGTGGGCCCGCAGCTTTACTATTATTTCAATTTATTAAACATTGTCAGATATGAATTATGATTGTTCATTATTATCATTGATTGAACATTTTAATATTCATTCATTCATTCATTCATTTACCTTTTACATAAAATTATGAAACAATTAGGTTATAGGAGAATAAATGAGGTTCTTTATATAGTAGTATAATTTATATAAAGGGTTAGAAGAGTTTAAAATTAATTCGGATTAACTATTTTAAAATTTTATTGTGTAACTTAAATTTCCAACCTTAAACAAATTTTTAGGTAAAAAAGCTAGATCGTGATCCGAATGCATTTAAACAATTTATCCAATTCGTTCTCTAAGTTTCGGGTACTTCCCCATGGTTACATCGTAATGTTTGACGATCTCATGGGTTACACTCGCATAGTATTATAAAATTTACGGATTCCTTCAATCTCATTACTAATAATCACCTTAATTAAAAAAAAAGAAAGAAAGAAAGAAAGAGAAATTTTCATTTAAAATCATTTTCAAATTTTTATAAAAAATATGAACTGGTTTATTCATCTTTTTATTTTTAGCTTCTTTATCCTCATCTCTACCGCCGATCCCGCTTGCATATGCAATTCTGGTAATGGCTTTGGTCTTTATTGTGGTTTTGAACTCGCAGGTAAATAGATAAATAAGTTCCAAATCTTTACTTCACAGATAATAATCTATCATACAAATTAATGTTTAGGCGGTGATTGCGATGGTATGGTTCTTGCTCATGTCTTTCAATGTGGTGGTCCAAACACTAATGCCCAGGACCTCGGCCCTTGTAAATATGGATGTTGCTCACAAGACAGTCATTGCTGCTTAGACCAAGGATGCACTGGGTGTCCTGATTCTAAGTGGCAAAGGCCTCAATCTAATGATACTAATTTTCCTACTGCCACCACTCAGAATACTTCTACTTCTCAACCAAAGAATATCTCTAGTAATCAACCAAGCGCAAGTTCTTCTCCCACACAACCAGGTTCTTCGTCAGATGTAGGTTTTAAATTTCATGTCAAAAGTTGTTATAATATTGCAATATCTAATACTTAATTCATATTGTATAGATTGCCACGATTTTAGGCGCAGTAATTGGAGGTATATGCGCAATATTTGCCGCGATAATAGGTGTTAAATGTAAAAAGCAAAAGCAAAATAAACAAATTAATCAACAACAAATTAATCAAAATGAGCAAAAGAGTCGAAATGAACAAATTAATCAAATTAAACAAAATAATCAAATTAATCAAAATGAGCAAAAGAATAATCAGAACGATCAAAATGTGTAAAATTTAAGCGTTATACTATAATTTTTTTTTTTTTATAGTTAGTGAGAAATTTTTTTTATTTTTTTCTTTTGAGCATTTTTCAGAAATCTATTATTTTAATGGTCTGAATAATATGCAAAAAAGGAAGAGAAATAAAAGAAACAAAAATGTATATTTTAAATGTATGATATTACAATTCTTATTTATTTATTTATTTATTTTTTAAAAAAAAAATTCTTAGTCGTACAATGAGCCATTAAATGGATGCAAAAGTGATGCAATACAGACACTGTAATAAATAATTTATACTCAAACTATAAACTATTTCTTTGATTTAAAAGGCATAAGTTTATACTCTAGGAAACGGAAACCGTTGCGAGTCCGAAACGAAAAAAAAATTTTCATGCCTTTGCCTTGTTAGTAGCATTAAATTTTCAAATTACGTAACGTGTGCAGACAACCGGACTTCTCCACGTGATCTTATAATATAGTCCTTCACTTCACCCCGGACAATTATTAGATATTAATTCGCCTATTTTATTTTGTATTTCAATTTAACTAATTAGTTTGGGAATACATACATGTCCACAATAACCGATTTTTCAAAATACCTTCAGTTATCGTCTTTAGCTGGTTAATGGTTAAAACAGTACAATTAAGTTTACCATGATAGGGTCTATCATGGACAATTTTAACCAATTAATGTATTTTAATTATGACCTGAATGTGTAATTTTATTTTTCACAAAATAATGTAAAAAGGTTATTTAATCATTACACTAATGAGCTTCTTACTATTACTGCAGATTCTATAAGGATCACGTCGTAGATAAAATTTAAATAAATTGTGCGAATAAAGTCAGATTAATGTTAGTGTAACATTGTTTAGTATCCCCTGACCCGAAATAATGTTGTTAATTTGTCAGTGAATTTGATTGGTTAGCATTACGTGTCTGGCTGTTTAAGTTTTGGCTTTATAGTAGCGTTAAATGTTTGGAGAATTGTCTGATCCATCAATACTAGAGAAGTGTATAATATGAGCGAGCATCAGATTTGAGATTTTTGGCTTACCATTAGTGTGCACCATTTTCACTTAATGTTGTATGCCGCAGTATATTATAGTAATCATTTGATTATTCGTCGATCATCGACTTATTTAGAATTGTACAACAATCAGATGAAAGTAATGAGTCACATGACTAGGATAAAAGTTCACCAATTCTAACTGACGTCTGACGCACGAAAAACAAATTAGTTTTTAACTGACGCGTAGGTTCAAAATAAAACTCCGTTGTCTGTAAACTTTGAGGCTTTAATACCCTACACTAATAAATCCCCTCACAAAAAAAATTTTATACTCTATATTCAATTTAGTCACTTTATTGAAAGTCAATTTAAAACTGTTACAAGGGAACGTACAACTTTATAAAAAAGATCTGAAAGTTTTGTGGGTCGATTTCGGATTAAAAATTATAAATGTAATTATATTATGATGAACTGACCTTTTTTTTTCAAAAATATTTTTATCATAAAATTATTAATATAGATTTTTTTTTTTTTTAACACCTTTTGCAGCGGCATTTTTAGCTTTTTCAATTCTTTCGTGATAAATAATTCTTGAAAGTGAAGAAAAAATCAAAATCACTTCTAAATCTCCTCCTTCGCATTCACTACCTTATTTAAAAAGGATTTAACCGCAAGATTAAGACAGAAATCAAGAATATCATTACCAATAGTCGGTAATCTAACATTCGCGGGAAAACGTCGGGTAGAACATGGATTTGATGCAGCAAATTTACTTGACCGATTACGTTCGAGTCACTCACTATTAGTTCAAGAGAAAGAAAAATTGATAAAAGATCGAGCTAAATTCGACCAAGAACTTGATGAGTTGAACAAGCTCTTAGCTATTTGCGATATACAACTTACACGTCACAAGCCTAGTTAACAGGATGAACAAAGACGGTGGGACTTTGACAATTTGTGACATACAACTTACACGTCACAAATATACTTAACAGTGGGGACTAATGATCTATATGCACCAAATGAAAAAAAAATCTAAATCTTCTAAATTGGAAAATATCGTCTTCTTGGGGCGGAGCAACAAAAGAAAATAGATAATTATAAATTTATCATGACGGGAATCTCCACATCCACAAAATGTTTTTACCGTATTTAAAAGTAATATTAAGACAGGAATCAAGAATATCATTACCAATAGTCGGTAATCTAACACTCGCGGAGAAACGTCGGGTAGAACATGGATTTGATGCAGCAAATTTACTTGATCGATTACGATCGAGTCACTCACTATTAGTTCAAGAGAAAGAAAAATTGATAAAAGACCGAGCAAAATTTGACCAGGAACTTGACGAGTTGAATAAACTCTTGGTAATTTGTGACATACAACTTACATGTCACAAGCCTACTTAACAGTGAGGATTAATGATCTATATGCACCAAATGAAAAAAAATCTAAATCTCCTTCTAAATTGGATAGCATAATTCCACATTGAGGTGAAGCAACATAAGAAATAGATTATATTAAATAAAATTATCATGACGGGAATCTCCTCCTCCAAATTCACAAAATATTCTTAACTTATTAAAAAAGATTTAACTGCAAGATTATGACAGGAATCAAAAAATATCGTTACCAATAAACGAAAAAGAGGAATGAATGATTAGATGAATGAAAGACTAAGGAATGAACGACGGGTGAATTAGAGAGAATTGCACCGAGAATCTTATGGATTATTCAATGATAATAAATACTTAATATTATTTAATAGTAATTGTTTAAACAATGACATTAAATTTGAGTGTTAATGGTAACCTTAAAAAAAAAAAAAATAAAAAATCGAACGTTGCTTAATGGTAATACTGGATTTTGTTTTAATAAATTTAATGATTATGTTTCTGAGACTGCTAACACCTCTGGTAATGATGCTAATATAATATACTGATACTGGAAATTTACTGTAAAACAAGAATGTGAATTAATAATACAATAATTGATAAAAACAGTCGTAACACGATAAAAGTTTGATAAAACCCACCTAGTGTTTTGCGATTTCAAATGACCCAGAACAGAAACAACATCAAAGTAGCTCTGAAATAACATCAAATAATCGGTTAAATCGCTCCGCACTTTTCATTATGTTTGTACTATTCAACAATAGATCTCGAAATTTAAAACCCTTTCTGAATAGAAAAATTTCATCCTTCATCACTATAATCAAAATTTTGTTAAAGAAACGGTTTATTTTATAATTAATTGAATAAAACCGATAACTTACGCTACAATGATATCGCCTCTTTTGCAAAATGCAATTTCTTGAGAATGTAATTTAGTATTTTCAGTTAAATGAAATTCTGAAATCTTCCCTTCAAATTCAACGTGTACGTACGTTTAAACGAACGAATAAATAGATATATTCTGAAAAATGTTTGCATGTGAATAAATGTCAGAAGGAATAATTACCGATTTTTTCGTAAAATCCTGGCGACCCACGAACTCCTCTGAATCTTTTTCCTTTATTAATAAAAAAAAAAAAATTTTATTAAAATAAGTCAAACAAAAAAAATGGATAAGCTTAAACAAATAATTACTTTAGTGACTCAAGATGTTAATCTCAAAAAATCAAACTTCATTAAAAGATTTTCCATTAATTAATTTAACTTTCGGTCCTTAAAACCTTTAAATTATTTATTTATTAACAAAATTAATTTTTGAACTATAATGCAAACCCATTAATTACAGGGATTTTATCAAATTCTTTTTCATCATCATCAAAAATTGAGTTACGAGAGATTAGGGTTGTCCACTGTTAAAAAGGAGAGGAGATGAAAAAAAATTATAGATCAGTAATGCATGTGACTTTCTGTTAGTACTACTGTACTTACGTTAATGATAGAAAATATTGGTCTGGCCAGCGTAACTAAGTATTTTTTAAAACCTAGATTTTGGACCATTCGGCCAATTAGTCAATCTCCCCAAAATAATATAAACCATTGGTTCGATCAATCATCGATAACGTAACCACTTTAAGATAAATATGAATATTTCGGGGAATTCTGGAACCGAAGCAATCAAAAAATAAAAATTAGTTATTAGATTGATCATCCAAAAAAATATTGGCCCTTAAAAGCATCTTGTCACCCAATAATATCGAAAAATCAGGTTACTATCAGGTTTTTTTTTTGGTACAGTCAGTGATTCAAACATTTACATTTTTGTTCGTCATTCGTCATTCAAAGCTTCGAGTCATTTAAACATCAATTGCCGAAAGTTGATACTAGAAAGTCTTCTACTTGGAACGTTTTTCTATTCACATGGACATTTTCTGTATGTTGAAGAAGAATGTTGTAAACATATCGGTAGGTAATAACTAGTTAATATCGAGCTGTCCCATGTTTTGATGGACTCCAATAAAAATAACAAATTAAGTCAAGTCATTATCAGTCATGTGATATTATCATTAATTGCATTAACCATATAACGATGGAACAATAAGATAATTTCGATATCAGGACATCTGAATCGGAAGCAGATAAGTCCATCGATAATCACATTTTTTGTTATCTTACCAAATATATCTCCTTCATTTAACTACTAATTATTTATAAATGAAACCCTGCAAAGATAAAAAAAAAAATAAAAAAAACTTAGCGAAATTACTTCTTTTTTTCCACAATACTTGTTTTCAAAATTATCTAGTGAAAGATGGTTGAAAGTGATTCGACTAAAAAAAAATCAAAAAAAAAAAATACTGATGATAAATGGTTAGATTGGTTAGAAGAAGCAATTTCAAAAAAATTCATTAAATATTATGATTATAAAATTTTTACAAATATCAAATTAGTTGGTAGAGGAAGCTTTGGAAAAGTATTTCGTGTTAAATATGGAGAACAATATTTCGCATTAAAATCATTTAAATTGAACGCTGTAACTATTAAGGAAATCGTTAACGAGGTAACAGAAATAAAATGATAAACTGTCTTCATTTTCTAATTTATGATTTACACTCATTTACATAATAATTTATATATATTGATACCAAAGCTTAGGCTTCACCTCGAAGTTAATTTTCATTATAACGTCATTAGTTTTTGTGGTCTTACAGGTATGTTTGTTTATAAATGTATTATATTTTACTATTAATCATAAATTATATATTGTAATTTTAAATACTAATGTAACGCAAAACTTACGAATCAAATAATAATCCAGAATACCAAGGTCAATCAAAAAATTATTTATTAGTATTAGAATACGCAAGTGATGGAACGCTTCGTGAATATTTGAAAAAAAATTTCAAGAATCTTTCCTGGGATCAAAAACACAATCTTGCTTATCAATTATCTTGTGCCGTTTTATGTTTACACAATGAAAAAATCTTACATTGTGATTTGGTAAATATTTAATTTCAGTATAACATTAATAATATCTTAAATAAATATATATATATATTATATATGAATTTATTATATTATCTAATACTAACTTTATTTTAATTAGCACTCTAGTAATATATTGGTTCATCAAAATACTATTAAACTGGCTGATTTTGGATTATCAAAAAGAATTGAAGAAGCAACCGTCCGTCAGTCATCTTTACGCGGCGCAATTCCTTATGTTGATCCGAAAATATTTGATAATACATCATACGAATTAAATGAAAAGAGTGATGTGTATAGCGTTGGTGTTTTATTATGGGAAATATCAAGTGGTAGACCGCCTTTTCATAATAAACCACCAAATGAATTAGCTATGTGTATTGTAAAGGGATGTAGAGAAAAACCAATCTTGGGTCTGAATTCCAATTATGTCAATCTTTATGAAGGTAAATTATATTCTTAAATTGTTTATTTAAATAAATTTTTGTTTTTTTTACATGAAACTAATTAAATGTATATATATAGAATGTTGGGATGGTGAACCAGAGAATCGTCCAAATATGGAACAAGTAATATCACGACTAAAAAAAATGTTAAACAAAAATGATGATCAAACAGAAGAAAATTTATTACATGTTCAAACAGAAGAAAATTTATTAAATGTTCAAAACGATCATAGATCATCTAATCCATTTAATAATTCAACCATTAGTAAAGCATCATCATGTCTTAATCTTACTAACGTACCATCAGAAGAAATAAAAGAAGCGGTTAGCAAAGCAATAAGAATAGATCATAATAGTGGTTTTAATCATGTACCGTCAGGAGGAATGAAAGAAGTGGTTAAAGAAACGACAGAAATAGATCATAACAGTGATTTAAATCACGTACCATCAGGAGAAACGGAAGAGGAGGTTAAAGAAACGATAGAAATAGACCATAATAGTGGTTTAAATCAAGTACCATCAGGAGAAGTGGAAGAAGAGGTTAAAGAAGTGATAGAAATAGATCACAGTAGTGAGCAAAAAATGACTGATGATATAGTAGACTTTATTTGGAAGAGAACAAATGAAGGAAAGGAATCGAAATTAAAAGATCTTGTTTCTAAGAAGCTCCTAGATTATATGCAGCCTGCATACCTGGGTAGCATACCTAAGAAAAATCACTCACAAAGAATATTTAATTGGCTGTCATTAAATAATCAAAATGATTTAAACCGTAACTTTTTACTTGGATATTTTCATTATAAAGGAATTGGAACAGATGAAGACAAACCAACAGCATTTGGATTGTTTTTTAATGCTGAAAATCAAGATCATGAATTAACGCTATATTATCTTGGAATATGTTATCAATATGGATATGGAACTACAAAAAATAAAAAATTAGCTTTTAATTATTTTTTAAAATTATCCCAAAAAGACTATGCCTCGGGACAATTACGAGTTGGACATTGTTACGCAAAAGGAATAGGCGTTAAAACCGATAAGAAATTGGCTATCGATTATTATAAAAAAGCCGCTGATAATGGAAATTTATCCGCAAAATATAATCTTGGTAATTATTATTTAATCGGAAAATTAGTTGATAAAAATCCAAAAAAAGGGTTTGAATTGATTAAAGAAACAGCCGAGATTGAATTTTCTTCAAATGGAATAACAATGTTGGGATTTTGTTACCACAATGGAATTGGAACACAAGAAAACAAAGAAGCAGCGCTTAAATTATACGAAAAAGCTGCAAAATCAGGTGATAAAATAGCTCAATATAACCTTGCGCAAATCTATGAAAAAGATGAGAAAGATATAGATAAGGCAATTCATTGGTATAAGAAATCTGGTTATAAAGACTCTAGAAAAAGAGCAAAAAACCTTATAAAAATTAAATTACAAGAATTACCAGATTTTGATGATTTTGATCAGCAAGTAGAACAAGAAGAGCAAGTAGAGCAAGAAGAGCAAGTAGAGCAAGAAGAGCAAGAAGAGCAAGTAGAGCACGTAGAGCAAGTAGAGCAAGTAGAGCAAGTAGAGCAAGTAGAGCGAGAAGAGCAAGTAGAGACAGGTTATGTGTCCATCCAGTAGTTTAGGATAGCTTATAAAACTATTTATTAAAAAAAGTTGTATTACTGTTTAATGAGTTAAGACGTATGTTAGATGTAACTTAAAGTAGATTTAACGACATAACTTATTTGTTATGACTTAACTTAGATATTAAATATAACAATTAAATTTTTATTTATTATTATTTATTATCAGTTATTTATCATTAACAAGTTGATAAATGATTTCTATACTTCAAATTTTAGGCCTTCTCCATTAAATTTTTTTTTTTTTTTGAAAGCAATCTAGTAGATGAATTACATTATGTGATTGGTTTATCATAATAAGTTTTAAATAACATTATATAACAAATACATGTTTTATATCTTATAAAAGATCATTTTTAAAATTAATAAAAATTAACAAAAGAAAATTATTAAAAAAATTGCAAATGATATTAATTAATTTAAATTTGTTAACGACGTAACAAGTTCACAAGTTATGTCAAACGTCAACTTGACCTATCTGTTATGACATAACATAACTTAAGGAGAAGATAATTGTGGAAATTATAGTAAATTATCAAAAACAGAAAAAAGTTATCGAAAAATATAATATTAAAACTTATTTTCTCCTTAGTAGTGTGTTTAATTTTTAAACAATATATTTGGACCTTAGATTAAATTGTAATAACTGTTGAAAATATTTAAAGAAATCGATACTTAGTGAGTCAAAAATATTTGTTCTCATAAATTTTGATATTTGAAATCACAATTTTATTCATTGAACACAAGTTAGTTATACATTTTCAAATGGTTTACAATGTAAAAATATTTTGTTTAAAGTGTGTATTACTCATGAGAAATAATTTAAAAAGCAGCGAATATTGAAAATAAAAGCATTTGAATTATATAAAACGGCAGCTGAAAAAGACCATATCGAACCAATTTTTAATCTTAGAATTTGTGGAATAGGAATGACCTTGTCATTCAAGATACATTTAATGTAAAATGATTTAAATAACACACGACCAATATTTAACTAATGTACTAACCATTACTGTTGATTTCTTGACGGAATTTAAATAAATGAAACACATTATACTATAAATTTAATAATAAATAACTTCTTGTATAATTTTATCAACGACTGGTAATCTGCAAAACTTATTAATGAAATATATTGCATTAAAAATATCAGGATTAATCTATTTACATATTATAATTGTCGTATTAAATAAGAATAATTAATTGCCAGAATTATGAGTTCAATGACAAAAAAAACAATACCAACAAAAAATGATAATTGTAGCGATTTTACTCCTTACCCTATTTCACAACATAAAAAATATAAAGTTTTTTGATGAATCATTAGCCCTGATAAATCATCTTCATCAATGTTAAATGATTTGTGTCAAACTTATCAAGCTCATTCGCACAAAAATAATAAATATTTCTGAAATTTGTTGCATACTCCTGAAAAATTATGGCCTAGTCATACTTCTTTCAATAATATTTCAAATAAAAATCATACGCTTGCTGCTGCGTCACAAAAACCAGTTGCGTAAATGATTTCATATTAATAACATAAAAAAAATTTATCTTTCCAATTTTCTAATTTCCTATCTCGCCTATTTATCATGATAATTAGTGGTGATCAAGTAATCACACAGTAGAAGAATTAGAAAAGAAAGTTAACGTACTCGGTCCTATAAAATTCAGCTATGCAGCAGCAGGATCAACAGTACAATTTTATTCGGTTGATGGTTCAACAGAAGCTAAGAAAAAATCAAGTATACTATCCCTGCTTAGCAGTGAACTTAATACTAGAAAACTTGTGGATCGAATTACTACTATTTTCCGCACAGTTATAAACATTGCTCGCATCATTTTAACCATAAGTGACAACATTCCCAGTACGTTTATACTCTCGGGAAGCGATAGAAATTAGGTCACTCTTTTATCATTTTTATAGAAATGTAGTTGATACTTTAAGAATGGATCACCTGTGGATAATCGTGTACAATTTTTTAAAATAATGTACGATCACGCAGGTCATCCAGGGCGGACGGATGAAGGATTTTGGTTGTTGAACGTAAAAGTCCTCTGCTAAAGTGAAATTTTGACGTAATAATTAATAAATGGTATAACAACGTGGATCATTAAATATAAATAGTAAATATTAATTTATCTTTTTATCAATAAAACGTATGGAGATGAAGGACCAGATGAATGGACAAAAATACGATTATTTTGGCGTAGAAAACACTGCTATTTAACATGTTTAGAAATAGTCATATATCATTAGATTCTATAATTAAATTCCAAAATTAAATTTCGTTATATTCTTTAGGAATAATAAAGTTGTTACTATAAAATCCGAACCTTGCATGAAATATTCAACGAAACATCAATATATACATATGTTTCAAAAAATAATCTTTTTTATCGTGTGTTTTCTGTATCACATCTTATTTCTAACAACCAACTTCGAATAAGGATCATGAAATTGATTCAACCAGGAATTATTATTTAATTATAAAGAATCTTAATTGTCAATTTTTTTTCAAAAACAATATTCGATTTAAAAAATTATAAAGAAAAACAAAAGTATACGAACAAATAAGTCCGTGCATGATCTACCGTTATAATACGGATAAATGTTTGGTTTGCTCATGAATTCATTGATAATAGGATCAGTTTCTCTGTTTTGGGAAACGAATACCATCCCTCATAAACTTTTATCCGTTCATGAACACGTGTTTCCACGAGTCCGATGCAACCAACCACTAAGTGTTATGTAGATAGAATATAAATATGTGCCAAAAGCAGATCATGCTATCGTGACTCTAACTGGTAAGATAAAGTTACAATTTTCATTTCTAACAGAATTCGTTGAATTTTCCATGGAAAAACGCGTAATTTTTATTTTTATACTTGTAATATATACAAGTCTCTTATAATGAATTCTAATAATAATACTACTACATTAAATAACTGATGAAAAATCTTAACTATCGAAAATCGCTTAAATATGAAAAACAAGCTTATCTCGTATAAATAAATGATCTGCTGTACAACATGAATCTATATAAAATATACCTTTTTAACTATTTTATCGTAATTTTAAAAAAAATTTCTCTATTTAATTTTCTAACAAGATTTGCATGAAAAAACATAAATTTAAATACTTTTAAAAATCATATTAGACGAACATATAAAATAAAAAAAATATTGGTCATCTGACATTCGAATATTATCACTAAATAACTAAGGTTATCGAAACGATTATTATAAAGAAAAAAAATTGGAAGTAATTCCATGTCGTATTTTCCAAATTATTTAAAGTACTTGAATTATTTGAATTGTTTGAGTTGTTTGAGTTATTCGAATCATTTGAGTTACTTGAATTTCTTGGACTTTTTAAATTCTTTGAACTTAATAAAGAATATTCGCGATAAATTCGATCATTTAATTTTGTAGGAGTCAATTTACGTATTGTTGAACAATTTTTTGATATTTCATCATCATTATTATCTTCATTATTAATGGCGATATATTGTTCAACATAATCATTGAATCGAAGTTTTCTATTATTTGAATCGGCAGATGAAAAAATTGGTTCGGGTGTAAGATCTTTTTTCCGAGTGTAAGTATCAAGTTCGGGACATAATGCTTCTAATAATGATTTTTTCTTTAAACATGACTTTATTGATTTTGTAGATGATATAAAATTCGAATTATCTTTATTGAATTGTAACAAATGAGGTAAAGTTTCAATATCATTTGACCAAGCAGGTCCATATAACCAAGTTATATCATCATCCTTCAACCTATAATAAATATATAAAGTAAGTATCGTTACGCAATATACTCCTGTTATTCTAAAAAAAAAAAAGGAAATACGAATATATTATTACCAATTTAATTCATCAGGGGTAATAGTTTTAAGATTATATTTTTGTTTAGCCCAAACTCTCCAAGAAGCATTTTCAAGTCGAATACCATTATCAATTTTTTTCTTTTGTTTAGTCATTACTTTCCAGGAGGTCAAAACGTTTTCTTGTTTCCAATCATGAGAAAGATAATCGACATTAATTTTAGGATGATATTGAACACCTGGAATAATATCAATTAAATCATCATCAGTTGTCATTTTTTTTGACGCTTAGTTTTTTTTTTTTTGGACGATCCAGAATAATTGAAAGAAATTATTTGCAGTATATTTTATTTATCTTTATCAAATTGATAAAATATTCCCCCCCCCTTTTTTACAGGTCTCAAACGAAAGTATAATATTTTTACAAATTCTTTCTCTCGGTAAAATTTTCGAGATATATAAAAGAGTGACTTTTTTTCATTTTACCCAATTATTATGTGATATTATCGAAACCGATCTTTTAAATGAAAAAAAAAATCAATATTATTAGATTAGATTATCTGATACAAGAAAAGGGGTGGTAAATTATAAATATTATAAATCAATTTACATAATAAAAATATACTTAATTGAAAGAAGAAGGAAAAGTTAATAAAATATTGGGGCAAAAAAGATTATTAAGATTATTATGTCACTTATCACACCGCAGATCATTACCTAAAACTTTTCTATTGCACGAATTAATTGAGAAAGATAATAAAGTAAAAATGAACCTTATTTGGATTTTAAATTAATTTTTCTTAAATATTACCTACATAATTACCAATAAATTGTTTGCTTATTAGAAAAGAATTTTTTTTCATAGTTATTATGATTAGTTTGCTTTTGATTGATTTCATTGAGGCTGGAACGTTTGAACTAAAGGTAGAGCCATGTCGTAACATTAAAACATTATGCATGGTATAGTAATTGTTTGTTTATATTGAAACCAAATATTCATTATTGCAGATTATGACAAATTTTGGGAAAGAAATTCTTATTTAACTATAATGAGAAGAAAAATGTTTAACCTTTTGAAGAAAAGGTAAGTCATGAAATAATCTGTTAGAAACTTTCAATGAACTCGTATTTGAAGTTAAAAGTTCGCGTAATGTCACGTTTCACGGTTTCACGCGAATCGCGCATAATAAAAATTGTTGGGCGCAAAGTGATCTTCTGTGTGCCGTTATATATTTTTAAACGCATTTTTTGTGAATAAAGAATGATTTTTATTTACTTATAGTCTTATACTAAATTTGCTTTATTAGATGTTATTATGAAATCAAACTTTTCCCCAACAAATAAATCCTTAAGGAAATATTTCATACAATGAAAAGAATAACGTAATAAAATTACTTTCAAGTACAATATTGTCTATCAATAATCCGAAGTGCATCATTATATTATATTTGCGATACGATAAATAATCGATATGCGTAACATTCATCCTAATTAAGTTATAGTTATGGGAATTTTTTTGAGTATAATGGATTAGGAATTTTGAATGTTGAATGTGCGTACACAACTCCAAATAAATTTCGATGCAAAGAATTTTGATATTGTTGAGATTGTTGAGATTGTTGAAATTGTTGAGTGATCCTTAATTGTTATTTCTAGCGCATTCTCATAATTTAAAATAACGAAATAATATTTAAAAATTTATCCATTTATATATTTCAAATTTCTCAATGCTGTCGGTTCTTGTATGCGTGACCAGTTCATATCCAGATAGTCCATAAAAGTAAAGTTGGTAAAGATAAACTCAAATTATAGTTTCTAATTTTAGCAAATCGCAGCCAAATCAAGTAACGCCAAATATTTCACGTTACACTGGATTTATCAGAACAAATACCGTTCAACAGCAAGTAGGAATACTTGTTGTTATTCTTTGAATAGTTCAGCCATTCTCTCCATCTTAGACGCACTTTTTTACCCAAAATTCGTATTTGTCGAATAGAAAATTTATTTTCACGAATTTACAAGCTCCGGTGAACGTTAGGCATCACTTCGAATGACCATAACGTGAATAATAATAATGTGAATAACGTGAATAACGTGTTCAAATAGTTGATTCAATCCTCTTAGACATTCTATAACTACAGCAAGAATTATAAATGAAAATGTGAAATTATGAAATATCTTTAATCAATTTCTTTAATCTCTATTAATCTTTGCATTGAGAAGTGAGAATCTGACATACTTGATATACATCAATTTCACATCATCTCATCGCTCTTTTGAAGTTGAATAATATCAATAATAAAGAATCCGGCAAGAAAGAATTTTTCGTTGGATTTATCTTTTGATAATAAAGATCACAAAAGGGATAATTATATTATTGTACTACTGAGTTATAGTTTACACGTAATTAAAGTTCAATTTATGCTATAAATGTTATACAATGCACAATGCATTAGCTTTATATACATTATATACAATGTATTGGCTTATGTACAACAAATAAAATTCATAAAAAAAAAAAATATATAATAATAATAACCACCAGATTACGGGACCTAATCAGACGAAACCATTTAAATGAAAAAACGAAGTCGAAATAAATTGTTCTATAGAGAAGGTACACTCGTTCGTTGCTGGAAATTCACGCTTTGTAGCGATTTTTCATAATAATGAAAATCATTTAAACAAAAAAAAAAGACGATCAAATATTTCTACAGGTTTCAATTTTATTTCGTCCCCTTTTTATTACTAATAAAATATTACATAATATTCGTATCATCAGAACGCATGCTTCACCGACATGCGCAGTTTCTATATGAATATTTTCGTAATATGTTCTGATCACCTCCCAGTTGTTTCTCCGTTAGTCTCCTAAAATATAAAGATATATCCGGCCGGATCGGTAAATCAGTAAATTGTAAAACCAAAATTTTAAAAATTTATTGTATAAATATCATGTGAAAAATTATTTCCAAAAATTTTAATTTTTAATAATCATATCATTTTAACTATAATTGATCGGATAGACACGCTTAATATAACGAATTTAAATTTTATTGGCTAAAAAATCTTTGAAATTTAAAATTAAAATCCGGGCGGTCGGGTTCAAAAAAGGAAGTTGCGATAGTTGTGATATTAAAAAAACAAATTTTATAACTTTTTGCATTGCATAAAGAAAATAAAATTTTTATTATATTATATATCTTCTAATAAATTATATTACATAGTTTAGTTCTGTATCAGGAGTAATGTATGTTCAAGACATACAATGTTGAGAGATGTTATTATAATCCAATGCAAATAAAGAATCGGTAATCTGTGATATCTAACCTATGATTATGGTACATATATAAATAAATACAGTGATTTTAGTATTTTTCAAAAAGTGAAATTTTTTTACTAATTAAATATTAGTAATTTATAGCATAATTGATAGTTAAATTTTTAAAAAGTCGGACATTTAATATCTACCGATAAACCGATAAACAGATTAGTAAAGTAATTGGTGGGCTTCCAATTAGAATGCAGTATTGTCTGTCATGATAATGCGATCATCACCTAATTAAAAGTCCATTTGAAATAATTAAATTGGTGTTACCTTTTAACTTAAATTAAAAAAAGACAAATCTGCCGAGATAAATTTCTCTCTCTCTCTTTCCAAAAAAAAAAGAAAAAAAAGAAAAAAAGAGAAAAATGGTTATATTCAGATCAAAACTTCCAGATATTGAAATTCCTTCAGTTGGAATTTATCAATTTATTTTTTCTGAAGAAAAAAATGTTCCTGAAGATAAAGTTATGTTTATTGATGGTCTAACTGATCAAAGATTAACTTTTGGTGAATTAAAATCAAATTCAAAAAAATTTGCTGCTGGTTTACAAGATAAAATTAATTTTAAACGTGGTGATGTTTTATCCATTATTTCTCCAAATCAGGTATATAAAACAAATACAAATCCCGTAAATAAGGTTGCTCGTGTGTTGTCCGTGTTGTTGAATTATTTTTTTTTTAATATAGGTTGATTATGCGACTATTATTTTTGGTACAATTGCTGCAGGTAAATAAATACTCTCATCTTTCGCTAAGTATAACCAAAATCTCTTAAAACATTCTTCTTTCATCTTTATTTATTAAGGTGGAGTGGTATCCCCAGCCAACCCAACGTATACTGTTAATGAATATACTTATCAACTAAAAGATTCCGGTTCATCCGTAATTGTAGCTCATCCACTCTCCCTTCAAGTTGCGATAAAAGCAGCTGCTGCAGCAAAAATTCCTGAATCAAATATTTTCCTTTTTGGTGATGAAAATATATATGAATATTTACCTTATAAAAGTTTATTTGGTGATCGTGAAGCTATTCCCGTAGAATATACACCTGAAGAGGCTAAAACAACAACTGCTTATTTATGCTATAGTTCTGGTACCTCTGGAAAACAAAAAGGTGTTGAAACCACTCATCTTAATGTGATTTCTAACGTATTACAAATTTCAAAAATTGAAATAGATACTAGTTCTGATATGGTTTATATTGGTATATTGGTATGTCCTTTTTTTTTTATATGACATTTTATACTTTCTGAACGACGATTATATTAAAAGTGATTTCATTCTCTTATTTAGCCATTTTATCATATTTATGCATTGACCATTACTATGCATCTTATTATCTATTTCGTAAGTTCAATTATACATATAAATATTTTTTTTATTTTTGTATTATTGTTTTTTTTTATCTTATCATTATCATTTTGTTTCTTGTTTAGAGAGCTACTTGTATTGTTATTCCCAAATTCGATTTCGAAGCATTTTGTCGTATAATTCAAGATTATAAAGTTAACATTGCTCATATTGTCCCTCCAATTATACTTGCTTTAGTTAAAAATCATAAAGCAAGAGAATATGATTTTTCAAGTTTACAATTAGTTATTAGTGGTGCTGCTCCATTAAGTAAAGAATTGAGTGAAAGTTTTTATAATGAATTTAAAATTAAAATTAAGCAAGGTTATGGTTTAACTGAAACTTCTCCCGTAACTCATCTTTGTTTTACTCATGAAATTATTCCTGGTTCTTGTGGCTTACTTCTTCCAAATATAGAATGTAAATTAGTTAATGAAAATAATCAAGGTGATGATAAACATATATTATATATATACACATATAAGGTCAATAATATATTTTAACAATGTTTTTTTTTTTTTTCTTCAATTATATTAGAAGTAGGAATTAATACACCAGGTGAACTTTGCTTTCGTGGACCCAATATTATGAAAGGTTATTTAAATAATAAAAAAGCAAATGATGAAGTTTTTGATGAAGATGGATTCTTTCATACTGGAGATATTGCTAAAGTTGATGAAAATGGTGATTATAAAATAAATAATTTTTATTAACGATTGATTTCAGTTTTAATAGTTTTAATAATATTTTTTTGTTTTTTTTTTTTTTTTTTTTTTTTCATTTAGGATTTTTTTATATCGTTGATCGTGTTAAAGAATTAATTAAATATAAGGTAAATTAAATAATAATATATGAAAAATCCATTTTCTTTCCTTTTTTTTTTTTTTTTTAATTAATTATAATTTCTTTATCGTCATAAGGGATATCAAGTCGCTCCAGCAGAATTAGAAGCAATTTTGACTTCTCACCCTGCAGTATCCGATGCTGCTGTAATTGGTGTATATTCTGAAAAAGATGCTACCGAATATCCTGTTGCTTATGTTGTAACTAAACAAAAAAATCAATGTACTGATGAATTTTCTGAGGAAATTAAAAATTTTGTCGCTAGTCGTGTCGCTCCTCATAAAAAATTAAGAGGTGGCATAATTTATATCGATGAAATACCAAAAAGTGCTGCCGGTAAAATTTTAAGACGACAATTAAGAAAAAATCATTTATAAATTAACGAAGCAAATTAGAACTTAAGTTTAATAAGAAAATATCCAAGTTTTTAAATCATTTTACTCTCTATATATATTTTAGTATTAAAAAAAAAACAAAAAAAAAAACATTTTAATTTATCTAATACAATAAATAAGTTACAAATAAATAATTATAATTTATTCTCTAATGTGATGATTCCAACTTTCGTATAGTCTGATATTACTTGATAAATGTCTTTTTTTTAGTTTTCAATGTTGTCAGTCCATACTTAAGAAATGTCTGTCTCAATGATAATCTACAATCATATAATACAAGTAAAAAAAAAAAAATATATATATTTTTTTTTTTTAAAAAAAAATTATGGTTCGAGATGACCGTTTTCTTCATTATATTTCTTATTAAAATCTAAATTATAATCTTCATATTCATCAGATCTTTTCAATCGTTTACTGGGTTTTTGATAAAATTTGGCATCATACCAAGATAAATCAATAGCTGAATTATTTAAATCATCATTTTCTCCAATTCCCTCAATTAATTGCCAAGCATCAAGTCCATGTTTGCGTTTACCTAATGTTTCTTTGGGGATATTTAGAGGAAGAACGCGCTTAATTCTATTGCTCCATATGACCGGTATGTTAAAGTGATATTTCTATTTGTAAAAAAGAAAGTTTAATAATCAGTGGAAAATATACATTATAAATTTTATTAGAATATAATAGTAAACTTACATTCTATCCATTTCAGTTGAAAATAAAAAAAAAAAAAGAAATAAATAAATTAATTATCAACAAATGCAACTAAATAAAATTTAATAAAATTTATTATTTACCTTTAATTCTGCAACAATAATCGCTCTAGGAATTTTTCCCATCTCTAAATAAATTATACAAGAAATTATTTTTTTTTTCCAAGTAATTAAAATGATAATTAAATGACAGCGAAATATACACAGACCATCTAGCAAAAAGGACACTAAATCAAGGATCAGGTCAAAGTTATCAGCACCACTTCCGTTTTGATGAATTCGTTCATTACAAAGTAGCTTAATTAACATAACCACCCATTTCATTATGATGTTGTAATCTGGTTGTCGATTTGCAAATTCAATGGAATTGGTTGTAACAACTGCTGTAACACGAGCAGCCAATACACTTGCTACCAAAACGAACAATTTTATACGTGTCATAATACTGTTTATTATAAATAAAGAAAAAAAAAGATATTTTTTTTTTAGGTTATTATTAATTCTTCCTTTCTTATTTGAATTAGAAAATTATACGCACCATGACACAAATGTCGTATGATCTTTATTTTCATCACTTATTTTCTGTACTTGAGTTATTAACGCTTCGCTGAATTCTAATTTTTTACTGTCTCTTACTGAAAGCAATAAAGCTCGGAACACTTCTTCGATACCTACAATCAGCTCTCCATATTTTTCTAATATTATAAGACCGTGTTCAAAAAGCTAGTTTTTTATATGATCATCAATAAATAAGTCAAAAATGTTTAATTTATTCTAGTAAACATAATAACAACATAATAACAAAGAGAACAAACCTCTACGGCTACATCCTCTCGAATACCTCGTATTATATGGCTTACTATAAGACAATCATTATTTCCCTTCAATACCAATTCTTCCCAGAAATAATCAATTACTCTACTCTTTAAATTATCAAAATCTTCATCAGATCCTCCCATAACTAAATCTCCGTCGTTAGAATGAAGAGACCCGTTACTAGAAGAATCTAGTAACATTATTTGGTCCATGCATGTGAAAAATTCGATACGACTCTTTTGAATATTCCATAAATTTACCGCGGAAAATATTTTTTCTAAATTTTTAAAACATAATGAACTTGAATGACCATTCATAATGTCTAAAATTGAAAAATTAAATTTAATAAACGCGTATATATAAATTTATATGAAAATGACAAAATTTTCTTACTATTATCATAAGAAATGTTTCCGAGACCTGATCGTACTATCTCAATCATTAGTTTTTTAACTTCTTTATTATTGTTCTGTTTCTTAGCACCTTTGACAAATCGATCGTATACATTATCAATATTGGCTATACATAGTTGTTTAAACCAATAAACCCGAGAAAAATCTATTCTGAGTTGTTTTAATTCAAACGCAAGATCATCGTTAGATCCTAATGAACTTTCAATAATGGCAAGTTTTTGGAATACATTTGATATTATTGTGAAATCGTTATTGTGAATAAATGATTCACAAATTAATTGAAGCCCTTGAATTTCCTAAATCATTATTAAAAATTAATATATAGTAAAAAAATTTACAACACTAACATAATAATAGTTCACTCACCATTGTAGTTAAAGGAATTCCTGAAGGATCATTCTTATGCATTAACAATATTCTCAATAAAATAACCAAATTACGGCATTCAATGATTTCATTTGAGTCTAATTGCTTTTTGTTCGATAATTTATGTGAGAGTCGAATCAAATTTTTTTCAACTAAATGTTCAAGTATAGTTTCTATCTTAATAAGATGGCGAACAACAAGGATCGTGAAAAATATTAAAAACCTATTGGTGATGTCTTGTCTTAGAAGGCTATCATCATCATCTGCTCGAGTATAATTGCTTAACCATTTTTTGGAAAATACTGCATCAAACCCTTCTGTTGTCCTATCTCCAACTTCTCTTAACAAATCTCCAATAACATCCAATAGTTTCTGGGAATCAGCCCATTCACTATAATTCTGTGAATGAATAACATCAGTACAGGATTCAAGTATGGCATATAAATATCCATCATCCGGAGAAAACCATCGTGAATCGACTTGAGATGCATTAGACCATTTAAACCCGGGGGTTCGAGTAAATAAATTCTTGACATCTTGTCCTAGTCGATCTCTGTTACGACTAACTGCTACAGATAATTGCGACTAAAATTAACTTGAATATATTAATATGTAATATATATATATACACAACAAGAAAGAATAGGGAAAAAAAAAAACTTATTTTACCTTTGTTGGAAATTGTGTTAAATCTTGTTCCAGCTATAATAATAATAATAATAAAGTTTGTCATTAATAGACTTTCCCAAAATTATTAGTAAAGGTATGATAAATACTTTAGATTTTTTTTCCGGATCATGAATTACGCTTAACAGATATTTAATAATGCAAATTTCAGTTGCACGTTTTTCTCGTAATTGATCGTTCTAAAAAAAAAAAAAAAAGATTCAGCAAATCATATTATAAAGTTTAGGGTGTCTAACTACTCCATAATACATATAGTAATTCATTATGATTTACCTTCTTCATGAGTGCATCGAAAACTCCATCAGACTTTCCCATAGCATCCCAGATCATTTCATGCCTTTTAATTGTATCAACAATCAATGGGAAAAGAGTTCGTTCCAAAGAATTTTCAAGAACCCATATTATGAGCTATATAAAAAATTGTTAAGATGTTAAGACTTAATTATAAATAATTGAGAACTCCATCCGAAAAAAACTCGTGAAATTTAATATTAACCTCTAACAAAGAACCATAGTCTTTTGTTAATTCAATAACTTGAATTATCGTAGCAAGCTGACGTGCATTCAATAAAGAAGAACCTGGCTCCGTCAGACTCTTCCAGTTAGTGTCGTCAATGCTATTTATTGTATTCGAGATAAATTAAGATTAATTCAATTAAATTATTATAAAAATTTTCTACAATTTGATACTCACGGAGCATTTTGTACAAATTTTTTTACAGAAGGAATTAAAAATTCTTGTACCACACGAAGTTGGCAAAACTTTGTTGCATTCTGAATCAATTCAAGGGATGTATCATCAAAATTAATTATACAATTAAAGTCAGATACGGGATCATCTACCATTGGAGAATTCATATCCTTTGCTAAAATAATAACACAGAAATAAGCACAATGTATAATGAAAAGGATAAATAATCACTATTATAATACAAACCTTTTGGAGAAAACACATTAGGTAACTTTTCGCTTATAATATTGGATAAAGTATCGATTGTCTTTTTATCTGTTGCATCCTGTTATTTATAAAACATATAACTCTGAGACAATCATATATTTGTTCCTAAATGTATAACACAAACGTTACCTTGTTATTTATGCCATACAAAATATGCCATCGTTGATTCATATTATGATTTAAATCATGAAAGTCAGTTTCATAAATAGCAAACCACTTTACATATCTTAAATGACGAAGAGACCTCTATATTAATAGTTAATCGATTAATTAGATATAGATGAATTTACCATCACTTGATTTGATTTGCCTTATCTACATCATTAAAATAAAATTTGTGTTTTAATATACCTACCTCTGTGTCCCGCCTCTCAGGTCTGACATCACCCCTTGCAATTAAACGTTGTAAATATCTTTGATATGAAAAATGACCATTTTTTGTGAGTACTCCAAAAAGCCTGGCTATTGTTTCTGATTCTGCATTAAATAATGTATTAGCTTTGCGCTTAATTATGTAATATCACATTTTAAATACCTTCTTGCTCATTAAGTTCGTTTTCTCCAAATGGGTATATGTCCAAAAATTCAACTAAAGAAGATTGAATAATAGTTTCTCGTTCCAACTTTTCTTTAACGTCAGATACTCCATTTTTCCAAATATCCAGTATTGTACTTACAGAATACGCTCGAAAATCTCCTTCTCGGAAGGGCGTTATAGTCCAACGACATAGTGTATGTATATGTCTCGAAACTTCTCTTTCCATCATTTGGAAATTACTATTCGTACGAAAATATTCGGCTGTAATACTATGGTAATCGGTACGATAAGTTATTTTGTCTAGAATCTAGAGATGTATTAAAGATATTTAATAACTCAGGTAAACTTAGTATGCTAACATAAATAAAAGGAAAACCGCATACGCTTATCATCCTAGAATCTAACGCATCTCGAACATTACTCATTCCAAGCGGATTTATTTTTTTATCATCAAATATTTCATTTCTTGAGCGAACCGCTTCAAAATAACGCTCTCTTTGATGTTTTAAATTCGGGGGATCGGTTTTAGAATCATCATCAACTAGGACAATGCGCAGTAAATCTTTATACGTATTCCAACATACCGGAAATACAAACATATCAGGTGTTGTGATAAATAGAGTCTGCATAGCACAATAGAAATAATATTAAAACCTAACCACGAATTAGAAATAAACAAAAAAAAACACATAATTTTTGTGAGCATACATGCAACATATTTTTCAACATCTTTACAACTAGATCAAGTTTTAATATTATATGAGGATGTTGATATATCTAAAAAAATTGACCCATTATATAAATATTAATAAAATCCGTTAAAAAAAAAGGTTAAATTATGATAAAAAAATTTGATATTCTCTTACGTCCTGTAATTTCTTTATTATAATTTCGATTAATAAACGCATTAAAGTTCGTGACCTTTGAAATTCAGAAAGGAACTGCTGAACCAACCAAAGCCACATTGGAGTTTGACAATGATCGGCTTGGTCCAACTGTTCTAACGTATATCTTAACAGTCGTTGGTCAAGCAACTGTTCATCGAATTGCCACTTGGCAAGTAATATACTAAATAAGATAAACTTCTTAATTAATCTTCAAAAACAAAAGAATACTATCAAATCGAAATTTTTGATTGTATGCTCTTTACTAAATACCTGTATCTCCATCTATCAGGATCATGGCTTAAGCTTTGGTCCCGTATGAAAGTATAGAATATATTTGTCCATTCCTTTGTATAATCTGTATTTCGATTCTACACAGTAATGTAAAAAAAAAAAAAAAATACAATTTATACATGTACTTTATCTATAAAAAATAAAAAATAAGACAAGACAAAAAATTAAGAATCGAAAAAAATATTTTTACCTGTATTATTTTGTTTATGCCGACAATTTTAGTAAACCATGTTGCACGAGCCAGTGGAACACGATATGACGTGACGGCTTCGAGCAAATCTTTACCGTCAACGCTAATTAATCAATATTAAATTAAAATTAGATTAAAAGTTCTCCAAACATTTATCATAAATATTATTATTTACCCTTTAGGAACGCTCCTTGCTAATACTTTCAATGCCACATTTCCAGCAAGGTCTCGCAACCATTTGTCTCGTTCATCTGCAGTGACCCACACGATGGTTGGACCCATAAATTGCGAAGATCTAAAATATAAACAAGAAAAAAAATAAAAATCAGAATGCTAGGTTAATATAAACTAAAGGAAGAACGCAACCCTAAATACCCTTGAAAAGTATTCGTTTCATTTTTGCGTTTCATTATATCTGCCATGAAATCACCAAGATTCTTTAAAGTATCGTCCTTTTTTAATTCATCATATATCACATCATGAGCAGAAAAATGTTCGTTTTGAACGAATGGGGTATCATTAAATCCTTTTTTTACATTTTCTTCAGTCATCTGGTCTTCATCTTGACCATGTTTCGGAGGATAAAAATCAGGAAAGCCTAAATTTGTAATAATCAATTAAGTGATTGGCAACTGATAAATAATCTTTTTTTTATTGAATGCTAATTAAATTCGAAGAAATTCATTGAATGATAAGGCTCTACTTGTTAACCTTGTTTAACTCATAAACTAGTAAAGTCAAATGTAGATTTGTAACAACATTCATTGTAAAAAAGGTACCAAAATAAATTAGACGTACCTAAATCGATACTTTCCTTATGAAAACGAACTAAATTTTTTGGTGGAGTAAGAGTATATCTTTGTAATTGTTGTTGAGCCATTTTGCAAGATGTTAGACGATGAGGAGAAATAAAACAAAACTCTGTTCTAAGAAGCAATAATTAAATATTGCTTCGTTAAATACTGTGAAAAAAAAAGTATTTAACTTAAATAAATCAAGATCGAGAGCCGTCTTTTCCTTTACTAAAAATTTATTAATGCCTGACTGACACCTTAAAAAAAAGAGGTATATCAGAGATAGGGTGTGATGAAATATATATCGGAGAATTTATGGATTTTCATCATGTGAAAAGGTCTCTATGAACTAAACAGGAAAAGATTAACTTCAAATCCTTTTTTAAGCAAGTCAACAGATCATCCTTTATTTTAAGAAAAGAAAAGAAAAAAAAAAAAAAAATCTCTCATTGTTAAAATAACAATTTACTCATGCGAAATATGCATATTAAGCATTTATAGAGGAAATAGGGGGGAACTCTATTATAATAATGTATCAAGAGACTTTTTTAATTTCTCGAGTAAATTTTAACATTATATTGTTTAGTCTTTAAATTTGGAGTTAAAAAATGAACAATATCCATATCTTGATTAGTAATATCTTCAAATTTATATTTTCGAATTAATGTAGCAACAACAATGCGAATCACCATCATAGCAAAATTTTGACCAATACAATTACGAGTTCCAGCCGAAAATGGCAAAAAACTATCTTTTGGTATTCTTTCTGGATTTAACCATCTTTCAGGAATATACTCCTCAACGTCATCTCCCCAGTATTTTGAAGAATGATGTAATCTATATATATTAACAGCCAAAGTAGTCTATTTTGTTAAAATAATAAAAATTAATAAATGATTAATAAATTAATTAAATAATATAAATAATAAATATATTTACTCCTTTAGGAAAAAAATAATCTCCAATAATTGTATCTTCAACAGTTATCCTTCCTGGTCCTACATCATAATTAATAGGATGCAATCTTAAAGTTTCATTAATTACTGCATTTAAATAAGGTAAATGCTTTAACTTATCGTGTGATGGTAATTTATCAATATTAAATTCAGGGAATGATTCATCAATTTCTTTGAGAAGAATATTCAATTTATCCGGATTTTGAAACAATTTAATCATCACCATTGATAAAACAAAACTCGTTGTCCCTGATCCTGCAATTCTATTTTGAATTGTTCATAATTTTATTATTTGCAAATAATGAAATTAATAATTAATTATATTACACTTACAAAAATTCCATTGCTTGATGATGAATTTCAAGATCCGACATTCCAGTTTCACCTTTTTCGACTCTTTCGAATGCATTTAACAACATTCCTAATAAATCTTTTCTCTCTGGATCCTCTTGACGGCGATTTTTTATTAATGAAGTCATGAACTAAAAAAAAAAAAAAAGAAAAAGTAAAGTAGATAATGTTAAATTATATACTTGTATATCATATATGCTTACACGTAATGAATAAAATTTTTTACGTTTAATATATAAGGATCTTGTTTGATGAATGGCTTCAAAAATGGAAACATTCCTAATTTTATCATCCTACGCAATTCTTGAAATATTTTATGTGGCAAAGGATGATCTCCGGTTTCAATAAATCTAAATGAACCACCAAAACTTGTCTCCCCAGTTATATCCAATAAGCAATACTGAATCATTTTATAAATATTTACAATATTTTGATTCTGACTGATCATTTCATCAAGTTTTATTAATAATGGTTTTACGCAATTATGAATTAGTGGCTCAACGGAATTCAAATATTTGAATGAGAAAGCAGGTGCTACAATTCGACGCTGTCAACAAAATAAAAAAAAAAAAAAAATCAATTAAAAAAAAAAATATATATATTAAGGAATATTTTACATGTTTAGAACTAACTTACACGCTGTTTATGAAATGCTTTGTCTCTGTAATTTAAAATTTAAAATTTTAATTATAAACTTATTATAATAACTTATATTTTGTTGAAATAATAATTTTACCTTATGGTAAGCAATGTTGGAATGTTTAAATCCGTTCTTAATTGGTCATATTTTTGATTTTTTGGTAAATCTTTAATAACCAAGATCTCTTTAATCATATCACGATCTGCTATGATTACTGCTTGTGGCGCAATCCGAACAACTGGTCCATATTTTGGAAATAATTCATACTGTAGCCATTTCCACCTCATTCCTTTAGTGTGTTTCTTTGAAATGAAATATTTCGTAAGAGCAAAATGTTTAGGCCCAGGTATTTTACTGAGTGGATTAAAATATGCGAGATAAATAACCTAGCAAACAAATTCATTTCAATAAATATAATAATAAATTTACAATTATAGAATTAAATTCAATAACAATGACTTCATTTTATTACATACATCATAGAAAAATTTGATAATATAGGCAAGAATAAGCAATTCAATATAGAGAAATACGTCTTGCAAGGAAAACAACATTTTTCAGTAAAAAAATGAAAAGTAAAAAAACTGTCAAACAAAAACAATGAGTTATTGTGACACATTTCAGGTAATTATGACATACATTTGAAAACTGTGCCTCAATTATTATTCAAACTGTTTATATACTGTTTCGTCAACCATATTTTTTAAAATCAACTTAAAATCTTTTTCATTGATTTCAAATAAACTCCTTCTAAATAAAATACCCCATCTTTTCTTATCTTTTATAAAACTTAGATTATCCAACACATCATGGATATTAAGATATTTCTTTGTTTCTAAATATTTCACTTTAACACGAGCGGGACTTGGAGGATTATAAGGAATTTTTTCTTCTACAATGCCAATTGCGGTAAAACCTTTTATTGCTAAGCTTTTAACATTCATTTCTTCTCGAGGTGAGTAATAAATAATAATATCCCCATCGCCAAGACGTTTGATAGGTGATAATTTACCATGGCTAAATTGTGCAAATCCTTTTTTTTTTAAAAAAAATTGTAAAATATGAATAATTTTCAATTTAGATTTTTTTTTTTTTTTTAATACTGTATATATATAATTAATATGAACCTTCTTTTACTCCAATCTTTACATGATCATTTGAAGCAACTCCTATCCAGAATTTCATCGTAGGAAAGAATTTCAGGGTTTGATACTATTATAATACCAGAATAAGTATCATCATCGGCAAATCTTTATTCCGATCTATTTTTATCACGATTTCTATTTTTACATAATTGTTATAATTATTTCTAGTGCGTACTTTGTAACCTTATATTCATTTTATTTGTTTGTTACTATTTAAAAAGTTATACATACAGTATATGCATACGAATTATGCTTTGCGTGTTGTTTTTTAAATTCTCTTTTCCGGAGATTTCATTCAAATTTCACTACATAAAGTACTTAGCATCATAAATTTTTTTCTATTCATTAAATTTGCTGCCAATGCAAGAATTGTTATAAATAATACGGTTTGGTACTTCTCATCGCGTGATTTTTGGCCAAAATTAAAAATTTGGTAAAATACTGTAATTAAGTATACAATAGGTCATTATTCGCATTGTGCGATCGAGCGGATGATAATGCATAAGTTTAACGGTATAACAATGGAAGGGTGAATAAATATCACTAGACTTTAATGATTGGATGAAAATGTGCCACGAATAGCTCCAATCCAATAAAAAGTTATTGTCGACTAATGAAATAAATAAATTTTATCTGTTGTAAGCTTTTATCCTTCTCTTCTATTTTATCAATATACAATTTAATCTACCTAATAATATCGATCAATTAAAAAGAATAACGGTCAATAAAAATCAAAATGATCTTGCTAGATGAATGATAACCATCTAAAAAGACATATTGCTGTTTTTGTTGTAGAAATAGAAGGGAGATTGTTACTATAAATAATGTTAAGTGGAGCATTGGAGCGGTCAGGCTAATCGGCCTATTTGTATGACAACAATGATGAATCAATATTAAATTCGTAGTACAACGTAAAAATTTCAGCAGAGACGAGGTAATATTAGTAACGATAGAAAACATGAGAAATTCTGGGAAAATTTGAAGAAAGTCAGTATAGTTGGTGGGTTTCTCTATCTACCTGATAGTAAAAAGTCCTGCCTGTTTGTCCACAAGTTTAAGTAATATAAAATTTAAAAATTTAACTACAAAACGTAGAAAATTTTGATTATATCACCCATATTGCTACACCACTACCAAAAAGTCAGATGAAATTTGTGTAGTGGAAGTCGATTTTTAGCACAATGTTGAAGGAAGCATGTCCTACATCATGCACAGAATTGGTAAATGTATAAATGAAACATAATAATATTAAGTATAATCTAATGACAATTAACAATCAGTAAAATTGATCTTGATATCGTGAGACTTTGAAGATCGTTCCGATTCTCGTTAATTGATGGATTAATCAGAAAGCTATTGGCTAGATCGCGAATTGAATTTAAAATATGTTGTTGATTACATGAAAGAAATAGCTGATTATGTTCAAAATGCTCAGATACGCTAAATGGGAGGGTGTCACAGCAAGTATTTTATTTTATTTTCCCTTATAAATCCAAATAAATTTGCAAATTTAGTCTAACAGATTTTGTAATTTACGAAGAATAAAATGTAAAATCAAAAAGCAATGTTACGACACGAGTGCAGAGAATAAGATACTATACCTTATCATTGGGCAGTGATTATTGACTGATCGAAAGTGTGAATCAGGAAAAAAAACGTATCACTGTGGATGGACAACATATTACTGCAAGACAAAAATAATGTTTTACTATGGATACAGAATTACTCATGCGAGTAATAATGTACCGTACATTATAATGCTGAGAGAAAAAAAATATTATAAAGCCACTTTTATAGTGTTTCAATTGCAAAATTGTTTTAGCTAAAAAATATATTTCACTCATATTTATTTAATTTTAACATGTTTATGTCTTAGCCATTGAATACGAGCTCCAGCACTACTGTAATTTGCAATATACGTTTTAATATTCTTGATTTTTATTATTATTTTTTCAAAACTCATAATCTTTCTGTAAAATATTTCCTATAGAACTAAGCCATGCATTAATAAAAATCAGATATAAATCAGAATTTCTGCTTAGTTTTAATAAACTTTTTTACTTGATCTCTATAACATAATGATACCACATTTTACTTTTCGCTACAGACACGGTTCAGTAACTTTTGCCAATTTAGTCCAAAACTAAGTCGATTCATATCAAAATTTTATTAAACCGATTTGGAACTGAGAGTACTGAACCGATAAAAGCGAACCGACCTGAGCCGCTCAATTGCAAGCGTTTTCCATCCCTAATTGTGGACTTAGTTCATCTATATGCACAAAAAATAAATACAATGATGGTTTAGGACGCAAGCCTATTTCTATGCTAATGTTTGCAGAACTACTGCATACAATTATTTTTTTTTCCATGCTTCTTAGTCACAGATTTTTCACTAGCTGAACATCCTATCCTTTCAAAAACCTACTATAAAAACTAATCTTCTTCATATTCTTACAAAATTCAGCGATATATGCAGTATGTTTCCGATCACATAATGGGAAACGTTCAATAGAAATATATCAGGAGTGTTGTCAGATGGGCCGTATCCTTCAATGTTGGCATCTTCCGCTATCCGAATTCAGCTTAAATAGTCGTATTAATTATACTGGGCAACCAGAGGTTTCTGTTTCTGAGACAACTAAGGACTTATATAATTGGGGAAATTCATTATTAGGTGAACGAATCATAAAATCAAAGATGATTCTATGGGTTACATGTTTTTAAATTATAAAATTATCTCATTTGCAATTAATTTATAAATATTATTAATTTCAGTATTACCTATAATATAATTTTATTTTAATTATTAATACATCAATAAAATATAATATTTATATTCTAATTTTACTAAAAAATTTGTTATAAACCATATTCGTTAAATTAGAATTTCATCAAATTCTTCTATAAAATTTCTTCTTAAATATTTTTCTTCATGGCTTGAATTAAATTTAAAAGAATATTCATAAAGCCACTTATCAGAAAGTGCAACCATATCAGTTTCTACCATCTTTATTTTATCCTCAATCTTAGAAAAAGCAGAAATTTGCAAAATAAAAGGAACGCGCCATTTCATATAGCAACACAAGTAATTAGATTAGATTAAGAATATTTATGGAGGTCTTTCCAAGATTGAGCTGGGATTATACTAGTATATTTACACAACAATGTAACAAAAGGATTATTTTGACGATTTTATAAATATAAGGAATAGGAAGTTTTAAGGATATGAAGATGGAGGTAAAAGTAAAATGATGTCCTTATAGTTTTCAGAAAAATTTTTATTGAAAATCTAGAATAAATACAGAAAAAAATCATGGAACATATTAGTTATACAAAAAAGATCAATAATTGATAAATGAAAATGTCTTTGTCGGCAAATCATAACTAAGAAATAGGGATTTCTGGGAAATGTATTGTTATAATCAATATTTAAACATTATCATAAACATAAACTTTACGACCAAAAAAGTACATACAATTAAGAATTTAAGATACTGAGAATTATAGAATCTGTCATGAAGAATATTGTTAAATCACCGTAACTGTGTTAAAAACAAACAAAGGGTTACACATACCTTTAAATATATTATCTTTTGTCCATGTGTTTTATTAAATCCAAAATGTTACTTTTCTAGATTAACAATATCTGCATAAAAAATATAATATCTACAACCCTGTTTTAGACACTGTAATAAACATTTAGAAATAAAACAAAACTAAAGAGTATAAAATGCAATAACAATTATTTCATTCCTTTAAATATCCTGTTGAATTGGAAAGAAATTGTAAGTACTAAACTTATTTGCTAAATACTAGACTTACGACCGACGCCTTCCCCTACTCCTTTCCATAATTCTCATCCTTGCTTGAGCATCTTCTTGAGAAACTGGTTTATAATATAGTGTAGGTTTGGTAGAAGTTTTCGAAAAAAGAGTATCTAATGATATAACTCTAACATTAGATATAGGTTGTGTTTGTGATGATGGAATCGGAAAACGGGTCGCAGTTTCAGTTCCCACTATAATCAGTTTAAAATAAGTTTATATCTTATTAAAGAACAACGCGAATAAGTAAGTAATAAATGAAATACATTACAACTGCTATTTCCGTTAAGTCTCTTATCCCTTGCCTCGCGCAAAGCTCCGTTTCCACTTTTTGCCGATTTTTCTTCTGCTTCGGCAATTAATTCTTGTGCCCGTTCAAAAGTTAAAAATTCAAGTTCGAGAGGCCGACCAGTCTCAGGTGGAAAGATGATATGCCAGAGTGTCTCCCGTGCAGAAATAGCCGATTCTGTTGTTTCAAACTAAACATACATTAAAATATGATTATAAATTATTACAATACAAAATATTTTCATTATTAATAATTTATCTAATAGATGTTTACTTTAACGTAACAATGAGATTTAATTTTATCCATCCAAAAATATTCGATTCTACCGAATTGTTCTAGCAAGTCCCTAACCATAGGAAGTGTCAAAGGTCGAACGAAATTTTTAATGTGAAGAGTTGAAGTTGGTTCATGTTGAGGAGGAGGAACTGTAAAACATTTGTTACTCAATGAAATTAAATAAATAAAACACAATTAATCCTACAATAATTTCTTACTATTTCGTATTTGTTCGGAAGTTTCTATCTCTCTATCTATATCAGCATCTTCCTCCTTAATAATTTTAATCGAATTAAAAAGGAAATTAGAGAATGAATACATATTATCTCTAAATCGTTAGAATTAAAACAAATTAACTTGTACTCAACCTTTTGAGAAGAGTCATCATAGTTCTGGCCATTATTCTGTTTCTCTGTATCATCATGCTCTGTTGGAGACTGAGTAACATTAAGTATTTCCTAAAACAATATAAAGATATAAATTATACTGGTCATTTCTATTAGGTTTAAAACTTCGATTTACCTTCAAACTTTCAGTTGTAATGGAATCATCAAATTCATCTACATCATTTTCATTTTTTTTAGGTGGCAACGATGTCAAAGCTTTTGAATCATCCACACTTTTTCGATGTGTTTTTAATACTCTTCTCGGTCTTTTTAATTCTTCATTCGATTGATTATCATGTAATGTGCTATCTACGGTTGTTGTAGTAGTGTCTAAATTTTCTGAATCTATAAATAAATAATTTAATAAATTATCTTAAATTTTATATTAAGCTTTCTATTTTAACAATAAAGATCGACTCGCATAAGCACTAATAAGTAAATTATTGCGCGTTAATAGAACGAAAAAGACGAACCTTTAGAATCTTGCATTATTTTTTAATTTTCGATTGCTAAAATAATTATAGTTATTTACAGTATAGATCGTTTTATCGAATATAATCTGGAAAAGTAAAGAAAAAAATGTACAGATTTAATAAAAAAAAGATACTTGATTTTATAAATTTAGTATGTAAAACCCACTTTTCACGCGAATATTATACGGTAACTTTCATTAAACTTTAAACGTGACTACTTTAGTTAATAATCACATGATTCGACAATTTTATCCAATTTAAATTAAATCGCCAATCTTTAGTGCAAAAAAACGTCGAAACTATGTCTGAAGCAAACACTGGACAGCTTGTCAGAAGACAGGCACCGGATCAATCAAATGCGTTGACCATTGCGGATTCCAGCGGTGCTTTAATACAAACGGTTCGTACGACTCTGAAATATTGAGCACACTTTTTTAAAAGTTTATTTTTTAACCTTCGTTGATCACTTTTATAGATTAAACGTACCTCAGGGCTTCAAGCACCGATAATGCTATTACTCGGGCATCAGGTGTGAGGTTGTTATCTTATTTTAAAATGTTTTCAAAAACAAATTTTTACGCTTTATAGCCAGATTTACTTTAAACAACTTTATACCTTCAGGGAGAAATTTTCACTGTAAGATTCAACCCTACTGGAGAGCACATAGCTTCTGGTTCATTTGATAGAACTATATGTAAGAAAAAGTTCAAATTAAAAATTTGTAACAAAGTCGTAAAAGAATGCTAACATTTTATTAGTATTATGGAACACATATGGTGATTGCATTAATTATGGAGTATTAAAAGGTCACAATGGAGCTATCATGGAACTTCAGTGGTCACGAGATTCTAGGTAAGTTGTCTAAAATTAATTCTGAAATTTGTTGAACATCATTAATTTTGAATCCATCATTTTTTTTCTAGTAAGATTTTTTCGTGCGCTACCGATAAAACTGTCGGCGTATGGGATGTAACAACTGGAACAAGAGTAAAAAAGTTCAAAGGTCACACATCATTTATTAATAGTGTATCAGCTGCTCGTAGAGGCAATGAAATTCTAGTCAGTGGTAGTGATGATGGTACCGTCAAGGTGAATATTTGTAGACATTGAGAAAAATACGAGATTTACTCTGTAAGGTGATTATTAACATAAAAATATTCGAATTTATTAGATATGGGACCTTCGACAAAAAGATGCTGTAGATACCTTTGTTAATCAGTACCAAATTACGGCTACATGTTTTAGCGAAGCTGGAGATTTAGTGTTTGCAGGCTGTTTGGATAACGATATTACGGTAAGTAATTTCTTTATTTGGCCTATAAAAAAAAAAAAAAATTCATGATGTCGATTATGTCCAATTACTGTAAGACCGTATATTTAATACGTCGTGGTTAGAAGTGTATACCTGATAAATACACTGTCACCAATAAATTGGTACAATATCATTATAAATAATTAATTCGTCGTCTTAAATTATGCTAGGCCTGGGATTTGAGGAAGAAAGCCCAAGCTTATATTCTCAAAGGACATCAAGATACTATAACTGGTGTCAAACTAAGCCCTGACGGATCTTATCTTCTATCTAACTCGATGGATAACACAGGTAATCTTTATTAATAGCTTATGATTAAAAGAGTTCATTCTATTAGTAATATTAATTTTATTTTATTAATTTAGTTCGGGTCTGGGATGTTAAGCCTTTCGCTCCAAACAATCGTCTTCTTAAAATTTTCGAAGGTATGAAATATTTTATTGATATTTCTTTTATTATTTATTAATATGCAAAAACCTTATAAATTTCTTAAAGGTGCGCCTCATAGTTTTGAGAAGAACTTAATTAGACCCGCTTGGTCATCTGATGGTTCACAGATAGCTTCAGGAAGCGGTGATCGAACAGTTGTGGTATGGGATTTCTCTAGTCGTAAAATCTTATATAAATTACCTGGACATAAAGGTTGCGTCAATGAAGTGGACTTCCATCCTAAGGAGCCTATTAGTAAGTTTCTTTTAATTTTTCATCTCTATATTTAAATCAGTCTAATATTAAATTATTTCTTAATCAATAGTTGTTTCCGGAAGTACCGATCGACAAATTTTTTTGGGCGAAATTAATCCTAGTAATGTTTAAGCATATTAGTATATATAAATATAAGCACGTTCAGATTGTTTGATTTGTTTTATCTTTGGATCATTAAGTTTCAGTTACAAAACTCAATAAATAGATTACACGACATAGACACGTTTGATTAAATTTTATATGCAACTTTCATTAGTTATATAGTATTTTTCTAGTGAGATGAAATCAGTAATTTTAAACAAAATAATAATGGCTTTTTGAACTAATATACAATTGATCAAAGGAAAGTCTAAATTCAAATTTTATTGGACTATTAAACCTATGATCAATTCCTTATTTACTAATTATTTAAAATAGTATATAACAAATAACAATTTGGAGATTAGATGAAAAAAAAAAAAACATTCAAAACTATTTTTAATTTTCAAAAAATATTAAGCTTGAATAAAATTGTTGGATTAAATAATATTAGTGAATATTATTTACATTATTTAAAAAGGATTATAAGAACATAATTGAACTTGGTGAACTATCTTCAATTAGTCCAATGTAATCCAAATTTTTGCATCGCTAATCAAAATAGATTAAAATTTTTGTCAAATGAGTTTAATGAAATGTTAAATTTGCATATCTTATTAGAAGTGATTATGTTTTATTAACTTTTTGTTTTTCTTTTTATCATCTTTTTTTTTTATTTTTTTTGCTTCATTTAATTTAATTCTAATCTCATTTAAGTAACTTTTAATTTGATTGATTCGTGCATCAGTTAAATCTGATTTTTTATTTAAAAATAATTCATAGGCTTTTCTTATCTGTTTAAGTAATCTCATATAATGATATGTTTCCTTCTTCTCATTTTCCATTGAAGTATTAAAATTTTGTAATGTAATTTTGTACGATAAATTCAATAACCATTCAATTTCAGTTAATGAATTATTCTTAACCCTTTGAATATCGGCTAATTCGAACATCTTATTTAAAATACGTGGATCAAATACTTTTCTATTATTATGTAACAGTTCTTTATATAAATCTTCGGCCGTAGTCCAATCTTCAATTTTCTTGCACGAATTAATGAGTAAATCATAAGTTTGTAGATTTGGATGTAAGTCTCTTTCACGAATTGTTTTTATTATCGAAATAGCCTTATCATATTCTCCTGCTCTGTTGCACAAATTTATTAATTTGTTGAAAATATAAATATCTAAAGATAGATTAGGAAATTGATTTAATGCATCATCAAATAATTTGATTCCTTTTTCACAATGTTTTTTAACACAAATTTCAAGTATAACATCTAAGGTTTGTGGTGACAAATTGCAAATAAATGATGTGGATTTTGAAGCATTCACATCAGGTTCCAATCCATAAACATTTTTAATTATTTCAAATCCTTTCTGATGATCATCATAATTTTTACAAACTAACAACATAGAACGTACGAGATTATCATCAATTATAACATTATCAAATCTTTTAGCTAAACCCCATTCCAATTCTTGATCATTTTCTTTTCGTCTATCCTTAGAATTTTTAGGACCAATATTCAATTGATCCCATAATTTCGATGCAATCTCATATCCAGAATCATGTCTTGCACACGAATTAAGTATTATAGTGTAAGTTTCTTGATTTGGTTCCCAATCACCTTTGTTAATTAATTCATTAAAATTTTCTATTAAAGCCTCAAAATCATTTGACCTAGAACAGACTTTAAGGAAACAATTTATATGAATTACATTGATCTTAACTTGATCATGTCGTGTTGATATTTTCTCTAGATCTTCTAATAAATGCTTTGCTTGTGTTATATTATCTTCAAAAGTTAGGTTTTCTGCAATCCCATTTAATAGGATTGTATACGTTTGTTGATTTGGAATAAATGAATGTTTTTTCATCTTTATATGATGAGAAATTCATTAATAAGTTTCAAAAATAGAAGCAATATATTATTGAATTTTACCTTATTTAGTAAAAGAATTCCTAATTTAACTCTTCCTCTTTTGACACATTCATCAATCAAATGATTCCAAACTACTTCTGATTGTGCACTCTTTTTAGTATTTAATGCAATTGATATTGCATCTGTTAATTTATCTTGTTCGCTAAGTTTTCTAATCTTTTTAGATAATAAATATGGATCATCGGGAACTTTCATTTCTGGATTAATTTTTTTAATAGGAATTTTTATTCGATAACATGGAATAGTTGTTGAAAAAGAACGTACAAAAGGTGATGCTTGAAGTGAAACATTAAAAATGGAATTCATAATCATATATTTTATAATCGAATTTTTAAAAGAAAAATTTTTTCCAGTTCTAATAAACATTATGTATAAATTCGAGTTCTAAGTTTGAATTCCCCCCCCCCCCCCCCCCCCCCCCTACCATACTTATATCACTAATAGTGATAATTCCGCGGATTCTGCAATCAAGTTTATATACAGGTTTTATTTTGCATAAACGATTTAATTATAGTAAATAGAATGGTTAATAGTACAATTTCATATTACTAACGGATAAATAAAAATTAATATGCTCAAGTTTATTTATTTTCTTTAGCCTTTTTTTTATAAATGAAAACAAATACTAATATATTATTTGATAATTCAAATTATTATAAAGCATTATTTGCTTATTAAGTTAAAGAACAGTCAAAAGTAAGACATTAATATCGTAATTTTTTTATAAAAAAATTAAAACTCTATTTTATCCAATTACCGGAATTGCTAAATAAGAAACAAACCCCATGAAGAAACAAAACCAACGAAGAAACAAAAAAAAAAATAAAAGATAATGAAAATAAAGGAAATTAAAAGGGATGATTAAAAAGACAATCTATTAACTTGGGTTATTGTCACCGAGGAAATTTTGATGTTGTACTATTATATAAAAAAAAAATTGTGTAAAAGATTATTTATTAAATATATAAATTCGGTAAAACTTTTCACTTAAATTATTATTTATACCTGGATAATATCCGGCCGTTGCATGTTGTTGAGATTGTTGTGATTGGTACATATCATTTACATTCGCTCCTTCTTCTTCCTTCTCTTTGGAATTTGCCGAAGAGCGTTCGATTTTTGTGGTCTAATAAAATTATGAAATTGCACAAGTTGATTAATAAAATGCGAATATAATAACCCTTTAATAAATATGAATTCTGATACCTCTCGATACTTGGCTAAATATATCTTTAGTGCATCCGCATAATTTTCAAATCCTAAAGATTGCATCGCCCATAAAATATCTTCACCGTTGATTGTTTTTCTTTTTTCTTGTTGACAACGATCGCTTGCTGTGCAAATAACAAAAATCAAAGAGTTAAGGAAATATATAAAATAAGATTTCACCACGTGTTATTTGCACATTTACAATATTTTAACGAAAAAGAGTTATTAATAATAAAGGATATTCGCTTGTTATAAACGATATAAATTCGGAAACACACTCTTGTACGCATTCCTTAGCTTCTTTTGCTATTTTTGCATTTTCTGGTAAAGCGCGTTTCATTATACGCGCTACATTTGCTATTGGAAGAAATCGATCTTGTTCTTTAAAATCTTCGACTTCATCGTCTCCAGATGGGTGTGCTCCTTCAGACATGGTGGATGTGATGAAGAAAGATTAGGGAAAAAGTTTTAAGATCTAAAGTTTCTAATAAATAAAACAAACTTTCAAAAGACGTGAAAACGCGGCGTATTTAAGTTGTAATACTAATATTAGCTGATTAGTAGTTATAACTTTTTGTGGTACTCGCGGTAGACAAAGGAATAAGTTCATCCTGCATACTTAAAAGATTTGAGCTGTCGGAGATTTTGTGGATGTGCGATTGGCTACAAATAATGGCCACGTTAGATGCCGAAAATTGCGTAATTGCGCGACAAGCTTGCAGCACGTGACTCATCAAGTTTTTATTTCAAATTGAAAAAGGAATAGATATTCGCAGAACAATTTTTTTTTCGGTTCTTTGAGATTTAATAATTGGATTAATCAGTAATTATCGTGAGTACAAACTTAAAATTCAAGTTTGTGTTATCTATAGTTATTCTTTAAAGGTACTCAATGAAAATAAGTAAAATTTTATTTTATTAAATTTTTAAAAAGGAAAAATATTAACTTTTGTATACTAGTAAATTTGCCAATTATTTTATTATATAAATAAAGATAACTTGTATGCTTTTATAAAACTTTATTTATATAAGCTTTTATAATAATATAATATAGCATATATTTTTATATATAATTTTATATACAAAAAATAATTTCATATATAATACAAATTTATAAAACTAATTAAACTGTAAATATTTTTTTTTTTTTTTTTTTTTTTTTTAAAAAAAAAAAAAAAAAAAATTAATTTAATGTATTAAAGTTATTAATAAATCTAATAATAATAGTAATAAGAAAAATAATTATTATAATAGTAATTTATAAAAAGCAAAAAAAAAAAAAAAATACTTTATTGATATTTATAATACTGAAATTTATATTAAATATTATAGTATTTACAAAATAATTTAATATTAATTATAACCATTTATTATTATATAATAATAAATAATGATTAATTATCATTATAATTAGTTATTTGCCTATTTAACTAACCTTAAATCTGATTCTTTTTTTTTTTTTTTTTTTTAATTCAAAGGTTTAAATCTAATCCAACAATCTATTAAAATTTACTATAAAATTTATATTATTTATAAATTTAATTTATTTAATAGCAAATATACAAAAAAAATACTATAATAATCAATTTAATTTTTTATAAATATATTCTTTAATCTGATTTTAATTTATATATTTTATAATTTATTATAAATGCATACTCTTTTAAAAGTACTATTCCAAGTAAAATGCATTATACATTTAAATATTTTTAAATAATAATTCTAATATTTTTATAATAAAAATAATAATAAGAAATTAAATAAATTTATGATTATATCAAAAGAAGATTATAAAACCTTAAAATTATATTTGTTTATTTTACTCCCATATTGTAATCCATATATTGTATTAAATATACTATAAAAAAAAAAAAAAAATATAGATTTGCAAAAAAGTATGCAAAGCAAAAGTTAAAAAGATCAACTAGTTCTACGTATTAATTTTTTTAATATTTTTTGACCGTGATTATCTAAAAAAAAAGTTGAGATAATATATTTTTTTCGTGATATATAAAATTGAATTCAATTTAGAAGTCGTCACTTTAGTTCTTTAATTGCAGAATCTTAATAAAAATTAGCAAGTTATTTCAACTTTCACACCCTCTCAAGTATGGGCGACACAAACCAGGTAGGTTTTTTAAAAGAAAGAATTTCTTCGTTTTAACTTTACTAATTAAGAAAATGTCACTTTGTAGTTAAAAGTTGAAAAAGAGATTGTAGTTGTTACCGACCAGGTTTTTAAAAATGATCTTGGATCGGAAAAAGGTGTTATGAATCTTTTCTTGTTAACTAAAAAATCATGACGTTTATAAAAAATAGGAGATATCAAAGCATTTGAAGCCAACTAATGGTCTTCCAATGCGTAAATGGAAAGTTTCGATCTTTGCAAAGGACGATATGGGAGAACATGGTCCTCTAAATTACGTTGAAAGAGTCGAATATACCTTACATCCAACATTTGAACCTCCTGAAAGAGGTAATGAGAATATTATTAATAATTTACAACGAGTTCATTTAGCTTATCCAAATAATGTCAACTTATAGTGGTACGGAAACCTCCATTTACACTTTCTGAAAAAGGTTGGGGAGAGTTTGATATGAAGATAACATTATCTTTCACAGATAAAAGCATTGCGCCTTTTACTTTTTTTCATGATCTTAATTTCAAAAAATCCCATTATGAAGTTCCTCACAAACTAGTAAGAACTAGATTCTTTTAGTACAAACATATATACACAAATATATAATATATATAACAAAATAATAATTTATACATTGATTCAATTTTTTAGACTTTTACTGATCCAAAACCAACATTTCAGTTGTTGCTTTTTCATGAAAAATCTGATGAATCGTACTCGTCTATGCCTAAGCCTAATAAAAAAAAGTCGAAATCATCACTTAATGCATCTATTAAACGACAAAAGAATGATACATCTGGATCACCAAGTTATGAATCTGGTAATTCTTCTCGATCACCGTGTTCTACTAGCGAATCCACGAATGATAAAGAGAATTATAAGGTAGATTATCAAAAATTAGCAAGAAATCTTTACGCGTTGGATGAGGATGACATACTTGAAGTAATACAAATTGTCAATGATCATCGTTCAGATGATATGTACATAAATGAAGATACCGAGGGTAAAGTTCTCTCTTCTTGAACACTATCTCGGTGAAGATTTCTAACATATATAATTATTTTATAGGAGAATTTCACATAGATTTATATACTCTCGGTGATGAATTATTGAGAATACTGTGGGATTTTACTGAATCAAAATTAGACCAAATTTCACTTATTTAAAAATTGTAAAAAGAAAAGTAAAAAAAAAGTGAAACGACTTAAACTTTGCCAAATTATTCTTTCTTTGAAATCGTCTGATTTTGTTGCAAATTTTATCTGAATGTTTATAATCACAAAAATCTTTATTCACCTTATCTTTTATTGCAAAATCATTTTCTGTTATAAAGAAATTAATTCGATGAGGAATTTAACATGGTTAATTTTTTTTTAAGCGAAAGGTTTAAAACCTAAAAATAGTTGCGTTAGTTGATTTATGCCGATTGAATTTAAAATTTAAAATTTAAAAAATTTTCATTCGTAGATATAAATTATAATTAATATCATTATTAATGATATTGTTGGTATTTATTAGAGTATAAAAACTTAATTGAAGGTAATTTTTTTACCCTGTGGAGGTACTATAGCTCCACGGTTTGCTGCTGCTGTCTTATTGAATCCACCACGGCCGCCACCTCTGCCACCTCTTCCACCTCTTCCACGATTGTTGTCGCTACCTCCACGGAGTTTGCCACCACGCCCTCTGCGATTTCCAAAATCTATAATTGTCCAAACAGGTATTAAAATTAGTAATAATTATATAAAGCGTGAAAAAAAGAAACATTTTCCTTACTTGAATTATTTTCTCTTTTTCTGTCACTAAAATCATAATCAAGACGAACTGCTCGCCCACATATTTCAGCACCATGCAATTCCATTGCTTTTTGAGCTGCATTGGTATCAGCGAATTCCACGTATGCGTATCTTAAATATCGAACACGTATCAAATAAATAAAAAATCATTTACAACTTTTAATAAAAAATAAACATATTACTAATGCTCACCCCTTATATTTGCCCGTATCTTCGTGAGTTGGTATTCTAACCGCAACAACCTTACCATAATTACCGAACCTTTCCCAGATTTCGTCTTCTTTTACATTAAAAGACAGATTTCCCACATAAATTGTGTTACTGACTTCACTTGTACCTCTTGAGGGGTTTTTCTTGAAGGAACCAGGTTTTTGGTCGGCAAGATCTACATTAATTGCTCTTCCATCAATTTTCTTACCCTTAAATTTCGTCGCATTATTGGCACCTTCGGTAGTAGCAAATTCTACATAACCAAACCTAAATAAGACGACATTAATTAGTTTAGATAAATGACACAACGATAAATATAACTTCTTTATATACCCTCTAGATCTGCCGGTGTCCTTATCATAAATAACACGAACACCAACAATTTCACCAGCTTCTTCGAATTCTTGGCGTAACCATTTATCATCAACATTGAATGAGAGATTTCCCACAAAAACTTCCTTACATTCAGACGAATCCTCATCTACTTTTGCTTTTTTGGACGAATTAAAATTAGAATTATCTAATTTACGTTTTGATGAATTTGATTCCGATATAGTATTATTAATTGAGCTTTCAATGTTCATATCAATATCTTCATTTTCTTCTTCAGAATCACTTTCGGATTCGCTTGAACTACCATTGTCAGCGGAATCTTGTTTTTGATTATTCGGAATATTTTTAATTCTAGAATCCTTATCAGAAAATCCCTCTTCTGATGAACTGGAATCACTGGTTTCATCTAAACTATTTTTGCTAACTCCATTATTGCCTTTTGTTTCTTTTATTTCATTCTCACTAGAATCTTCATCACTCTCAGAAGATGATGAATCTTCGTTAACTCTACTATTGACTTTAGGTTCTGTAATTTCATTTTCACTAGAATCTTCTTCACTTTCTGACGATGTTTCGGTATTTTCATTAGCTTTGCCGGAACTAGTCTCTTTTTTATTGATATTCTTTTCCTCTGGTTCCTCATCAGAGCTGTCACTTGAGTCATCAGTGGAATTACTATCCTCCGAAGAAATTGTTTGATTTTCAGAATCCGTCTCATATTCTTCATCGGAACCAACGTTACTGACTTCGTTAGAACCACCATGTTTTCTTGATTTCTTTTTAATACCATTTTTTGTTACAACTTTATTACCATTTCTCTTTTGAGTTTCTTCTTCGCTACTATCACTTGTATCAGATTCTTCTTCAGATTCAGAACTTGAAGAGCTTGAGGAAGTCTCATTTTCATTTTCTACTGGTGGTATTTTTTTATCTATTTTTGTTCCGGAATCATTTAAAGATTTTACCACCTTTTTTGGTGTTGATTTTCCTGTCTTTTTGTTCATTATCAAAGAAGAAAAAAAAATTTTTTTATCTCATCTATCACTGATCATCGATCTGCTAATAATTTACTGATCACATGACTCAATATTAGAGGTATTAATAATGCTTACGAAATTAAGGAGATAAAATTTTAACAGTTGTTTGAAGTATCACGAATTGCTATTATAATATATGTCGTTTTTTTATTCAAAGGTCGTGTAATGACCTTATTGTATTATATTCGAAACGAAATGTGATATACAAATTGCAGACCCCACCCAAAAATGAGATAATTATAAATATCGTAAAAATTTTATATGTAAACTTTACACTATTCTCTTTACCAATTATTTACCAATTTCTAGTTAAAATTAATTAAAAAACAGTTTGGTTTAGACTTTAGATTACAAAATCTGTTTATAATAAACCAATTTGTTTAGCTTATTTTTAAAAATATACAATACTTTACTCAAACTAGTTTAATTTTAATTTATAATATTTTCTCAAATACAATTAACATAATAGTATAATAATAAATTTTATTATTTTTTTTTTTGGTTAAAAGAAGTGCTTAAATTTATTAATATTTGGATCAATAAAAATACAAAAAATTATGATTTAAGCCTACCCGTTTCTCACACTAGAGTCACGAATATATTTCATAACCACCGCTTTTCTAGTCCATTTTTTAAGGCATAATGTAAAGTCTAGTTACAGAATTTTGCCAAATCTAGCAGATTTCCTATTTCTGAAACTGAAGTTAGAAGTTGAATAATGATATCAAAAGATACTTTCATTATTCCAAAGTTGAGAAATACGAAGTCAAGTTGAAGCTATATTCCATATTGTGAAATACCCTATCAACTTTTTTGACTTATCGGTTTCTTTAACAATTTTAAAGGACTTGATGCCACTATCTACTAAAAATTAATGTAACTATCCATTAGAAAAAAGGAAGGTATCTAACATAAAATCTGAAATATTATAAATAACAGCTTGAAATTTTTCTCTTTACTTTCATTCTAAAAAATTCCAGATACTAGAAACTATCTAACTGATAAAAAGTCAAAGCTAATAGTCCAATTCCCTTGTGTATATACTCTGTAGTTAAAGTTTATATATAGATAAAAAAAAAAATAAAAAAGTAAAAAAGTTCAATTTTTTTTTAGAATACCTAGAGTATTCAAGACAGACTAATTAAAAAACCATTCTAGCATCCTAATAAAGTTAATTTGCTATTTTATTTTTACCTTTGAAAGTCAAAACAAAATTTTCTAAAGCAGATTTTTCTAGGGCAGATTTTTTTAAAACATTTAATTTCTTTCTAAGATAATATATTTTCAAATGATACTTATTTATATGTAATTTAATTATCCTGTGTTTTAACATGATGAGTTTTTCACACTGCTTGCAAGGATTTTGCTAATATCTTTTTCAATGAATTTTACATTCTTCTGGCCAATCACAAATCCAAACTTCAAGAAAAACAATGATATAAGTAAATTTATTACAAATATCTGTAAAATCCCATATATAGGAATATTTACTGGATCTTGTAACTTGATTTTGATAATAATTTGTAAAGAGAACCAAAACATTTTACTATATTAATTTCATCAATCATAAATGAGTTCCAACTTTTTTTTACTAGAATTCTAAACTTTGAAAGTAGTAATATAGATTTTTCTTCATCTTTAATCTATATCATTTACAAGTTTATCAAATATTCTGGATCTTTCACATAATCATCTTATATATTTTGTGAAGGACTTGATGAAACTGATTTTTTATCAGTGTGATTTATATTATTATTTTCATAAAATTAAAATGGAGTGATATTACAGGAAAAAAATTCATTTATTTTTTTTATTTATAATTATTCTAAAGAGTTAGAAAATATGTTAAGTATATAAAGGAAAATTATAAATAAATTTAATATAATTAATTTTAAAATAACTGTGTTGATTTTCTTTTTTAGTAGTTATATATTAAATAAAGTATTTTTAGATAAAAGTTAAAAATCTTTATAATCTAAGGAAAAAATATAAAGAATCTGTTACATTATATCACTTCTTTGAAATAATACTAGTTATTTTATATAAGTTATTTTTATATATATCAATTTTTATTTAAAATCTAAATTTTTATATAATTCTTAATCTTAATATGAAATCTTTAATTTTTTCATATTTAAAGAATGGCTTAGATTTTTTCAGTTATTACCTAATTTTAAATTATCTTTGTGATTTTTTGATTTTATAATTTGTTTATATTAGAAGGTATTAGATTCATTCTTAATAAATTTTTTTTGCTTAGAAATAGTTAAAGAAAAAGTAATTGTATCATACAGTCAACTTTCTTTATAGTCATACATTTAAGATAGTTTATATTTAATGATTATGATAAGATGTGATTATAAGGTTGTTCCAAGTTGATTCGTTATTTAACATACTTCTCCCTCTATTTTTGCAAATTTAAAACAAATATTATACATTATATATGGCCAATAAAATTGCAATATTTCAATTATGTGATGATATTTTATTAATTATCTTATATGATATCACTAACTTAATTTTTTTAAAAAAAGCCCCTTGTGATATTTACAAAATAGATATAGATCTACAAAATTTAAATATATTTTCATGATTTTTCATGTAAAATAGGAATGCTTTTAATTAGTCTTCTACAGTAAAATATTTGTGCAAAGTATGCTTTATCTTTTGGTTCAAGTTAATAAAAATATTAAATGTATTATTTCTAAATATATAATGAGTATAGAAGCCATAGATAATAAATTTTCTGATCTTTTTGATGCAATAACATTAGGGCAATATAACAATAGAGAGGTCAAAGTTTTTATTAGACGAGAAAAATCTGAAAACTGGCGAGAAGTTGATAATGAACTAGTAGGCAACTTAAAAATGCTAGAAATTTTAGGTTTTTGAAAGTTAAATTTTGTCTTATTGAGTCAAATTTAAATACACAAGATATTTTTATTTCAACTCAAAATAGAAAAAATGCTTTTAGCATTTTAATGCAAAATTAAAAAACTTTTACTTTCTCAACGTATTACTAAATATAATAATTGTGATTGACTTTATAATGAAATTATCAAACTTCTTCAAGATCTAAAAATTGACTGGATAGGTGATATATATGATATGATCGCAAAATATTTGTAAATTGTATTAAAGATGCAATCTGGTATATTGATCCACATTACTTCACATTAAATGCATGTTCATGTCACTTGTCTATTCTTTTCACACAACTGGAAACCTATCAAAATGGTGAAATATACAACCAATATCACCATTTTGGTCATCATAAAAAAATTCAATTGTCACAACAAAAACTTCTTCAACTTTTAAGTTCTCTTGGATTATCTATTAGTCAACCATGAGCAAGTAATGATATATAGAATCAAGCAGTTCCAGCAATTCTTTCTTTAATTGGAATTCTGAAAAAATATACTCAGTATTTAAATGAAGCTACTATTATTATGACTAAGTATCACCATAGTAATGAAAGTGCTCACAGTCCTAAAAATAATGGTACTATATATCAGACTGCTACTTGTAAACGTGATAATCTCAAAGATAAATATAGATAACTGAATGATTTTTTATTTAAAAAATAAGTTTATGAATATGTTAACATTCAGCAATATCTTCTAAATGATGTTATGAAAAGATACCAATTTATAAAAGAATTGCAGCTTATGTTTCTGATAGGCATATATAAGTTCAGATATATATCTATAAAATTATATTAATTTATTTACAATATAAATTTATATTAATAATTATTTATCATTTTTAGGTATCATCAGGGCAGTCATTTGGAAACCATCAATTTTGTATGGAAAATCCCAAAAGCTGAAGAATTTAATGGTGAACAAAATGAAACTTTGAAAGCATGAATGTTTGCAAAGATTTATGAAGATTTACCCCATTATTTTACATGACAAATGCAAAAGAATGTGTTTAATAAGGTAAAAATGATGCAATAAATGTTTAATAAATATATTATTTTATCTCACTTGTAATAATTTTTATAGTATTCATACATTCAGAAAGTCACACTAGCTGTATTATGTATGCTTTATTTTAATCTCACTAGTAATGCTGCCGTATCTTCAAATTCTATCAGTCATGATGTAGAAGAGAGATTACAATTGATGTTAACTTTGGCAAATCCTATCATTATATCTGATTTGTAAACAAATAATGGTTTTGATAGAACAAATTTAATACATTTTGGGATGAAATAGAAGCATATTTCAATAAGCAGGTTAGACTTTCTATTGTTTAATTTGTTATAAAGTGTTCTAATTCATTAAAATAATAAATTATTTTTATTTGGAATTAATAATAGAATTTGCTTACAGTAGATAAACGGAAACATGAAACTATTCTATACATACCATTAGCCTTATCTGTTTGTGATCTTTGTAAAATAATAATAGAAAAATTACATACCATTCATGGCAATCCTCTTCCTTTCACTATTCATATTCCATCAGAAGAATGGATCTGTCTACAATTTTATCTTACAAATGCTATTACAAATGATCTATACATCATACTGATCAATTCAACATAAAATTTAAGGTACAAGGTCAGTTACTTCAGAAAAATAGTGATGATGTACACTATTATGTTTTCTAATATTTCAGAGAATTTTGCATTAAGTACCATTAGTTAACTTGTTTGATTTTTGCAGATGACAAACATAAAGTTCCTATTGGAAAAGATATTGCAGTTTCTATAGGTATACAAAACTGGCATTTTATGGTGGATCAAAATAGTACATTGGCTGCTGCAGATTATGACTTCACAAAGCTATCTTTAACACCATCAGTTACATTTTTCATATCAATCCCTAAGAATATTTTTGGATTATTTTACAATGGTCAAGTTTTGTATCTTATAAAGATACAACCATTAAACCAAGTTCTGCTATTAAATATTCAACTAAGTTTTTAAATGTATTTAATATCCAATATGAATATCAAGCAGTACCACCAATACTATGCTTTTATACTGATGAAAGGCCAGATCATCAATGCAATTATAGATTTGTGCAGATTGCATTAATTGCTCCTTTTTTACAGAGGGATTTTGACATGCTTATTGCAGTCTGCACTGCTCCCAATCATAGCTGGATAAATCCAGCTAAATGTATTATAAGTATCTTGAATTTGGGTTTACAAGGTATAGTACTTAAGCGTAATCAGATGAGTCCTAAATCTAAAGCTTTATTTAAAACAACAAATACTTTAGATGATATACGTAAAAAAGCTTAAGAATTTAATGAATTAAATTCTGAATTAAAAAAGAGTATAGCAAACATTCAAGATATGTTAAATAATCAAACAGAATGACTAGTATTAAAAGATAAGAAATTCAAATGTCATGAATTAGCAAGCGGAGAAACAATTACTAAATTATTTAAAGTAATAATTAATTTCATATAATAATAAATATTATTGTTGAATTAAGCTTTTATAATTACAAAAATTTATAATATATATATTATGAAATTCTATCTGTTAAAATACAAATTGATATTAATATTATTTATTATTTGAGAAATCAATTTTTGTTATAGATCTCACTTTGAAAATTAATAAAACTACACAATCACAAATACGTCATCATTCTGCATTAATTGAATTTATAGATACTCATTGCCATACATGCATCTATAGTTTTCAGGTTTTGTTATAACTATAGTGAAATTTATTAATATTTTAAGCAGAGTTACCAAAGATATTATTATTCTTCATAATGTACTACATTGACATTTAAAATAAAAAAATGCAATAATCCTACTGATCCATATTGTAAACCAATTCATCTTTCATTACAAGAATTTCATGATTTGAGTTTTCTTCCAGATCTGATCCTTTTGCAAGGTAATTTATTATTATTTTGTATGTTTAATCTCAATTGTTATTTCATAAATTTAATGTAATTCAACATATAAACTTCCTTTTAATAATAGAGAATACTGACCATTACGCAACTTTTCAAAGTGTCTATGAAACTGAAACTACTGAAGAATATAGACTAACATATATATATGCAATCATAGGTGAATGCAGAACCTATTCTAAAATCTATTCTAGTCGTAGGGAAAATCTGTAGTTATATTGATTGTGAAGATTGTAAAAAGCATCACTGTGTGTATAGTGACAAATTCTTGAATAGTAGTGACGAGCAAGAAGATTTTTAACAAGTACTAGAGTCATATTTATACTCTTGCGGTGCATTAATTTTTCCTGATGATTACTATTTGAAAGAAGTAGTGTTTGTACACGTATTAATTGTGACTCACCAATTGAAGTATTGTATTATTCAAGTTGTAAATTGGGAAATTATCCAATTTGTTATTATTGTGAAAAAAGTGAAGGTTGGTGGCACCTCTGAAATCTTTGAAATAGCGTTTTAAACAAATTTATTTACTATGTGAAATATATATAAAGAATAGAAAAGTTTTCATACTAAAGGAGAAATTAAGACCAATAGACGTGCCTCAAAGCACCATAAAACATAAATTATATTAACAAATACTGTAATTAGTTTTAACATACAATTATACAAATAAATAATTTTAAAATACTTTAATTATTTTTATTTATTTTTCATTTAATATATTTTTAAATTACATCATACATTTAATAAAACAGCAGTATAATTATCACATAAAATTATCATAGTTGTATTATTTTTAGTATCCTTCCTTTCACTATTCTACTTGTATTATGTTAAATGATAAATTGGTTTGAAATGGCCTAAGTAATGAAATTTTATGATTAAATCAATAATTTTAGCCAAAATTATAAATTATAATAATTTTAATTAATATTTACATTACAATAATTTTATTAATATTATTCCAATTATTATGGATTTATAACCATTAGATTCCTCTTGATAAAACAATTTTAATGAATCTAGGCTTATTAAAATTTGATTACTAAAACTCATAATAATTAAAATACAGTCAAAATAATTAATATTATAAAATTTTACATATAAAAAATGCTGATCTGATCTTTAAAATTGAATTGCTTAATCAATATTAATCCAATTATTGTAAATTATTATTATTGGCTTCCTTTTGATAAAATGATTTAACGAACCTAAGATTATTAAAATCTGATTACTAAAACTTATAATAATTAAAATATAGTTATAATATTTAATATTATGCAAATTTTATATATATAAAATATCAATTTGATTTTTAAAATCAAATTTTTCAATCAATATTAATCCAATCATTATAAAATTACTACCATCTGATTCCTTTTAATAAGATAAATCTAATAAGCTAAAAATCATTGTAATCCAATTATTAGATCATAAAATAATTATATTTTAATAAATATTTTTTTATAATCACATATATATAAAATTTTTAAAAAAAGATATAATAGTGATTATGACTATAAATGATAGATTTTATATATGAAATTTGAAATACTTAATTAAAGTAATTATATAGGGTAATATAGCTATAATGAAAGTGATTATAAAAAGAGTTGGCTGTAATAAAAAATTTTTATTTCAAATTTATTCTAATTTTAATACCTTCTTAAATATTTAATATTTAATAGAAATTCTATCTAAATTGGCTATTTATTCTTTTTGATTAAACTGAAAAAAAAAAACTAGTTAAAATTAATTTTAAGAAAAATTGTTTGATATTTTTATTAAAATTTTAAATTTATAGTAATAGGATTACAGTACTTTATATAATAAATTCTGCTAATAATTTTTTTTATTTTAATTAGTTAAAATATTGTATATTATAATTATATATATATTATTATAATTATTAATTTATAATTAGTAAGGATTTTAAATAGCAAATTTTTAAAATAGATTTTATACTTTTTTTTAAATAAAATCTTATTAGTCATATCCAATGTGTATTTTTTCTAAAATTGTAACTTTATTGAATATTATTGTAAGTTTTTGCTATAAAAAAGTTTAATTAAATTGCTACTTAAAAAGTTATTGTTATTATTAACTAGCTATAAAAAGCAATAAAAAAGTAGATATATTTTCATTATATTAACTATTTTATCATATCTAATTTCTTTATTCATTTGTAATATCAATTTATCTCTAATTTAGTTAATTATAGTATTATAGCTAAGTCTAGATTTTCATAACTTATATAATTAGTGTTAATTATAATAAATTCAGGTAATATTAATAGAAATTATAATGTTTATGTATCAACTTCTTTTTTAGATTTTTTATCTTTACACCTAATCTTAAAATAAGTTTTGTAAGCATTATAAAAAATATTATAGAAAAAGAATATTATTTTTTTGAATATGATGAAGATATTTGAAACCTTTATAAAATAGGTTAGGGTAGTCTTTTTATATTTTAATATTAATATTAAGTATTGTTGCTTTATATAAGAAGATAAAAGTATTACTATATAAATTTAAGACTGTAAAAAAATGGTAAAGAAAACATTATAATAGATTTTTTCTAAATTTGTAAAATTAGGTAAATAAAACTTTTCATTTGAAGTATTAATATATTGTTATTTAATTAATACTGTAATTTTTATTTATTTTTATTTTTCCTATTATGTATAATTAAATATGAAAAAATAAAAAAAAAATTATTTTACAAAAAATTGGTAATTGAATACAATAAGAGAAAGTTTTTTTTTTCAGTCTTTTAATTTAAGAAAAACTTATTTATAAATTTATATAATAATATATATGCTTATATTATAAACAGATTAATATTTTAATATATGATAATTTTTTAATATTTTTTTTAGAATTATTATTTGAATAAAAAAAAAAAAAAAATTAAGTTAAAATAATTATAGTAATTTTAATAATTTTTTAATATATTATATATAAAATTAGTATAAATTAATTTAATAATTATTAATAATGCTACAATGTCTTTTAAAAAAAAAAAATAATTATTAATAATATTATATTTTATTGAATTAAATATTTCTTAAAAATAAACATTCTTTTAAACTTTTTAAAATTTTTTGTGAAAAAATTATATATGTTACTAGTAAAAATAGTATCAAAAATAAGCACTATTTCAAACTTTTTGCTTAAAATCCTTGCAAAAAAAGAGGTGCTTAATTTTAATAAAATATGGTATATATAAATAAAATTTTATTTACTTTATTTGCTTTAAAATCTGGTTAATATTTTTAATAAATTTTGATATTATTAAAAAATTGCTGCAAGTAATTTTTAAATTATTATAGAATTCTAACTGAAATTTTTTTTGGATCAAAAAGGCTATTTTTGATTTTTTGAATAAAGTACTCTAAAAAAAAAAAAAAAAAAAAATTTTTTTAATAAAATTTTCAAAATTTTAGTGATTATTATTTATTATTTTTTTTTATAACCATTATTTTTTTGCGTTTTTTAACTCTGGCCAAAATTATATTTAGTCAGAATTAAGTCCCATGGCAATAATTAGCAATATTCGAGTTGATTTTACTTATTAAAAAATCAATCAATTATATTTATTTAATATTTCTGTTATAGTGATTCAGGAAACTGACATTAATTTGAAATGGCCTTACTTGGCATAACATTTATTATATTAAAATAAGCAATAATATAAGTTGATTACATTAAATCACAACTTTTTTTACCAAAATTACACACTGTTAATAAAAAAATTGAATTTTCTATATTTCATATTACTTGGTTAATACAAGAAAAAGATACAAGAAATGTTTACTTGTATGAACTAACTTTAATGAACATTATATATAAAATAAGGGACACAACAAGATTTTTAAAAACTAAACATGGATTTTCAGATAGATAAACAAAATCAGCAAATTCTCTTAAACGACGACTAAAAGTAATTTAGTTCACCGACTGACTCACGATGCCATATAGTCATTGATCTCTAGTTCAGTCGGTAGTTCAGTAATATTGACTTCGAATCGTTCTTGCACTTTATTTAGTGTATCAGCATCTTCTTGATTTGCTACGAATGTAATAGCAAGACCTTTGGTACCGAAACGCCCCGCGCGACCGACCTTTTTAAATAATTAAAAAACAATTGAGTTTGACAAATATACATATATTTATCAATACTTATTTGAATAGAAAATTACCCTATGTAAGTATGTATCTGGACCATCAGGCATATCATAATTGATAACTATATTCACACGTTCGATATCAATACCACGACCAAAGACATCAGTAGCAACCATTATTCGCTTTTGGAAGTCTTTAAACGATTTATATTTAGCAATCCTATACATTCATAAAACTGTTAATCATCCAATCTAAGATTAAATATCAAAAAACACTTGTACTAACCTCTCCTCTTGTTTCATTGCTCCGTGAATACAAATACTCGGAAAGTTACAATCGCAAAGAAGTTTATTTAATTCATTAGCTCTCTGAACTGATTTAACAAAGATGCAAACTTGATTAAATTCAAGTGTGTCAAGTAAATCATTCAATTTGCGATTTTTAGCTGTTTCAGGTAATTTGATGAAATGTTGTTGAAGCCCGTGAAGAGTAAGTTTAGTTTCATCGTCGACATAAATTTCTAACGGCTAGATAATAAATAATTTAAAAATAAAAGAAAAACAAATGAAATAAAATAAAATAAAATAAATAAATATGTATATGAAATCTTACGTTTTGCATGAACTTCTTACAAACGGGTCTAATTTCTTTGCTAAGTGTAGCACTAAACATCATGACTTGTTTGTTATGAGGAGTCTTTCTGAAAATTGCTTGAACATCTCGTCTCATGTCTAGTTAAAAAAAAAAAAATATAATATATATACGCATAACTTGTTAGATCTGATTTATAAAGTGTAAGTTCATTTACAACTAATTGCAAAATTCTTTGTTTTAAAAAAAGGAAACATTCATTGTCTAAAACACTATATTTTTCGCTAAAACTCAACTTTCACATTAGGAAAAACAAAGAATTTTGCAATCAATTGAAATATAAACTCATCTTGATGAGTGAACTATTATTATTTTTTCAGACCAAATTTTATCTCATTAGGTTGTTAGACCTTAGACGAGCTGGGTTAAAGAGTTTTCATCCTTAAAAATAAAACAAGAATACAAAACAAAACGAGAATGTATTGATCATATAAAGCTTACCCAATTGATCCAACATTTTATCACATTCATCAAGTACAAAATGTTTAACACCGCCCACCTTCAATTGGCCATCGTTTACTAAAGCCAAAATCCTTCCTGGTGTTCCAACAACAATGTGAGGTGTGGTTTCCTTGCTCGCAAATTTCTTATAATCATCTCTAATAGGAATACCGCCGTAAAAGACATCTGTCTTTATTTCTGGCATGTACTTGCTGAAACGAGTATATTCGCTTCGAATCTGGAAGGCCAATTCACGAGTATGACATAGTACGATCACTGATACTTCTCCCGGAGCTGGCTCTACTTGTTGAAGCGTAGCTAAAACGAAGACGGCAGTCTTCCCCATACCGGATTTAGCTTGACAAAGAACATCCATACCCAGGATCGACTGAGGAATACACTCCTGTTGCACTAATAATTTAATTAAAATTAAAAATTATTGAAATTATTGAGAAAAATTATGATTTATAAATGTGAACTGTAAAATACGAACCTTCTGATGGATGTTCGAAACCACAATCTACGATAGCTCTGAGCAATTCAGGCTTCAACAAGAAATCCCTGAAGCCGGTTGAGTGAATACCAACGTAACTTCCCTTCTTATCTTTCGTATTGTCCTCGGATAAGTCTTGTCCGTTACCAGTAGGTTGTTCTGCAGTGGGAGCATCGGTTTGCATGGACTCATCCTCTTCTTCATAGTCAATCAAATCGTCGGCCATTTTTAATTGAAAGCTGTCAAGCACCAGGTGAATGAAGAGATTTTGATGGCAAAGTTTGGATTAATTTTTTTTTCTTTCTTTTTTTTTGGTAAATTTTCGAAAACCAAGACTGTCAGTCGCCAAATTCTGCTGCCCTTTGATACTCTGATAAAGAAGACGATAATCCTTCAAAAGAAACTCTTAGAGAACTCAAGAGAGTCGTCTCACATAATACTCTTATATTCTTTCAAAATGACCATTATTATAATCATCATCAGGATAGAGTATCTGTGAATTGATTGTTGTATTCCACCGCTAATCATTACTGAACAGCATGCTGGTGGTATAGTAGTCTCAAGGTCTTCGGTGTATTAACAAATTTTTATCAAAAGATAAATTGTTTTATCTCACTTGAAGACTTATTGATGTAGAATATAAAACCACCCGTTGTAACCCCCCTCGCACACTAAACACAGCTTTGGATCTTTTCTTTTCTTTTTTCTTTTAATAATAAGGCTACCCAATAAGGCTACCTCTAATGGTATACCATAAAACTGAGAATCCACATATTCTTGATTGAACACGAGAAAAGGCGGATCCATCAAATTTAATAAATAACCATCTGAACACATGGAATAAGATTTTCTCTCGTCTTCCGAATACTTTAAGCTGTTCAAGGTACTGTCTGTATGTTTTTACTTATATTTTCTAGTGGCATACTACTTAACCACCGATCCAGAGAGAAAAAAGCGAGCAGAATCGACGGTAAGGCAACTTCGGTTCTCCTCTCCGTTGTATAGAGACGACATACCTTTGGATTAAACTTGGTTTAACGTAAGACTTTGTTCTTTAAAAGTTTTTATCGAAAAAGGATTAAATAAGATGATGTGGCTTTTGAATCAGAGGAAGGGAAGCTACTTTCTACTAACGGATGGATAAACGAAGCAATTACAAAGAGGAATGAAGATAATTACAGACAGAGTCAATGGAATTAATATAATAGGTAAAAAATTTGGTAGTACAAAAAAATTGGTGTAATCAAACAATCGCCAATGAAAGCATAATATAAACTCCGGTCAGTCCGGTGAACAAAAATTACACGTGAGCAATATTTTTAATCACGGGAATTTTCGGAAATTATCGGTACAAAATCGATCGACCGAGAAAGTTGAACTTTTACTCGTTACGCGTTTTCGTTTTCACTTACCAGTTACTGTTTGTTGTGTAATTTAATCATTTTGGATTCTCGGAGCTTGTTGTTTGGTAAATTGCATGATATTTTATTACAAAAACTATTGCAGCATATCATCAAACGCAACAGATATCTGGTAAAATTAAACATGTTCAACTAATGATAATTTTTCTTTTTTGCAATAAATATTTTTAGAGTTTATTGTTAATAAAATATTATTATTATTGAAGTTTATCTAATGAGAACTTAATTTTTTTTTACATATTTTAAATTACAACATTCCTTTTTATGGAAAGATTTACTATCTTTCCTTAGCCACAAAAATATGTGGCTGAGCAATGAATTTGATTTTTAAAAAAAATATAGTGTAAAAAAAAATTAAACAAATTGATACATAACCATATTCCGATCTTGAGCGATATATTTTTTGTTCTGAATCAAATCCTTTATGAATTATTTTTGTTGTTTAGGTAGCATAACCAGTATCGACGTCTTTAATACCTAAACTATTATTTTTTTTTTTTTTTTTACACAAGATCGTGTGTAATTCAATTATTTTAAAGAAAAAAAGTCTCAATTTAAAATGTCACTGAAGAGAAAATCTACAAAAAAAGTTCGAGAATTTTTACCATAAAAGAAACAAAAATCGATCCATTTTTACATCACATATAGTAAACATAAAAGAAACTGAACATACAAAGAAAAAGAACTATAAAGTGTTGAAAAAAAAATCGTACTGTTCAGGACCAATAACTAACTTTCTTTGAGGGATCATGAAAGGGAAAGTGAAAAGAATGCACAGAGAAGAACGAATGGATGAGCTTTGCACTAAATTTCTAGGTATTTGAATTTTTGGGGTAGAAATTAATTGAAAAAGTCATAACGAACAACGCACGGAAAAAATAAGTACTAAAAACAAAATATATTCATTCCAATACAAACATTAAATGACTCAATTAAAACACAAATAAAATCGAAAGATTGGTTATTGGTAGAAAGAAGGAATAACTTGAATTTGAGCTTGGTTGACACAGCCAATCCTGACAATATTTGTAATATACAAATTATTTATAGCCCAATTGCGTAGATTTTATCAAGAGTATCTTGTTGTTGATATACAGCGTTTAGTCTATGAAAGAAAAATAAGTAAAAAATAATGTGATTGTAATAAATAAATTAAATAAATGCAATGATATAATGATATAATAAATTTCAATTAACACATTTTAAATAATTATTTTTTTAATAATCGGAAAAAAAAAGAGCAACGAGTTACCTTTTCTCTCTTTCAAGTTCAGCGGCTAAGTACGAGATATATTGATGAAGACGATTAACCTCTTCGATAAGAAAAGTCTCTTTGGATTTCATGTTCTTAAGATGAGCGACAGCTAATGAAAAATATATCCGTATTTTTTTTTTTATTAGTGTAATAAGAACATAAAACGAAATTTACGCGTAATAAACTTTAATGATGCGCATTATTTATTATTAAACCTAACGGAGTTAGATCCATCAAATAAAAAATATATATGGTAAATAAGATAAGGAAAGACGCGAGAACTTACTTTTTTGGAGCAGAAGAGCTTTACTCATTTTACGACCATTATTATTAATAGGAAGTTGTCGACGAAGTTCTTCAAAACCATCTTTGATTTCCGCCCGTCGTCTTTGTTCAGATTGAATGTGTATTTGGCGACGAAATTCAGCATGTGTCACAGAACTATTTTCGATGTAAAAAATGTATACATAAGAAAGCGCGTAAAATATTTTCTAGATTGATTAATTGCATCATTCAAGATAGATATTAATTAAAATTCAAGAAATTTCTGACCCATTGCCGTCTTCTCCGTCATACCCATCCAAAGAAGAAGCGGTGTCGCAATCTTCACGTGTAGTCTTGCGTCGTCTACGATTACCAGACTTTGAACTTTCATATATTTCTTTATTATATTGTTTGAACTCGGGAATGTCTAGTTCATCAGATGCTACTAACAAAGATCGAAAGGTGAGGCCAGGGTAGAAGGAAATGAAAGGAAGGGTGGAAGGTTTCGGATGAACAATAGGGATTTCGCCATAGAAACAAATATTAACTTTTTTTATGTTTTATTATTTTTGAGATACAAAAACCAAGCTTCAAAGGTCTTTTTCTTTTATATTTATTACTTGGTCACGTCTGTAGTTTATTTTTCACGTATATTTTCTCGCGTTTGTCGAGATCTTTATGAACACCTAAATAATGTTCACTTACCTGTATTGACTACAGGGGTTTGAGGGGAGCCTGCTGGCATCACGAAACTTGCGTTAAATTGTTGGTGAAGCATTTTGGATAGCTCTTTATAGGGATGGGTTGTTCGTAGAGCTTAAAGGTCGTGAGGAGTAAGAAAAAAATATAATATTTTTCGGTTAGGCGTCAGGATTATAATAAAGTAAAAAGTCAACCAAGATGTTGCTGCAATATCTATCAATGTTAATTATCATAAAAAGCTGTTAACTATGGTCGACAGTTAAGGAGATGAAGCACTAATACTAGTTTAGGCAATGTCCACCTCTAATTCCCAAATGCCCGTATTTAGTACTAACAGAAGTTAAGTTTTGAAATTTTTTGATCGAGAGGTAAAAGGAAGCTAACATATCGTGCATGAGTACCAAATAGGGAATACTTTCAGGATTCTAGTCAGAATAGGAAAAACTGATGATAACTTGGGGCTCAATCACGTCACACGAAGTAAGCATGCGTGGTTCTCAACAGTTTTGTACTAGGATAACAACAGATTGAAGCAGGGGGGGGGACAAATTAAATTTTCAAGCCTCACAACTATTTTTGGCATCGCACTAAAATTTATTTTCAAAAAATTTCTATTTGGCTAATTAATTTAAAATTTCTGAATTTGTCAATAAATTTAACAAAATTAGAATTTTATTTAATAATAAATAATTCTTGCTATAATTAAATAATTTTAATTTACTTTAGCATGTAATATTTCTTTACATATATTAAATGAATTTTTATAATGTTATTAGTTAATTTTATACATATTTACAATATTAAATTTAAATAATTTTAAAATATAATAAATGCAAAAAATCAAATATATTTAATATAATTAAATTAATCTATTATTAATTATAGTTATAAAATAAAAATAATTTACAATATTATTACTTGAAATAAATTAATTGTAATTTTTATTATGTATATTATAATAAATTACAAATAATAGTTATTATAAAAGTTAATATACTATTTTTTTTTTTTATTTTTAAAAATTTAAATTTTTGACATAATATAAGTATAATTTAATTAATTTAACAATTTATGTGTTATTATTATAATAAAATCTATTGTAAAATGTACTATATTAAAATTATTGCAACTGTAAAGTATAATTATTCATAAAATTTTTTTAAATAATTCTATTACTAAAAAATCTGATTAATATATATTATATTATTATATGCAGATAAGTTTATTCATTGTAAATTATTTTTTGTAATATATTTTCAATAAATCCAAAATCTTATTAAATTTGAGTATTTGACTTAATAAAAATATACAATTTTATATATAATAAATACAGGATTTTACTATACAAATTGCATCTTATATACTTAGAGGATGCAGTTTATAATTAAAAATTAAAGAAGTCATTATTTAATCGGTTTATAGACAAAAGAGGAATAGATGTAATTTAAAATTACACAAGGAAAAGGGTGTTAAATTACTCAAAAGGGTAGACGCGTATTCAAATGAAACATAAAATTTGCAAGTTGTAGTAGATTAGTACAGTAATAGGTTAGTAGCAATTTATGAGTTTCTTTAATTTAAATGAGGCTCTGTCTAGTTTGTATTGCTTTATCTGTACACCGAATCATTCGATGATAATTAATATGGTTACGATTAAAAATAAATAAAATCTTTGCTCTTTTAGGTACTATTTTATTGTTGTATATTAATAAATAACCAAAATTTAGGACCATAATCAAAAAGCGAAAAGATAACTCCGCATGATTAATTCAAAGATTTATAATCCATGTAGTACAGGCCTGGTCATAAGTTTCCTTACCCCAATATTTTCTGAAGTCATGTGATAACCTATCCTAAAAATTTTCAGGGTTGAAGATCAATACTAATCTTGATCATATACAAAATTAAAGGTCCGTACAATATATAAATCAAAAGTTAGATGATCGATGAATTTTAGCTGCAAAATGTTAGTTTTTCCTAATAAATTATCTAAAATAGTTTTTTGTGCGTAAATATTCAATTGAACTAAAGTAAAATTTTGAAAAAATAGTTACTTACATTCATTATAATTAAAATTATGGCTACTTATTTGGCCAAAAATACCATTAAAATAAAGACTTAAATAATAAAAAAATTATACTATTTGCAAAAAATCCATTTTTATGGTCATTTTTTTGCTTTAGAATTTAGCAAACCAATTTGCTTTCAGCAGAACCTTAATACCCATTTTATGCACAGTATCTATAAAAGAGATCTCTTGGCTTATTCCTATAATATTTTTAACAAAAAAAACTTAAAATAAATACTGCATAAAATTAATAATTCTCAACACCATTCAAAAATTGCGAAAAAATAAAAGAAAGATTATAGTATAATTGAAATTCTCTGGCTATGTATCTAATCTGATAAAAAGTCTAAAGAAATGTATAATGACACTTAAAAATTAATATATCAAAAAAAAATATATATACTAAAAGGTTTAATAGAGCATAAATAATAAAGGAATGAAAATATTCATGTAAAGGTGATAATTTTTATATAACACAAAATTTGCCTGATCATCTAACTTTTGATTTATATATTGTACGGACCTATAATTTTGTATGTGACCAAGATTAGTATTGATCTTCAATCCTGGAAATTTTTAGGATAGGTTATCACATGACTTCGGAAAATATTGGGGTAAGGAAACTTATGGCCAGGACTGTAATTACTTACTCTCTTCATCGATTTAATTGCACTTTAATTTTTTATACGTATTCAAATAAAAGGAGGTGAGTTGCACCATGCAATGTGCTCCTCGGAATATTGCTATGCCGGAACATTGTATTTATACATGCAGACACGTGAGTTTCAATCAATTTTTGTTCAAAATTAATAATGCCTTTTTCAATGAACAATCATTCTTTAAACAATAGGACGAGCAATTGTTATATATACGCAAGTAGCACAAAAATAGTTAGATCGTTGGTAATATGTTCGCTTTGAAGGAATGAAACACTAATGGAATGGATGCTTTAGTGCTTGGTAGGTATATAGTATTAGATAAATGATAAGACCGCTATTTCTTTACAAAAAAAAAACAACGTTAGCATTTTGACAAAACGCAAAAAAAGTTCTCACATGCAGATGCAGTGTGTTGCATCGGAAGTATACCATTATCTGGACTGATTTTTAATATATGATCTTCAAAGATGCTAATTTGTGCAGGAGCTTAGTTTAGAGGCATTTGAAAGGAAAGAGCAAAATAAACAATCCTCACTACCCGTATTAATATGTGTCTCATCTGCCATACCAATCTAGTTATCATCATTCTTCAAAACATAGGTTTTTTTTTGATGAGGCTTGTTTTTTCGTGGCTAAAATTGTTGCTGCGTATGAGATCATCCGTACGTCATCACGAACAAGGAAATAATTTTCAGATATCACATGTTAATACTATATTACGGTTTCGAATTTAACTCTTTTTTTTTTAATTAATTTTTGAGGAGCTTGTAAATTATTATTAGCAAAAAATCCTTAAAAATTAATAAAAAAAAAAAATTTATCAAGAACCTCTGTAATATAAATTGAACATTTAGAAATGAATGGTGTAGCAAATGATTCAAACGGGCAGGCTAATGGTGTTAAAAATACACTTACTCAATTACAAATAATTGACGAAAACCAGCACTTTACGTGTGTTTAGTTGTATTTAATATGAAATTCATTCTGTATTACTTTTTATAATTCTATTTAACTTTAAATTTTTGCGTTTTAATAGACAGGAGTTGGCACAGTATATGAAAGATGAATGGAATTTGGCTGATTCCGGGTTTAATTATAATCTGGTGGCAGTCTTTGGTTCACAGAGTACTGGAAAGAGTAAGTACTATTTTTCTTGAGAAAGAATTTATACCTATTTTGATATTAATTCTCCGATTTTTTTAGGTACTTTATTAAATCGACTTTTTGGTACTAATTTTGATGTAATGAGCGAAACTGCTCGTCGTCAAACTACAAAAGGTACAATCTTCATAGTTATTCTATTGGACTATAATCTTTGTATTAAATATCTCTTTGATTAGGTATTTGGATGAGCCGTGGAAAGGACATGAACGTGTTAATAATGGATGTCGAAGGTACAGATGGTCGTGAACGTGGCGAAGACCAGGTATACTCTATATTTTTTATTAGTCTATATAGTATTGGTTAAAATCAAAGATGAACGTTCTTATTAATTGTTTAATGCGTTTTTGTTATCGTAATTATTATTAGTTATGCTAATGATTATACTATATATATAGGATTTCGAAAGGAAAAGTGCATTATTTTCTATGGCCACTTCGAATGTAATTATTGTAAACCTTTGGGAACATCAAGTAGGTTTATATCAAGGTGCCAATATGGGTCTATTGAAGACCGTTTTTGAGGTTAATTTACAATTATTTCAAGCAGCAAGAGGGTGAGTTTGTCTTTTTTGGCATTCGATACTGATTATTTTTTTTTTTTTTTTTTTGTGAGCATTATCATGTCAATTTTAATTATAATTCATTAATTTATTCGTTATTAGCAAAGAAAAGACATTGTTGCTTTTTGTAATTAGAGACCATGTTGGAGCAACTCCATTAGCAAATTTGGCCAACACACTAACAGCTGATCTTGAAAGAATTTGGCAGAGCGTTTCTAAAGTAATTTTCTTAATTATCATCACTATTTATTATTATTGGTATTTGCGGAGTTTAATGTGCTTGTTTCCATGTTATTTTGTCAATCAATAGCCTGAGGGTTTGGAAAATTGTTCCATCGGTGACTATTTCGATTTTATGTTTACAGCATTACCACATAAACTGCTTTTACCGGATAAATTTGAAGAAGAAGTAGCTAAATTGCGAGAACGGTATATTTATATTCTGTAAAAAATATGTCGTAGTTTATTTGAAAAACTTCTTACGGTACACATGCTTTTATTAGGTTCGTAAATACGAATCATAAGGATTTTGTTTTCAAGCCGAATTATAGTAAACGAGTACCCGCTGATGGGCTTCATGTTTACGCAGAAGGAATTTGGGTATGGTGATAAAAAGAGATCATACCTTCTTTTAGTATTTATTTTGATCGTTCTCACTCTTCCCAATACAGGATCAAATTATGTCCAATAAGGATCTTGATTTACCGACACAGCAAGAACTTCTTGCACAATATCGCTGTGATGAAATAGCGACGGTAAATAACATTATTTATGACTATTCGCATTTTTATGACGATCCATTCCTAATGTTTTTCTTAAATTTTTTACCTCAGGTTGCTTTTGATGCTTTTTTGGGAAAAATAAAAGGATTCCGACAACCCATTGAAGCTGGGAAAATTATAGAAGGGTTAGGTCCGCAAATGGAAGAAATCCGAAATACGACAATAAGTAATTAATTATTTTCATATCATATTTAAGATAGCATTATAGAATTTTTTCTAATTTGTGGGAAATCATTTTTTTTATTTTATTAGAGCAATTTGATAAAGATGCATCTAGATATCATTCGGACGTATATAAACGTAAACGTAGTGAAATACTCAACAAAGCAAATTCACAATTACACGTATTTTATTTGGGTCAATTGAAGAATCTCACCAAGAAAGCCATTACCACATTCAACGCTCGTATTCAAGTAATATTATCTTTTATTATTTTTATTAATAATTATATATTTTTTTTTCTTTTTTTTTTTTTTTAAAAAAAAAAAAGAAATTAGGTTCTAAATAATTTATTATATCATAGGAAAAATTAAAAGGTGAAGGATACGATTTTGCCGAGGTGGTCCTTAATGCTCGTAATGAAGTTGAAGATTTCTTTAAAAAGAACGCAGAATGTAATTAAGTTTTTGATGAGAATATTTCACATTTTAATTCAACTTATCTTATTTATATTAATATTTATTCATTATTAAGCAATTGTATTGACCGAAACTGACTGGACTTTTGACGAAGAAATTACTCAGTTACGAGAAGGTATCGATGAAATTGCTGCCAAATCGAGAGTTGAAGAAACTAAGAAAATGATAAATGGTTTAGAAGTAAGATTATTTCATTTATATTTATTTATTATATTGAAAAATTGAAAATAAATTAAAGAGGTAGAAAATTTTTGTTAATTTTTTTTTTTAAATAATCATAGAAAGCATTCCAGGCACAAGTGAACGAGTTTGTTACTTTATACTTTAAATCGCCGGGTTCAGACATGTGGGCGAAAATTGTTAAGAAATTCAAGGAAGTTCTCGATAAGACCGAACAACAACTCTTAAAGAAAGCCAAGAGTAATAATTTATCATTATTTTGCTAATTTTGTTTTAACATTTTTAATAACGTAATTTCCTTAATTTGATTAGGCTTTAATTCTTCTGAGGAAGAGAATGCTAAATCTGTTGAAAATCTACGAAAACGATCTTGGCAACAATTACGAAAGAAAATAGATGACGAACTTGCTGATAATATGTTTTTACTTAAATTACGTGAAAGGTATGTTGAATAAAATTATATGTGCATGAGTCAATATTGAATAATTAATTTATTATATATATTTTTTTTTAGATTCGAAGAAAAATTCAGATATGATAATGAAGGGTTACCGAAAGTCTGGAAACCCGAAGATGATATCGATGCACATTTCAGAAAAGCCAGAGATGATGTACTTGGTCATTTTATAAAATTGAATTAGTTTATTAATTTTATAAACATTTGTAATTGATTATTTTACATTGTTTTATTTTAGGCACTTAAACTGATACCATTATTTGCAACCATTCAAACTGATGATATAGAGTTAAACATTCCATCAGATGAAGTAAGTTTTTTTGATAACGTATAACATTTTTATTGTTTAAGCATAAACTAATTACTTTTTATACAGGAACTTGATTTCAATGAATCTTTGACCATTCTTTCTGAAACAAGACAACATGATTTGACTGTTCGTTTCAAACGTGAGTCCGATGCCTTTTATCTTGAAGCTAAACGATCCGTTGTTGCAACAACAGCTCGTGTACCATATTGGGTATTACTTTTACTTGGTGAGTTTCTATCGTGACTTGTATTAAGACGATAATAATGTTTATAGAATTTCAAACATTAAAAAATAATATTAATATTTTTAATTCCAGTCGTACTTGGTTGGAATGAATTCATGTCGATCATCACATCACCAATTTATCTTGTACTTTTTTCATTCTTCGGTGTCATCGGTTATATAATCTGGTTATTAAATTTATTTGGACCAGTAGAATCCTTTTGTCGTATGATAGGGTCAGAGATACTTAAAATTGGATCAGAAAAAGTTCGTAGTGGTTTACAACAAGGAGGACCAACAGGCGAGAAGCTTAGTCAATATCTCGGTGGAGAATCTAAGAAAGAACAATGATTGTAATTAGAATTTATAAAATATTTTTTATTCATCATCATTTCAAAAAATTCGTTTAAAATTTCTCGTGTAATTTTTATTTATTTATTTATTTCTTTCTTTTTTTTTTTTTTTGTGCAAATATTTTTCGGTTCCAAAGTTCCAATTCTTTTTGTAATTTTTTTTTTTTTTGAAAAATAAATTTCTTTCTAGATGATTCATATACTGTACATTATGTATATTTTTGGATGAATTAATCACATGACTTCAAAACAAAAACTTATTTTTCTATAATTGGTAATGACAAAATTTATTGGTTACTTTTTTAAAAAAATAAAAAAAAACAACGAATTACAAAAAAATTTAAAACAATTTTTTTTTTCTTTTCTAAATAAAATAAATCTATTACGCTAGAGAAATTCACTAAAGTATTTGAACCCACATACATACAATTTTTTTGATTATAAAAAAAAAGAGTACAAAAAAAAAATACAAAATCAAAATATTTACAATTTATAATCAATCTCACAAAGAAATGTTCATTTTTAAGAATTTATAAATTAATCCTCATTAATTAAAAATTATAAATAATAATAAGTGATATATAAATTCTAATAATTATATTAAATAAATTTCCATGTGACAGGAACTCTACCTTCATTACGATTTGCAATTTTATCAAAAGCGGCAGGACTTAGATCTATATCACCACTTTTACACGCAGAACAGCGATCCACACATTTGACAATTACAGATTTTTTACCACGTGTAACTTTTGCCAATTTTCCGCAGTTAGGATTTAAATTAGGATTATTTCTGGGGGAAGGATCAAACATAGGAGCAGGAAGAGCAAAAATGAGTTCTGAATTCTTATTTACTTTTCCACAGGCTCCCAAACCAGTATAGAAGAATGTAGCATCACCGTGAAATACGGCATCAACATTAATGAATATTAACATGATAGTTAAAAGGAACAAAGTAAATTGAAGTAATTGAGTCATATTTTCTTATTTGAACAAGAAGAAAAAAAAAGATTTTTAAATTATTTGAATAAAATTTTCTTTTCTTTTAAACAATCAAAGAAATTTGATTATTTTGCTGAAGGTATTTCGAAGAGGGTTTATATGCGAAAATAAAATGAAAAAAACCGGAACTGATTAAGGGTAACAGGATACGGATCCTGATTAATTTATTTTTTCCTTTTTTTGATATTCCATTTAGGGAAGAGGATATCAAAAAAAAAAAGAGAATGTTTATAAATATCTGAAAAATAAATAAATAAATACATGAATGAAAAAAAAAAAATAAAAAATAACTAAGATTTTTTTTTTTTATTCGATCGTTAATGAAAAAAAAAAATATTTCGGAACTTGCGGAGTTATTTTTTTTAAAAAAAGAATCTTTGTTTCAAAATCTCAATTTGGTTAATAACAAACTGAACATTTTATTATTGTAAATTATATAAACTGTCATTTTGGCTGATATTTTGCATATGAAAATGTGGGACAAAGTGTAGAAGTGGATTAAATGAGATTAGATTTAACTGATTTTTTGATTAGTCGTACATGTTGTAATATCCGAAATGCGTGTACATGAAATTTTTCCAAATATATTTTTTTGATTTAAATTTCTAAAGGAAGGTTGTTTCGTTTTTTTGAATTCTTTGTAAATTAATTTTTGACAAATAGATCATTTGAAGATAATGCACGATACTTGTAACCACTATCGGTGATTCTATTTTTTTTTTTTTTTTGAAACAAGTTTCATTACTTATTTGATCCAAAAAGGAAATTCATTTCAAAAATTTACTTTTGGATCGATCCCTTGTAATAAAGGATTAATTTGAATTTTCATTATATTTTTTTTTGTTTTGGTTTTGTTTATTTTATATACTAACTTATTTCGGAAGTTGCATGAACTTTTACACGATATACTGCAGAACAATTACATTTAATACGGTAACCTAAACCAATTTAATGTTATCCCACAAGAAATTAACCAAATATGAATTATTCCGAATCTAAAAATAAAAGGTGATTTTGTGTTATCTTTCCTTTTAAGAATTAACCGAAAAACCTTTTGATTTTCTGTTGTTGTTTGTTAATATTGACATATATGTGATCAGCAAAATTCTTCGTGGTTTTGTTTTTTCTTAAAAAAAAAAAAGCTATTTTTATATGTACACATACACACACGTCTTACCGACAATCGAAATGATAAGGTTATAATCAAAAAAAATAAAATGTCAACCATTTTCCCCTGCGTAGTTTCGGCTCATGATGTAATGTTACGTTATATATATAATTTTTACATTGTTCTAAAAGCAAAAGAGAAGAATGGAATCAATCATCAAGTTTCATCAACTTTTTTTTTAAAATTTTCCTTATCAGTTATTATTATTTATTTTATCAAAATAATTATACCATATATATACACATTGTTTAACACTTTCTAATACATTTAAGGGTTAGTGTTAAATAACAAAATCTTGAGTATTCTTTTTTAATTTTTTTTAATGCATAAATGTTTAAAAATGAATATCGATTCTTCATTATGATAATACCATAATAGTAAAATAAGGGTTTGAAAAAGATAGTCTTTTTTTGAATTTTTGTGTTTAAATTGGTAGAGCCAATTATATTTCATTGATTTTAAATTACCTGTAAGAGAAATTCCCGTGAAAAAAATAAACTTTTTTCATAGTTGATCAAAAATTAGAAAGGATTTTTTTTTTTTTTTTTTAATATATTTTGAGAATTATTATTAGATAAAATGAATGAAAAAAAAAACTATTATTAGGTAGATAATACTTTTTTTATCATTTTTTTTTCTTAAAAAAAAAAAAAAAAAGATACTTTTTTTTGAAACCTTTTTTTTTTTTTGAAACTATTTTTTTTTCTCAAAGGGCGTATTCATACATTCTGTATCATGAATGTTTCATACATTCGTTTACACGAACTTTAATCGCATCACTGTTTTGATTTGATGAAAAGAAAAAAAAAAGATCAAAGTATCAAATTATCAAGTACCAAAATATTCGAATATTCGAAATATACAAATATCAAAAATATCAAATATTCAAGTATCAAGTATCAAATATGATGACCCTATTGGTAATTCTTGAAACTATGAATTTAATGATTGTTTTTATTAAATTTTTTATCATTGATCTTATCTGTTATGTTTTGTTTTGGCAATGTACTTTATTTATTTATTTATTTATTTATTTATTTATTATTTATTATTTATTATTTATTATTTATTTATTCATTTGTTATTTATTTATTATTTATTTTTATAATTTTCTACCTCTAGAACATATTATTTTTTATTATCAAAAGTTCATGGTGGATGGAGATCTAATAATTCAGCCTGACAACAAGCGAGGGAGCTTAGAGGATCGAAGTACGTACTATAAATGATCCGTTACGTAGTTAAGTAGTGAAGAGTTATACAACGATTTTCTTATTATGTAATATTGAAATCAGGTGAACGAATCTCAACCAATGAAAATAATGATCATCACCTACATTGTAAGATTAAGTTAAAAGGTTAATAGTATTAAAATAATTGTTATAATTTTTTCCTGGATTATTTTAGATACTTTATACCAATTATATTTTAATAATAACATTTATATCAGTTATTTATTTTTATCATAATTATTATTTATTTAAAAAACTGAAATTAATTTTATTAATTTAATATTACAATTTTTTTAATTTATTTAATATTATTAAATACAAGTCAAACTAAACTAAATCAAACTTAGTTTAACATGAAGATACTTGGATCATGATTCAGTTTGTTTTAATTTAGCCACTAAGTTGATGGAATTAAACAAATAGAATTGATAGAATTGATAAACCAAATTGATGAAACTGATATTAATAATTTCATTAGTTTAATTTTAAGGTTCAAGTTAATTAATTCAGCTTAATAAAAAATTACTATATAGTAATTATTACTATACCTAATTCTTTTTAATTTTAAAACTTTTAATTAAAATATTAATCTATTTATAATAATTATTATATATAAATTTATAAATAGAATAAGTTTTTTAAATAAAAAAGACTGTTTTTTAAATAATTTTAAGAAAAAATACATTTATAAATAAACCATTTTTTGATTTTAAAAAAAATTTTTTTAATAAAATTTTTAAAATTTTAATATAATTAATATTTAATTACATCTACTTTATTTATTTATTATTTAAATTTATTTAAATCAAAAATTTTTTTTAATAAGTAATTTATAATTCTAATTAAGATTATAATTTTTGGTTAAAATTAACCAGTAAAAATTGCTTACAATAATAATTACCAGTAGTATTATTTAGTAATACTTAATAAAATTTATTAAATTATAAAATATATAAATTTTTAAAATTAAAAAAAAAAATAGTAAATTTAATTTATAAATTATTATATATAATAATATTTTAAATATATTATGACCTAAAAACATTTTATTTTTAGGTCATTAGATTCATATTGATTAAGGCTTATAGTATTTTTCTTTTAATTTTTTAAAAATATTTTAATATTTTTAATTATATATATTAGATATATATATTAATTTTATATAAAAAAAAAATAATATTAAATTTTAATTTTTATTGAATTTATTTATTATGTTTAAATTAAAATAATTTAATTATTTATATATAAAATTGGGTTTAATCATTTTTTGCACCTGCGATGCATCGCACCCTTTTTTGTCACTTATGTCACACCCCTTTTCTTTTCATTTTTTTATATGTATTCTGGGGACTTAGAATTTTTCCAGTTGTAAAAAAATCTATTTTTCATGCTCCTAGTTAAATATCATATGTTTAATTTTGCCCAGCATTACCGTAATTTTGCCCAGAGTATTCAAGATGTGATGTATCACAGGTGCAGAAAAAAACAAAACCCTATAAAATTTTATTATATTTTTAATAAATTTACAATTATTATTTATTTATATATTTTTATATTTATAATTTAAAAATTAAATTTAAAATTAAAAAAAAAAAATTTTAATTAGTTAATATAATATTTTTTAATTTTATAATTAATAATTATCTGTTATATTTTTTAAAAATACTGTATATTATAAATCAACATTTTGAGTATTTTGCAAATATTAGTATATTACTATATTAATAACTCAAATTTTTATTATAAATAAAATGTTTTATAATAATTAAAAAATTATTTTTATATAAAATTAGATTTATTAAAAAATAAATCAATAGAAAATAAAACTTTTTTTTTAGTAAAAAAATGAATAATGTTATGTATAAAGAGATATTATTATAATTTACAATATACAATATATTTATAAATTATATATTTTTAAAAAAATAAATTTTTTATTAAATATATATAATAATTAATAATTTTAATACAGGTTTATTGAAAAAAAAATAAGGCTAAATTAAAAAATTAAAATTTATAAAAAAATAATATTTTGGTAATTAATTTATATAATATTAAAATCAAAATTAATTATTTTAAAGTTAATAATATATTAAATTTCAAATTAATACAATTTAATTATTTTAATATTCAATTCAAAATTAATTTATTAATTAATAAAGCAAGGTAATTAATTATTTGTCTTATATATTCTTTTTCCTATTTTTAGATTTTATAGTATTTAAAAAATATATATATAATTTAGATTGAAATTAGAAAGATATTTTGATTTTAGCCATAATTACATACAGTAAAAATATTTTTTTCTATTATAATTTTAGCTAAAATTATTGAGAATTCTAGTTAAATTTATATATATATAAAGATCAGTGGTTTTTTACTAATAATGTAATAACCTCCATCTGAATTTTCAGTGGTAGATTGATCATAAATTCAGGTTTCCAATATTATTAAAATTACTGGAAAGTATTTTAAGTATCTTTTTATGATACTAATAACCATGATCAAAATATTATAAAGAATGGGAATATTAATGTTCATTATATAAATCTTTTGGTCATTAAAACTTTTTAATTAGTAATAATTAACAATTCATTTACATAAATGCTTGATTTTTGGTTTTAAATTTGTTTAATGGTAAAAACTAAATTAACAAGTGAACATTGATTGTTTTTTGATCAATGATTCCAATAATTCCATCGAAGAATTATCAAATCTAGAGTTTTACTTTTACTACTAGAATTTTCTTATATAAGTATAACATTTAAAAAAAAAATAAATCTAATGCAACAGATGAATTACAGTATAATAATTATATGAGCAAAAATGATAAAGTTACTTATCCGTCCATAAAATTCCACAACTTGTACTATTGTATGTATACAATTTATTATTATAAAATTACTTTTTCCGCACAAAAAATTAACTACCGATGGGAACTCTTTCTTGCGGCAAGTATGTATAAAGAAAAAGATATTCCCATAGAAGCTGCCCAGACCAAAGTACGAAAATTAGCTAATCTAGTTGATTCATTATTAATATAAATAGAATTATAAATAATTCGAGATACAATATAAGAAGTTGATAATGCATTAACAGTGGATGTGGGTACACCAGTTATATTTGCGGCAATCTTTTTACCGCAATAAAGAAGTTAGTATTTTTTTTAAAAAAAAAAAAAAAAAAAAAAAAAGAAATAATAATATAAAATAAATAAGTTCGCTTACCACAGCAGTTGCAAAAATTGGAAAAGTTTCCAAACCGTTTTGATGAGCAGCTTCACAACGTTTAGCTTTACGCCAAATATCTTGGGTCATTTGTCTTTCTGCCTTATTAAGATTATCCCTTGGACTAATATTATTCCAATTACCTGTTTGTTTTGCAACAAGGTATCCCTTATAATAATATGGATAGTAAGCAACCAATACTGCCGCAGGAAGAGAATAGAGTGAATAATTTACAGTCATCTTTAGTTGATGGTAAAGAGGTGATTATCTACAGTTTGTGGGGCTTTTTATATGTGAGAATTTTGTAACACATTTAGTCAAATTTGGTAATTTATTGATGCTTCTTGCCGATTACTTTAAAACGACGTAAGGATTACGTAATAATGCTATCATACCGTGGTTTTCTAGCAGTATCGGGCGTGATTGTGGTTATGAGAAGGACTTAATTTTATTAAGTGTTCTTATTCCTTAACGGAAACCTGGGAAAAAAATGTGGTTGTAACATCAGAAATTTTGATGACAATCACATATACTATACTGGTTAACTTGAAAGAATATTATACGGTTCGTTTACATCCGCTATTATCAAGCTTAGTTCTTGTTATAAAGAGAAATAGGGATGGAACCTCTCAAGAGGGACAGAAACACCAATAATTACTTCTTGGAGAGCAAGTTTAAGAGGAAATACATATTATTAAAGAATCAGGGAAATAAGAATAAAGAACTAGAAGTAGTAATGGAGCAAATAGAGCACCTGCTAAATCTTTCTTATACCTGATTCTAATCAACTATGATGAGTATGAGCTCAGCTTGAAAAGAGGAAGATTCATTTTATAATCATAGTAATGTTTGAAATTTCATCATCATATAAAAAAATCAAAATCTAGATTTCTATAATTATTTATAATGAAAATTCAACGTCTTTTATCGAAGAGTAGCCTAAAAGAAGTACTGTGATTTTCGTTTGTTTTCCTTTAAATTTTCTATCATCATTTGAAACGTATGAATTTTGGAAATCGTAAATATATTATATTTTATTGATGTTTGAATTATATATGAATGAATTAATTAAGATTAGATTCCGGCTAATTAATTGTTAGCAGAGTGTTGGAAAAGTATTAAAGTATTAACTTATAAAAACACAACTGTGAAGAGGATATGAGATAAAAAGTTTGGTATCACGTGTTGTCTGAGAAATAATTAATTCCCTCTTAACCAAGTCTAATATTGTTTCACAACCATTTCGAACGATGAATTCCCGATACAGAAAATGAATTTGAAAAGGCAAGAAGATTTTATCAAAAATCAAGGAGGGTTTATATGGTTTATAAAGTCTTTCCAAAGCCTATTGCTCAAATTTTTTTTGCTGAACGTATTAGTGCCAATAGTTTATTAAATATCAGTAATGAGAAAAATTTGTTAACAACGTACGAAAAGGAGTCGAATTAAATCTTGATAAATATGATTATAAAATTAATTCTTACGATAAATTTGTTGTTGATTTTTCAGCTAAAGACCATAATAGTATTATCAATAATGTTTTATATTATGCTATACATCCTTCTACTGAGTTATCAAAAATAGAACCACTTGAAATATTTAAAAAAGTTAATGCTATTCAACATTTTAATTAATAATTTTATAGTAAAAAGATTATTTTAATTTTATATGAATTAGCGATTTGTTTCTTACATTTTTTATATTTTTTATAATGAAATATTAACTAAATTGTTAAATACTTTTTAAAATCATGATATTAGCAAAAAATAATCTCAACAAATGAAAGTAAAACTACTTATTCAAATTATTCAAATTAATTTTTTTTAATTAAATTAATTAATTTATTAAACAATATTATTCATAATTCGAAAAAGTTTATTTGTAGCTGCGTCACTTATAAAAAGTCTAAGTTACTGCTTGGGAAAGTAATGAAGCTTACTGTCTTGGAAGATAAGTTTCAGATTAACTCGGATTATTGAATGGCAAAAAAAAATTCAGTTGTCCAACACGCCAATATAGTGTTAATAAAAGTTCGGTTCAGTCCGACTTGAGACCAAAGTCAAGCTGAACTGATAAAAAGCCAAGTTCAGAGATAATGATAGCAGTTAAAAATTAAAAACTAAAGAATGTTTGCGTAATAGAGTTATTAAAAAATAAATGTAAAAACTAAAAAAGATAACATTATAACTAATACAATGAATTCTACTTCTCTAACCATTCGTTCGCCTTTTTTAATCCATCCAGTTTAAAGAATCCGTTGAATGAATTAGAATATTTAAGGTGATCATTCTTAATAAATTTAAAATATATAATATCTAATCTATTTAAGAAACAAGTGTTGAATTTTCAAAAATTGTCCAACTTGGATTTTTTTAATAAGTAAAACAACTCAGAAATTTCATCACTTTATTCTTAAAATCAAATTTTTTAAAGGAATTTGTCTAATTGGCAATAATAGTTTTGGATATAGTTGCGGGCGAAACTACTTTTCAAAATCCAAAACGTTTCGCCCAGTGAAGGAGAATGTAACAAAATTAATCATATACCGAAGTAAAATCAAAGAGATTTTTCGTTCAGATTTTCGATTAGGAAAGTATAAATCAGTAAGACCATTTTGGCTCGTGTGACCATAAGTCTATAACTACCCTCAACCTGGTTTTTTTTTATAACTATAAAATGACAACAAATTTTTAACACTTCGTTTATCTGTATATCTCATCTTACTATTAAAAATATCCTTCCATTTGTACATGATTTAATTATTGGATGGTTGATGAGATTGGTGGTAGTAAAGCACCACCTTCTGCCTTCTTGGCAGAATCATCATTACCACCTACATCAACAAGTATTAATTAGTTCGCAAAGATGTTTGGTTGTGACTTGTGAGAATACTTTACCATATAAGTGTATATATTGCACATATTGGAATGGAAATTTATTTAAATTATGAAGGTGTAGAGAGAATTTAAATAGTTTTGAGTGTTTTAAGGATATATTATAAGAAGAGGTGAAGCGAATAAAGTAAAATGTAAAAGACACGAAGTAAATAGATTTCATATTAATAAATAATTAACTTATAACTCAACTTTATTTGAATTGACGTAATGGTTACTTTGCTTAGTGAGACAGTGGGTGTTGGTTTCATTGAGAAACATTGTACGATGTATGATTCGTTTTTATTATAAATATGATGAGTTACAGCGCCATTTATAATGAAGTCTTGCATATTCTGTTATCTATTATCATGATTACTTTTTGCTTTCGTCTTTGTCGATGCCGTTATTTTTATATTTCCAAAGGAAATACCCTCCATGTATTTTGATTCTCTTTTAACAATCCTGAATAATGGTTACTGATGTTACTGATGTCTGCAGCTTTTCACTTATTAATAATGTACAGCGTAAAAAAAAAAAAAATTTTGGAAAAAGGGCAAATCACCGCCTCATTTCTCATTTCCTTTATTTATAAAATAATAAAAACACTAAGAATAACATTCAATACATAATAAAATTTATGCATCATGTAAATATAAATAAATCTAACTTATTATACAATTTTAGCATCATATTTGCTTTTAATGATTTCCGATCCAAAAAGTTGTGTAGAATGTATTGTCACCAAAAAATTCGATAGTGACATATCTAAAAAACATACCAATTTCAGTGCATACTAGATCATCTTCGAAAACCACAGAAAGACTAGCAAAGATTAACATTATCCACAAAAAAATTGCAAAAATGCCTCCAGCTAATATAAAAGGAAAAGTAAAATTTATGCCACTCGCATAAAATAAGAGAGCTAATAATAGAACTGGTATGCCGCTAATTAATATAAACAAAATATAGAAAAAAACGAATAACGCAGCGAGAATAAAGAATGAGATTAAATGAATAATTATCTTAATAACATAAACTATCAATAGAAACATTTTCGTCACAATAAATAGAAATATTTTCATGAGAAATGAAAAAATTTTCATAAACCGCTTCATAGTAGATTGAAATATTTTATTATTGTATCCCTTATCAATTTGAAATACTTCGTATTCTTCTATTTCAAAAATTTCTCCATTAATAATTTTGCTTTCGTAAGAGTTGTTTTCACAAATAACATTGATATTATTTGAAGGTCCTAATGGTTTGATACACAAGTCTTGTAAACCAAAGCAGGGTCCTTTATTTCTACACCAAATGATAGCTTCTTTTTTAGAAGAAACTCGGCTTAATGAGGGAATTTTTTGATTTGTTAATGAAAATATAAAACTATTTGATGTTTTGCATTTGTAATTATTATAAAATTGAAAATTACCTAATAGAGGTAATTCTTCATTTTCTTTTATGTTAATGCTACGCCATTCTAATGGATTGTATCCACCAATTATCTCTCCTGTATTGTGAACCTTAATAACAACGACTGTTGGTCCCATATTATCACAATTGTTGTGAAAATTATTGATTCCAAAGCCATCTCGACTAGCACGATAAATAAGTTTAAATTCAAAAGGTAAATTATTATGATGATAAGGTGTTTGTCTCTTTTTGATCCAACTTGCTATTAATGCTGCATCTTTAGCATTAATAATCTTTGAATCAAATAGATATCCTCTTAATGGCAAAACATTGAATGAAACTTTAGTGTTAGGATCTAAAAAATACTGCAAAACTTCTTTGTCAAAACCATCTGGTAGAATTTCTTTAAAATGGCACGTAGCTTTTGTATATTCATTGGGTGACATATTATAAAATCGAATGTGAGGAATACAATTACATATAGTATTCTTTAGATCAATGAAATTCTCTGGTTTCCATTTAGTTAAATCTTCATCTAAAATAGAATCAGTATTTTGAATTCCCCATTTAATTAAATATTCCCAAATCTCAATTTCTTTTAATTCAAGATCATCAATTTTCAAAAGCTGAATAAGTTGAGTTTCTTTAATTTTTGGGAAATCTTCTGATTCAAAAATAATTTTAGGATTTCTAAACATTATTCCTAATGCATAATTATATAAACTAGTGAAATAATCATATTGCAAAGCCGTAATAATATCTTTTGATTTCCAAGCCAACTTGTTCTCAAGTAATCGGTATTCAAGTTTTTGATAAACTTCAAGTAATTGAAGCTCATCGGCAGCAACGATGATATCCATAAGATTAATTTCATCACTTTCAACTGAAAATATTCCTGTATAAATATACCTATTCACAATCATATTTTAAAAAATACATTTTTATGTCAATATTAATTTTTTTTTTACGAATATCATTAAAATAAACTTACTTTATAAGAATTTCAAATACCAAGGGTGAAATATTAGGTTTATTGTAAATGATGACTCCATCTTCTTTATTTGCCCATCGTGGTGACAATGCATTTCTAAAATAAATTGACCTAGAAGACAAGATTATCGAATGCGCTTTAAATTCTTTAATATTTGGTTCCTCTCCAACTATAATTTTTACATCATAACCTTCTCCATTTTCGAGTAAATGTGAAAAATATAAAGATAGTGAATTATCCATATTTTAAGTGTAAAAAAAGGTAAATAGAAAAAAAAAAATAATAAAAAATAAGCAAACATACAATAATTTTTATATGTATAAAGTACCATTTACAAACTGAATTGGTTGTGATAACGTACTTGCATAAAGTTAAAGCACAATCACATAAAACAATCAATCAATATTTATTTTAATTTTTATTTTTATCAATCAATATTTATTTTTTATTTTTTTCACACGGATAAGCATTTGTTAGCCGTTTTTTGCAAAAATGGAATAAATCTGTAAATCATTCCATTTTTGAAAGAACATTCCCGGCGTATTTTGCATAGAAATTTCTATTTCTTTCGATCATCAATCTAATCTAATTTTGTAGATAATCCGTATGCTAAATTGTGATGAAATCAGAATAATTTCCTTTTTGGTAAAAAACGGTCCATTTAATCTTTATGTATATGTACTTTATGTACTATGAACAGAACATTGAACATGTACATGAACATGTACATACAAAGGAAATTTTTTTTTATTTTTTTTATTTGATTATTTTGAACACTTTCTTTAGGAAACTTTTGTCACTGACCTCGCCTGTGTCAGTAATATCATTAATTAAGTTGAGCCATCACAAATAAATTACATTTTTAGCCTTGTATGTTAATCCTTTGTAACAAAAATAAAAACTAATTTTTCTGAACATGAAATGAATTATCTTCAATATTTTGAAAATTATTTTAAACAATCCTGCCTGCAGGGCTATCCTTAAAAGAAAAAGAAAAATTTGCAAGAATTGCAAATTTTTCTTAAAGTTTATTTTTAAAATTTATTGTGTTTTATTTTTGCACTAAATTAAAAAAAAAAAATTAAATAAATCTAGAGTTAATGAACCTACAAAACTTTAAATTGTTAATAAACTCCCTTTCGAAATCTATGATAAATAAAAAAAGATTTGAAATGTAACATATTTCTGAATTCAAAATTATCAATAGGTTCCCATCTGAAACCTATAAAACATATAAAAAATCATTTTTTTTAAAAAATAATTAAGATTCAGCACATAATATACTTCTGAATTTAATAGGGTTTTAATTAAATCATCTAATAAAAAATGTTTTACAACATTTTTTATTATTAAATTGGTAAAAAAAAGTTTTTGCAACATTTTTATAAATTGACAAAAAAAATATTGCAAAACTTTTTTTAAAAAAAAATGGCTAAAATCATTTTTTATTAAACAACCAAGAAAAATGTTAACATTTTTTTATTAATTAAAAGATTTAGGAAAAAAAATGAGTAAAATCATTTTTTTTTATTATTTAGATTTAGAAAAATATGGTTGAAATTGTTTTTTATGATTAAAACAATTAATAAATAACCATTTTTTAATTTGTTAATTTTGCAAGAAAAAGTTGAAATACTTTTTTTTATCAAATCATCTGTAAAAAAAGCATTCTGCAACTTTTTTTATAAATTTTGCAAAAAAAATGTTGCGAAATGTTGTTTTTTATTTTAAAAACATTTCACAATATTTTATTTTATCAAATTTTTTAATAAAAACCAAGTTTCTTACATTTGTTATTATCAACTGATTGGTAAATCAGTTCAGTAATCACAAATAAAAAAAATGCTTTTTTTATGTGTTTAATATAAAAGATAGAGCTCACAAACAGGTCAGATAAGTCGAGTAATTAACTTAACCTAATCTGCAATATTTAAATCAGGCCAACAAATTCATGACCCATTTAGGGTACCTGAATTTTATATATAAAACACTAAAATGTTATTATTTTAGAGTTTTTTTCAAACTGAATAAAAAACCAATTGTTTTTAATATAAAAAATAAAACAAAATGATTTCAAAAAAAAAGATTTTTTGATCATTTTTAATAACAAAAAAAATGATTTTTGATCATTTTTAAATGATAAAAATAAAATAATTTTTGATCGTTTTTAATAACAAAAATAAAATGATTTCTTAATCGTTTTTAATAACAAAATTAAAATGATTTCTTAATTATTCTTAATAACAAAAAAAAATAATTTTCTAATTGTTTTTAATAACAAAAATAAAACAATTTCTTAATCATTTTTAATAACAAAAAAAAATCAATTTCTTAATCATTTTTAATAACAAAAAAATCAATTTCTTAATCATTTTTAATAACAAAAAAATCAATTTCTTAATCATTTTTAATAACAAAAAAATCAATTTCTTAATCATTTTTAATAACAAAAAAATTGATTTCTTAATCATTTTTAATAACAAAAAAATTGATTTCTTAATCATTTTTAATAACAAAAAAATCAATTTTTTAATCATTTTTAGTAACAAAAAAAGACTTCTTAATTATTTTTAAAAAAAAAATGATTTTAAATAACAAAAAAAATTGATTTTTTAATTGTTTTTAATAACAAAAAAAAATTGATTTCTTAATTGTTTTTAATAACAAAAAAAAATTGATTTCTTAATTATTTTTAATAATAAAAAAAAAATTGATTTTTTAATCATTATTAATAATAAAAAAAATTGACTTTCTAATTATTATTAATAACAAAAAAAATGATTTCTTAATCATTTTTAATAACAAAAAACATCGATTTCTTAATCATTTTTAATAATAAAAAAAATTGATTACTTAATCATTTTTAATAACAAAAAAAAACATCGATTTCTTAATCATTTTTAATAACAAAAAAAAATGATTTCTTAATCATTGTTAATAACAAAAAAAATGATTTCTTAATCATTTTTAATAACAAAATAAAACAATTTCTTAAACATTTTTAAATAACAAAAAAAAATGAGTTCTTGATTTTAAATAACAAAAAAAAATAATTTCTTAATCGTTTTTAATAATAAAATATTTAATAATAAAATAAAAAATGATTTATTAATCATTTTTTTTTATTTAAAAGGTTAGTAGCTACTGGCTTTTTTTGGTAGAATTTAATATGTTAGTATTAGACTTTTATGTTTATCTTTAAATTAGATTTCTTTATCTATATATTAATAATGTTTTGATTAGTTTATAAATAAATAAATAAATAGATGAATAGGTTAGACTGGGTTGAATAAAATCTGTAGTAATACTTCAGATTTTAATATTTTTACAATAAAATTTAATAAATTATTATGATAAATAAAAACGTTTTTTACAACATTTTTTCATTATAAGATAAAAAATGTTGCTATTTTCATTTAATTCATAAATAAAAAACATCTCGCACCATTTTTTTATTAATAGGTATTAAAAATACTGTAAAAATATTTTTCTTGCTGAATCCATAAATAAAAACGTTTCACAGTATTTTTTCATTAGTATAGTTAAAAAAATGTTGTAAAAGTGTTTTTTATGTATAATAAAAACAGTTTGCAACTTTTTTTTGCGAACCTGTTGTAAACTATAATAATAATTAGCAATAAAAATTTGCCAAGGACTTAGACCAAGGTTTAACAATAAAAACATCACAATTGATATAGTATTTAAATTAAGCTCACTAACTGTACTAAAAGAACCCTAGTTGGAAAATCATTTACTATTTTAAGTTGTAAATTATCTCAAGTTATTATGACACGCCAGGAAAAACAAAATTGCATTTATTTTCACACATTAAATGATTATTTAAACATTAAATTTTTATGTATATTTACATTTTAAATGTTTATAAATAAATTTAGAATTTCTAAAAATAAATTTTCTGGACAAATTTGGTTATTTATTTGTAGCACAAATTTAAAAATATATAAAATTATAACATGTGTTTATTAAACATTTAACATATGTTTATTAATATATGGAATCTAAAAAAAACTAAAATTAAACTAACAAAATAAACGTCTAATATAAAATTAAACATTTAAAATATAAAATAAATGTATAAAGTCATATCTTAAGCATTTAAATAAGCATTTAAATAAGTGTTTAAGTAAACGCAATTTTGTTTGTTCTGGTATGCCATGGGGGGTAATGTTTTATATTAAAAGTAGGTGTCCTGCAATCCTTCCAGATCCCACTCAGGCTTTGCAATAAGTGATTATTATACAAGCAGATCAGCAAAAAATTTCCTTTCACCGTCATGTAATATCAGCATGTGTGATTATATTTTACCTCTTAAAATTGACACAGCTCTTTATCTATTACATCTTTATTAGATTACTAAAAACGATGTTGAACAAACTGCATTTAGATTACAATCAAAACTTAAGCCAAAAAAACATGCAAAAGTACCTACTATTGTTTTGAATGGAGTTAAGTTTGACACAGGTCTTCCACTTAGTAAAATTATATGTACAAAAAAATTACTATGCATTTAACAGTCAGGACGTAATTTAAATATTCATATCTTGATAAAAAGGAAAAAACAGAGAATAAATAGTAGGCAATAATAACAATAACACCTATATTGGTTTTCATTTACCAACAGGCATAAGATATAATTATAACAAAGATGTTTGGTACTATTTATCAGAATAATGGATTGTTACATTCCTTGCATGTACTTATACTATCATTAACATTATACTCATGATATTCCATATGTATATTTTTTATTCATAGGCACATATATAATGTGGACATGCATTTACACCCACAATATATGAATATATGGTTATTTTAGAAACAAGCTACTTGTATTGATATTTTATATAAAACTATTGGATAATTTATGTGTAAAAGATTGTCTAGAGAATTGTATTATTTTTCAGAAATGTTCTAAGCACAGCCTCACTAAAAACAGTCACATCCATTGAGAATTAATTATGAAAAGTTAGTTATTTTTATACTGTACTTGTTATTTTACGTTATTAGTTTTTACTTTTCTTTGTTTGGAGAAATGTGAAATGAGCAAATGATGAGAGTAAAATATATTTTAATAATTGATTATGTATATAGTAACTATTGCTTCATGGATTTCTATTATTGTCAACAAATAACTATATTAGATATCAATTTTGAATTTTATCTGACTAGGGATGGCAATGATCACAGTTATTAATAGGTTGTGATAACTATGACCAATATTGGTCAGTCAAAGCTTCTGATCAACTGTTTAACTGACCAGTTTGACTGACTATTTGACTGACCATTTAATCAACTTCATTCATTTAAGCAGTAAAGTCACGTGAATTGCATTTACTGCAAATGGACAAGCAAAAATTTTTGAGTAAAGTAATAGTGGTAGAATGCGTTAATAATATGAAAATAGTCTTGAGGGATAAAGGAAAATTTGTGATTTAATGACTTCAAAGTAGCATGAAAAATTCTGGCAATTTATTTTTTTAATCGGTATATGTGACTGGAATTAAAAAAAAATTCCAGTTTTATATTATATTATAAGATAATCTTTTATCTTTTTTTCAATTTCTTTTATAATTTTTACAATATTGCTATTATAATATGGCTTTGAACATAAAAGAATTAATAAAAATGATATATTTTAATATCTGAAGATGAAGATAATCAAATAAAGATGTTAAAAAATCCTGTGTTCATAAAAAAATATTTAAATCCAAATAGGACTCCAAACATTACTGATACAACTCATAATCATGAAAAAGAGCAAATTGATGTAAAATTTAGAAGCTAAAAAACATGTTTTTTGCGATTTTCTCATCAACCAGTGATCCAAATTGGATGATTTTTTTTTAAAATGTAGCTCTCAATAAGATCTACAAAATAAAAAACTGTTTATTGAAATTGGTTGAATAGATGGCGAGATATCCTTAAAAAACTAAAAGAGCAAATTGGCTTAATTTTGAGAAAAATGGGTAAAAAAAAAATGTGAATTATTTTAGTAATGTCTGGGGTTCTATCCAAATAATAAGCTGAATTTTCAACAAAAAAATGTATTATATATTATATATGCAGCACAAAAAGAAAAATAAATTTGTTACAGAAGGAATAACAAATATTTCAAGAAAATCAGCAATTAAAGAATATACAAATACTAAAGATCATAAAGATGCAGAGAAATTAGAAAAAGCAAGAATACAAATGAAATTATTACAAAAAGAATATTTTTCTTCTGGTGCAAATACAAATCATATTATTGGTATAATGCAGGCTGTTTATTTTCTAGCAAAAAAAAATTTATCTCTTAAACTTTTACCATCTATTATTGAATTAATAAAAGAATCAAATTCACCAAATCTTTTAGATGGTACTATTACATATACAAATCATATTTCAGGACATGAATTTTCAAAAGCAATATCTGATACTATTAAAAAAGAAATCTGGAGTGAATTATCTAATGTTATGGCATTTGGTATAATGATTAATGAAAGCACAGATATTACTACAACAAAATATTTAGATATATATGTTTCGTATATAACAAGAGAAGGAATTTTAAAGACACATTTTTTGTGCATTGTATTTTTAACCAGTTGCAATGCAGAAGACATTACAAAAGTTTTAATCGATATTTTTGAAAAAAAAAAAATCTTGCCTAAACTTATGGCATTTGCTTCTGATAGTGCTTCAGTTATATTAGGAAAAAATAAATGAAGCTTTCTAGAATTTGCACTTATCCTTTAATTGTTAATCATTGTGTGGCTTACAGATTAGCTCTAGTATGTAAAGATGCAAAGAAAAAACTTAGATTTTATGAAGAAATTGAATCCTTGATTAGAAAAATTTGTAATTATTTTAAAAATTCATGCTCACATATTCAGCAATTGCAAGAAATTCAGAATCCCTATAAGAAATCCATATACAAAAATGATGCGTTTCATATACAATTATCATACATTTTTATAGATTCTGTATAGCAATTTCATATATTTAATATACAATTCATTTTTGTATATTTTTTCAAAAAAATTAATATATACGGAATGTATACACCTATATGGAATTTATATAGAATTTTTAAACTTAATAATTTTATTATCATTTTGTATTAGATATCATAACACGAGATCACATAATTATTATTTTGTTATGATACGTTTTTTATTTTCCTTCCCATTTTTTATTTATACCCTATTTCCCATATTTTTTTTTTCTCTTCTCTTTCTAACTTTCTTTTAAAAAAATTTTTTTTTTTTTCTTGATTTTCTTCTCACTTGCTATTCATTTCTTTTAATAAAAAATAACAAATTTTTTCTTTTTATTTTATTCTTTATTCCACTTCTCCTCTTTTTAAAAAATTTTTTTTTTCCACTTTTTTTAAAAAAGTTTTCGTTTTTAGTTCTTTCTATTTTTTATTCCCTATTTTTATTTCTCTTTATTTTCTCCAACTTTGTTAAAAATTTTTTTTGTTTTTATTATTCATTTTTCATCCATGCACTTCGCTCCCCTTTCTTTTGTAAATATTTTTTTTTTTCATTAAAAATAATTTTTTTACATTGAAGTTAATATTTTTTTTTGTTTAATTTTCTTATAGGATGAGAGTCCTTTTCTTTTTAAAAATCAGGTTCAGGTTTCTTTTCTTTTGTGAGTTAATTCATTCTTTTTTTTTTTGTAAGATGCTTCAAAGACTTTTCTTTTTTTGTAGGTTAATTCCAGATTTTTTTATTTTTGTAGGTAATTTAGTTTCTTTTTTTGTAATAGATCAGTTTTGAGACTTTTTTTTTTCTGTTATAGGTCAGTTTCTTTTGTAAGTTATTTCCTTTTCGCAGATTAATTTTTTTTTTTATGGGTTGGTTACTTTCTTTGTGGGTTGGTTATTTTTTTTGTGAGTTGATTTCTTTCTTTATGAGTTGATTTCTTTCTTTGCAGGTTGATTTATTTTTTCGTGAGTTGATTTCTTTTTGTAAGTTGTTTTTTTCATGTTTTTTTTTTTTTTTTTTTTTGTAGGAATGCCAACTCTTGAAGACTAGCATAGGATAATTCTAGAATTATTGTAGGTATGGTACAGTATAGGGAGAAGTTTAGTTTTTAATAGAGTTAAAGAAATATAGTAAGCAATGAAATATTTGTATTAAATAAAATATTATTTATTTATTATTATTTAAATATTGATTTAATAATATAATAAAATATATTCAATGAAAATATTATCATTTAAAAATTAAAATTAAATAATAAAATTTATATTATAAATTACGTTAAAAAAATGTATGATTTTAGTATTTTTCAGTATTTTACAATATATAAACCATAATTTTATGATACGAAATTGGACAGATTTCTGTATCATGTATTTTTTTATGTATATATTTTTTACAGAAAATTCTACGTTTATTATACAATAATCATACAATATTCATATGACTTTTTCCATATAAAAAATGTATAAATTTCTTATCCAATTTTTTTATAGGAAATCTTTTGAAAGATCCAATTTTAAAAATAAAAAGTTGTATGAGATACAATGACTCACATGATACGATGCTATTAAAAATGTCTGTAATTCAATCTTTGCATTACTTAAGATTTTCAAAGAATCAAAAAATAAGGATGGAAGAGAATTATATAAACAGCTAACATCTTGGAGAATTCTTGCATTTTTGTATTATTTTTATGATATTTTAGAGTATATAATACAATTAAGTAAATTTCTACAAATATCAATTCCATGATACAGGTTACAATCAATTCTATTCAAAAGGAATATATTCTATTAGATTAAAATCAAAGATTCAGATAAAAAGTTTGAGCGTTTATTGATGAAACTAACCCATTTGAAAATTCTTTAATAAAATATATGGATAATATTTTTTTATTTGTTGAATAAGATTGTGATGATTTTACAATGGATATACTTGAATATTTAACAAGTATTGTTAATGAACTCCAGCAAAGATTTCCTACTTGGCAATTATTTACTTCCATGAAAATATTAAATTCACGTGAATGGCCAAAAGAATTCCAGGAATTATTATGGTTTGGAGATAATGAATTAGAAAATATATTAAGATATTATGAATGTCCAAATTTTCATAATAATATTCAATTACCTGCGATTTTTGATATTAACAAATGCAGAAAAGAATGGGCAAGGTTTAAAATAATTATTACCAATAATTTTACTTCTAATAATATAGAAGTAATACTTCTTTTATTAATACAAAATTATATTGATGTATTTCCAAATATTATTAAGTTAATTCAAATAGTTTATTGTATTCCTTTTTCAAGTGTAGAATATAAATATAGTTTCAGTAGACAGAATAAAATTAAAATAAAAGATAGGAATTCATTAGCTACAAATATATTGGATATATTAATACACGTTTCTTTGGAAGGATTAGAAAGTAAGGAGTTTAATTATAATTGTGCATATACAATCTGAAGTAGCCAGAAAGATGTACTGGCTTTAAATAATCATATTGTAATAAACTACTGGAATAATAAAACAAAGATAAAATACTTTTTTTTGCAAAATAAATTTATCAAATGAAATTTCCAGTATTTACAAAATATGTTGGAAATCTGCTATACTATAACTGGAACAATTCCAGAATTGTAAGATTTTACCAGTTTTATCATAAATTTACCAAAAAAACTGGTTAAACTATAATAGATTTTCTGCACTGCTTCAGAGTATATTTTAAGAAAAGTTGAAAATTATTTTTTATTTGGAGGATATTAATGAACATGCTTTTCATGTTTTACATATGGGGTCTTTGCAATAGAAAGGTACGAAATTCAAAAAAAAAATAAAAATTTAATTAATATTAAATTTATGCTTATTTTAGTATAAAAAACATAATTAGCATATAAAGTAAAATTAAAAATTTTTTTGAGTTTCATACCTTTCTATTGCAAAGTCCCCATATGTTTGTTTAGTAATGAAATGTAAATTTTGTTTATTTTTTTCCATGCAATAATAGTGTAATATAGTTTGATATAAAATATAAAGGTTGGATTGAGATCTATTATTTTTCAAATTTTTTGATTAATATGTTTGGTCTTAGTTCATTTTGTTAATATTTAATTACTATTTCTTAATTTTTATTCATTTTATTGAAGTTTAATCATTTTTAACTGTGTATTATTGATTGTTATTAATTTATCACATTCACATACTTAATTTCATAATGTGTTCAATTTTAATTTGTATCATATGATCATATGAAATTATACTGAATTCCTAAAAAGAAAATAAATTTGAAAAAATAAGTTACACTATGGTTATATGAGTTTTTTTAAAATAGATATTTCATGCAGATCACTTAATTTTGGCCAGATTTAATACTCATTTTTAATGTGATTTGAGATGGGATTTAGGATTGAATTTAGGATTAGAACAGGATTAATGACAAATGGGATGGAATAATGTGATATAGGATGGGATATGGATGGAATGGAATATTAGAATTCTCCCAATCCTATTAATATAGGTTGCAAGTATACCACTTATTATATCAAAATATTTATCAGTAATTAAAATATAATAATGATAAAATCATATGAAAATATAGCAAGCTGATGTGACAATATTTCTCGCCTATTGTGGTAATGATCGTAGCCCTATGATCATTGTCATTATAGTTTAAATGGGTTTGTAATGTATTAGTATGTCAATGTTTCTCATTCTATAGTAGTTATAATTGGACTTAGTCCTAACTTGAGGGACGTCTAAAGCAGAGCAGATTTGACCAGAATTACGGCATTAAGAAACTACGTATGTGACAAATAATGGGCGTGACAAACAAGTTTTTACTAACCGAAAAAATTCTGGGTCCAGAATACTTAATAAAAATGAGAAAGTAAAGGGTGTGACACCGGGTGACAAATATTTTCTATGATCACGTGATTCTGCTCCGCTTTAGACGCCCCCTAACTTGGTCTTAACTTGGTCCATAGGATTAGGTCCGGTCCATCCATATGTCAGGTCTGTAAGTCCCAGGACTTTAACCGGACTTTGACGGACTTACTCCACCCTAATGCAACATGACAGAAAATACCCCAATCAGGAATATAATTGACTCCTCCCAAACAAAAAACAATTTTAAAAAGAATAGATATAAATTTGTTGTACATCAAATTGAAATAGGCATAAATTTACGAGTCTGACGTGTGTCATTTGTCATAAGAAATATAATCATAATTAGGTTTGAACTGATAATATACTATTATTATTTTTTTTTTTTCATATTGGAATTAAAATTATGGAGTTAAACAATATATTGAAACTTAGTACCACATAAAAAAAAGCTTTGATTAACTGGGAAAAAATAAAAGAAGTCCTTCTTAAATCTTAACCAAACAAATATTATAATTGTAGAATTCTAATTTTTGTTACTGGGTTAAAATTTTTCATAGATTTCTATATTCTACTCCATATTCGAATTCAAAAATAAAAAAAAAAAATGAAAAATTAAACCTCACCTTCCCCGTATTGTGTTAGTTATAAAAAAATATGTATGGTAAATTTTGCAAAATACATTCCAAAGTTATTCACAAAAAAAAAAAAAGAAACTTGGAATCAAAAATGGGTGTAATGTTTATGCGGTATAACTTGCATGAATTCAACCATTGACTGGAATACTAATTATAGAACATAAAGTCATAATATTATCCGAAACGTACAGCGGTCCTCCTCCGTATCATGCGTGTGGCACTGTGGTACGCGTGAGTTACCAATCATATTGTCGTTAACGGATGCTCCCAACGGTTCCTGTTACCTAGTTTATTACCTACTAAGTTTATTAAAGTAATGGATTTTGGTTGTATAGGTCTCTAAATTTTGACAAGTAAAATCTTGTAATACATGATGTCCTCCCGTTAATTGATTTGTCAACAGATCTTGCAGTAGTGCTTCAAGGCGACGCAAATTTATAAATACGATTTTTATATCCCGGATATACCATACATTGAGTATTGTGATCCTTCAGAGATTCGAATATTTGTAAAGGTTATGCTTGTAGAATCGTTTTTTAGTTTTTATCCTCTTCTCCTCTCCCTGTTTACATGTATATTAATTGTTTTCTATTAGGGCGCAGTCAAAGGGAAATCACATAGGAATGAAAATTTTGAAAAATAAATTTCTCATCTTGTAAATTTAAAATAAAAAAAAAACAATTAGCAACTTTATTTATAAATATTTTACAATTAATTTCCCGTGACGAATTAATCAAATTATTTACAGAATACAGATTCTCAAATACTTCCTTCATAGATATTATTTTTAGACAACAGATCGCAAACAAAATTTACTAATCATACTGTGTCGAGCATGGATGTGAAGTTCCGCTTAATACGATATTTAATTATTCATCGCATAAATTACAAATCTTAAGCCAAATAACCAACCTGATTATTATCTTCCATTCTCCTAATTTATTTTCAAGAACTCCATTTGCTCGTTCAACTAGGCCTTATATCTTAGTCTTCGACTAATTTATTAATTAATGAAGAAATAAATTCTTTATTATATTTGACTGAATAATTAAGGGCGGTCCAAATGTTAAATAAAAGGCTGCAACTGCTTTGAAGTAAGTATGCGAGCTTACGAATACCTTGTGAAGTGGTCACGTATATGAACAATTGTATTTGCAATGTAGAAAATCTGTCATAGCTGTATTATATTTTTTTTTGTGTTTTCAGTGTGTTTTCATAAGCTTATATTATAAATTCTAAGTATGTACTGTTTATGCGCATCAGACTCAAATTTCAATTGACGTGACATACAACATAAACACTAAAAAACAAAAATTTTATTCCGTATTAATCATATTGTTCAATTGTCTTCGAGAAATTTCCTTCAGAAGGCAAAATTTTCTAGTAAGAGTTTTAAATATCTTAAGTGGTTGACTTTTATCTCAATATGATTGGATAGAGATTACAGAATTACTTTAATTACCGAAAAGCTTGAGCACGCTCTTTATGTCGTTGGTTTAGGTGATGGATTTTTAGGATTAGCGTTCCGAAATTATCATAATTATTATTGTTTTTTTGTGAACTTCGTCATAATCCTATCAAACTAGTCGTGGGTTAAATAATCTTTCGTTGCAATTGTTGTAACAGCAAATGCAATAGCAGAAAGATTCACTTATAGAAAATCTGTAGTGTTATACAAGCCATTCATTATGCTTAGCCATTTTTAGTATGTAACGATCTTATTACTGCAACTGATCGGATCTAAAAATTTTTATTTTCTTTTAATCTTTTTCATTTGTTTCTTAATTTTGTGCTGAGCTTTATGACGTAATATTTTTGGATCTTTTTTAATAATTGGCAGGCAGGAACCAGGGATGGCACGTGATTAAATACATTGAATGTCATAATTTAATTACTTAATTTTTAGTAAATTACATGCATTAAAAATAAAACATTTTCAATAATATATGCAAACCATGTTTTTTTTTTCCATTCCTAACAGAAACTAACATGCTGAGTCTTGAATCGGCTAAATAAACTGATACCTAAAAAAAAACAAATCTTTTATTATCATTATTTTTTTAATTAATTAGAAAAAGAACTTACCAATTATAATCATGTACGTTAAAATTATGTGAAACTTTATTTAATAATTAAAAAAAATTCCGAGTTAAATTAACCGATTAACCATTTTTCTTAAATGACGTGTAACCTTAATAGGTTGGGACACCAATTGGGGGTTCTGCATGATGTAATATAGCGGCACGATGGCACGTGGCTGTAATGAAAATGCGAAAATGGATGTAAAAATGCCAGAACCACCCAATTTCTCACAGCAGCATAAATAAAACACAAATATTTGATTTATTAGCTTGGTTAAATTAAGTTAATTAACCGATTAGAATATTTTGTATCATTTAGATCATATTAAAATAATATGTGTAAGGTTTTTGATTTTGTGTAATAATACTACGAAACTAGATGAACGATAATTTTATATATATATAATAGGCCAATTTTTTATTCGCTTGTCATAATTATTTGTTAAATCATTTTAAATAATTTTAAAATTAATTTTAATAATTTTCGACTCCATTTTTTTTTCCTAAACTCAGTAACTATTCTTATTTTTTTTTTTCTGAGAACATATCAAATGATAAGAAAAGAAAGAAAAAAAGGACATGTATGGAGGCATTTTAATAGTGTAAGCAGAATTGACGATTCTCACCCTCATGTACAATGTATATACTGTTCAAAAGAATTTCAACGAGCTATTCCTGAACGAATGCAAGATCATCTTGATAAAAAATGTCAAAAAGCACCAAACAATGCAAAATCACAATCTTGTCAACAAAATAATAATACATTATTAATTAATTTCATGAATAAAGATATTGTAAGAAAAAAGGGACCTGTTTGGGAAAACTTTTTCGTAATCGGTAAATATGAAGACTCGCATCCTAATGTACAATGTATGCACTGTTTCAAAGAATTTAAACGAGCTGTTCCTCAACGAATGCAAGCGCATCTTGACGAAAAATGTCCGAAGGCACCAAATGATTCAAAATCAATATCTAAACAACAAAATAATATAAACATTGATATTAATAATTGTATGAGTGAAGAAGAACAAAAATCTCTTGTATCTTTATTTGCAAAAGCATTATTTTCAGCTGAAATTCATTTTTCTTTTGTTGATAATCCATTTGTTATTGAATTTTTTAACCGTCTTTAAGTTACCAAATGGCGAAGAAATAAAATTACATATAAGTAAATTACAATCTTTAAATGACATAACATATCATTCTGAATACTGTCATCAACTTGAAATAAGAACTGAAGAAAAAGATGAAATTACGATATTTAATTCATATAAAGAAGCAGCTGAAAAAGGTCATCTTAATTCAATATATAGTCTTGGATATTATTATTCACAAGGAATAGGAACTGAAAAAAATGAAATCAAAGCATTTGAATTATATAAAGAAGCAGCTGGAAAAGGTCATCTTAATTCAATATATAATCTTGGATATTATTATTTGCAAGGAATAGGAACTGAAAAGAATGAAATCAAAGCATTTGAATTATATAAAAAAGCAGCTGAGAAAGGTCATCTTGATTCAATATACAATCTTGGGATTTGCTATGATAATGGAATAAGAACTGATAAAAATGAATATATTGCATTTGAATTATATAAACAGGTAGCTGAGAAAGGTCACGTTGACTCAATATTTAAACTCGGATATTGTTACGGCAATGGAGTAGGAACAGAAAAAGATGAAATCAAAGCATTTGAGCTATATAAAGAAGCAGCCGAAAAAGAACACATTGACTCAATTTTTAATCTTGGATGTTGTTATGAAGATGGAACAGGAACTGAAAAAAACGAAATTAAAGCATTTGAATTATATAAAGTAGCAGCTGAAAAAGGTGATGTTGATTCAATATATAATCTTGGTTGTTGCTATTATAATGGTATAGGAATTGAAAAAAATGAAATCAAAGCATTTGAATTATATAGAGAAGCAGCTGAAAAAGGTCACATTGATTCAATTTTTAATCTTGGATGTTGTTATGAAGATGGAATAGGAATAGAAAAAAATGAAATTAAAGCATTTGAATTATATAAAAAAGCAGCCGAAAAAGATGATCTTGATTCAATATATAATCTTGGATACTGTTATACACAAGGAATAGGAACTGTAAAAAATGAAATCAAAGCATTTGAATTATATAAAGAAGCGGCTGAAAAAGGTGACATTAAATCAATATGCAACCTTGGATATTGTTATATACAAGGAATAGGAACTGAAATAAATGAAATTAAAGCATTTGAATCATATAAAGAAGCAGCTGTAAAAGGCGATTTAGAATCAATTTATGAACTTGGATGTTATTATAAAAATGGAATAGGAACAGAAAAAAATGAAGTTAAGGCATTTGAATTATATAAAGAAGCAGCTGAAAAAGGTCACATTGATTCAATATTTAAACTTGGAATTTGTTATGAAGATGGAATAGGAACTGAAAAAAATGAAGTTAAAGCATTTGAATTGTATAAAGAAGCAGCTGAAAAAGGTCATATTGATTCAATTTTTAATCTTGGATGTTGTTATGAAGATGGAATAGGAACTGAAAAAAATGAAAATAAAGCATTTGAATTATATAAAGTATCAGCTGAAAAGGGTGTTCTTGATTCCATATATAAACTTGGCTATTGTTTTTGTAATAGTATAGGAACTGATATAAATAAAATCAAAGCATTTGAATTATATAAAGAAGCAGCTGAAAGAGGTCATGTTAAATCAATATATAAACTTGGATGTTGTTATGAGAATGGAACAGGAACTTATATAAATGAAATTAAAGCATTTAAGTTATATAAAGAGGCAGCCGAAAAATGTAATGTTAAATCAATATATAAACTTGGATGTTATCATGAGAATGGAATAGGAACTGATATAAATAAAGTTAAAGCATTTAAACTATACAATGATGCAGCTCAAAAGGGCCATATTAAATCAATATATAAACTTGGATGTTGTTATGAGAATGGAATAGGAACTAAAAAAAATGAAACAAAAGCATTTGAATTATATAAAGAAGCAGCTGAAAAAGATCACATTGGCTCAATTTTTAAACTTGGATGTTGTCATGAGAATGGAATAGGAACTGAAAAAAATGAAATAAAAGCATTTGAATTATATAAAGTAGCAGCTGAAAAAAGTGATCTTAATTCAATATATAAACTTGGATGTTGTTATCGATATGGAATAGGAACCGAAATAAATGTATTTAAATCATTTGAATATTATAATAAAGCGGAACGCATGCTGATAAATTTGAAATAGAGCTAAGTTTATGGTAAATCTTTTAAGTGGTTAGCGATCTTTACATCTTTACCAAATTTTGACCGGTACTGTTATATATGAGTACCGAAAAATTGTCATAATAGAGATGCGATACATCTAGTCACGTGCTTTATCGGAACTAAACAGTTATTATACTATTTATCAGGTTCCAATTTAGTTCACGACTTGGTATTAATTACGAAGTCACCATCAGAAAATACAATCAACTTGATAAGAAATTACAACAAGAATTACATGGTCAAGGTCAATAAATCATATAAAAATTTGTCTTTTGACATCCACCGCTCGAAGAAACAGATGGCTAGATGGAATCGCGTGACATAACGCGTTTATCATTATGAAAAAAAATGAAAAAACATTTAATGGCAAAGGTTATATACCGATGTTTATCTCTACAGACCCTAAAGATGTCATGATTAAAACTATTCATCACCTATCATAGAAACGTTTCGTTTCCACAAAGACCGACAAAAACATACTGAATGCCGTCTGGCTTTTCGAAAGATCTCTTTAAACCTGACACTGTTACGTGTCAGAATCCTGACATCCGATATACAATATCTAACTCTAATTCCTTCGCACTTTTAGATGAAGAAGACGCTTTCATCACACGTCACGCCAACAATGTACTCAACCGCGATAGTACCTTCAACATCAAGATCTGATTCGTGCAAGGGCGCATCGTAGAGATTATATACCATTTCAAACATGACAGAATTTACGTTTGATGTACGTTATATTGTACGTACGAAAGAAAAATTCGGGCACAGTATTGTTGATATAGTACTTCTAGTAATTTCTTACATAATGACCCTTGGTATTCTTATTTTAATTTTCATCTATCTTATGTATTTTACGGTTTGTGATTTTTATTCCCTTCTGGTCTGAAGTCTAAGTATTACCTAGATTTTTTTCGAATCGAGACGAAGCTGGTTCCGTAATTAGTTATAGTTATTAACGGAATAGTTTTATATAGTTACTTAGTACTTTGTTATTCCGATCTATTGCACTTATCTGTGTAACCGTATTAAAATAAAATAAAATAAAATTTATAAGGTTCCAATTCATCTAAATTTAAATTGGCTAAATAAGATTATAATTATGATATTCAAAACTAATTCTAACACTAACCCCTGTAAATTTCTTATTTTCTAGTTTAACTCATTGTTATCAATTTGGTTAGTTCATTTTTAATGCGGTAATCTATCAATAATATACTGTTCTTTTTTTATTTTGGATTTAAGCCCATAATAAATATCCTCTTCCATTTGAATTATTTGATAAAAATGCTTATCTGAAATCTGTGCCAGGTTAATTTATATTGAACATATAAACATTAGGCTCATGTCCGGTCGGTTGTAAATTTTGGTCATATACAAAATAAAAGTTCTTGGCGAAAAAAAAATATTCGTCCTAAACTCAAAAAAAATAAAGTCGGGTCGAGTGATGTAAACGAATGTAAGCAAGTCAGGCCAATCGAGCTAAAAACCAACCAATCCAATCTCAATCGACCATCGATACTTTTGACTACTCAAAAATTTATTCGTCACAAGGATGTGATGACCCGTGTAACAATAACCAATCCAACTAAGATTTGAAAGTTATACACAATTCTGAAAACATTAATAAATGGTTTTTTTTTTTAAAAAAAAATTAATTACTGTACGTGTATTTTTTTTTTTTTTTTTTTTTTTTTTTCAGCCAAATTCTCTCTTGCCCACAATGGATGTTTTGAAATTTTGTGTCTTATTTGATGGTCAATTCCACATATACAAAAAAGCTGAAAATTTATATTCGGTATTTATCTCTACGAAAAAAAAACAACGATTAATAAATAATATAACTAATTTTTTTGATATTATCATTAGGATTTCTCATTTTTAAATGTTCCTGAAGTGGACAACTTCCTTCATTCAAAAAATCGGCAATTAAATCATTATAAAAAATCGGTAGCAACAACCTTTATTACAGTCCTCAATGATATGTTAAAATGTTTGGCAGAAAATCCATACAATATACCTTTAAAAATTCTTGACACGTTGCAATCGATTTTTGGAATGGATGGTCGCAAATTTGACCTAGGGGACAAACCTACTATTTTGCTTCGTCCGCCTACTCAAGATAATATAGATATAGAATGGATTGATACACTTACTCAGATGCTCAACAATTTAATCAAGTACAAACAATATGCGGTACGATAAACAAATTACTTTTTATAAGTTACTATTCTTTTAATAAATTTTAAATTGTTTTTTTTTTTAAGGGTCGTGTTTCTACTAAATATTGGCCAATCGCACTGTATCTATTGGCTATTGTTTGTACTTTTTACTTTCTGGAAAAAATCTATACGCAAGACGAATATAATCCTTTAACCAATGATCAAATAGATAGGTTTGAGACATATCTTAAACGTTTACATGGAATTTTGGAAAAAATCTGTAGAAATTTGGAGGAAAAACAAACAGAAGACTTTAATGGTAAAAAAAAGAAACATTTCCTTGATTTTTCAACGAGAATAAAGGTTAACATTATCATTAGCTAACATCAGGGTTCTCCAAGGTCTCTTAAGAGATGAATTTGCGCCATTTTTGAAAGAAGTGAATGATTCATTAGAAGCTCAATTAGAAGAATTAAAGAATAAAAAAGAGAGTGAAAAGCGTCAAACTGGATATGCAGTAATGTAAGTTGTTTGTAAATTGTTCAAATTATTGACCATATGTGTTCAGAGATTGACCGATCAAATTTCTTTTCTCCAGTACTTTCGTTGCTTCAACTTTGGTAGCAATTAGTTCTATGAAATCTGATAATTGGAAGGTATATATAGTATTTTAACGTATGAAATCTTGATACAATATCGAATTATTTTTACTAAACAAACAAATGATTTTACATTTTAGAAAATTGCTAGCGTTATTTTTAGTGGAATATCTGGCGGTGTAGCATTGCATAAAATTTCCGTTGTAAATAGACTTCAGAAAGTCATTGGTGAACATAGTAATGTTCAAGAAACTATTAAAGAATCACAAGAATTCTTAGATATGGTACAAAAATATGTAGATGGTGTCAGATTGATCGATTCAGAAATTCTATACATTTCCTACCAATTTAAAACTTTTCATAAAGAAGTCACGAGATTACAAGAGAAAATCGCGAATCTTAAACAATAATTATTATTTGTTATTCTGTTATTTATGTATTTCATTTTGTTTACTTATTTTTATTATCAGTTTATTTTTTATCTTGCTGTAATATTTTTTATTATTTTATAATTATTTTATTGTTTTTATACTTTATATTCTATAATGAATATAAAAATCGTATGAATAAATATTTTTTATTGTGTTTATAGTACTTGAAGTTAAAATTTTTTATTTATTTATTTATTTATTTAATGTTAAAGATCAGGTTGTGGGCCGACTAAACTACTAGAAACTAGAGTAAAACATCTAATTCAGTGATGTAAAGGCACCGCTAACACAGCGCTTCTCAACCTGGGGCGAAAGAAAAAAATATCATACGGGAAGGGGGGAACAAGATATAAAGGGGAAAGGGGATAAGAGGAAAGCATATCTTTTTCACATAACCTCCCTGAAAACTATCTAAAAAAAAATAAATTTACTAAACTAGGTAGCCTAATCCTATGAAAAGTAAAAGAAATAAAATATAAAATTAAATGTAACGTCCAATTCCTAAAGGTAAGACCCCTTGCGAGTATCGTGATTGTAATTGGTCATCTTCTGACCAAAGCAGAGCACTGATATCCAAAGGCACTCAAGGGGACGTTACTTCATCCTACAAAAAGAAAACGTTAGTAGGATCAAGATAGTAAAGAAACCAGGAGCTTCAACAGTTCTACTTTTCTGTCGTTGTGTCCAGTGGGTGAGCCTTCTTATTATTATTTTTTGACGCATTTCGAAAAGGTGCTCCAGAATGATTAGTAGGCTTTTTAGGTTGCCGTGACGAGGAACGTGAGTTCTTCTTGTTGGGCAATGTTGGAGGAGGTGCAGGTTTTGACCATCGATGTTCTTCGTTATTAATGGTGAATGAATCGTTAAGAGCTTTAACGTAGTCGTCGTATTTCTCAAAATACCCTAATAACATCCTCTCTCCTTTGTTCGTCCTTATTAATTGAATGCTTTGACGTTTTGAGATTTCAGAAACGTGTGACTATTAGCGCGATCCCAGAGTTGCTGCTTGAACATGTCTTCAGGGATATTCCTTAAAGCTAACACAAACTTTTCCCTGATTTTGCGTTGCTTTATTTAGTGTCCAGGCTCCAGGAAACCAACGGACCGGCGTGGAACCTAAGGTATATGTCCAGCTTCCGCTAACGAAGCTAGCGGCGGTAAAGGAGGATAAGACGATTCGTAAACGAACCGTTTGGTATTTCCTTTGACCTTTGTTTTTTATAATAATAATGCAAACAGATTTTAATGTCACGTGATCCACATGATTTGTCATGGCTATCATGAGATTTAAATATTTATTATTCAAATGTTTTTTTGCCAACTCTTTCTAATTTATTTTATCTTGGAAAAGCATTAACAAAGAAAAAACAGTTATATGGAGTTAATCCGATTTATCCCGGTTAAAGATGTTTATTTATGGCATTGATAATGATTAGTTTAACATCGATCCGAATTGATTAGATATATTTATTAACTATGTTATTGTAAACGTTTGATAATGCGATTAAAAATTTAAAAATGAGTATAATCAAGAATAATACGTAATTGTAAATTATAATATAGACCAAAATGGGAGTTCTGGGACAAAATTTCCGAATAGGTATACAGGCCTCCCGGAATTTGCTAAGAATTTTAGGGAAGAGCAGTTACGAAATTGGTTAATCCAGTCTCATCTGCTTCGTCTAAAAATTTATACGACAAACGTGCAAAGAAAAATTGGTCCAGAACATCAGTCCCAATAAGGGAACTGCCAACCTGATTTCCAGGTCTTGCGTATCTATACCCACCCACTTGCTCCATCCGTTATTGTCTCCGATGGAGACTTCAAATGTTGTCGATGCATAAAAAACATTAGCAGGATATCCGTATCCGTTAGCTTGCAAGTCTATATTTCCCCATCCCTTTTTTCCAAGTGTTTAATATGGGAGGGTCATTTCTGGTGCACCTGAATCGATAATAGATTTATATAATTTATTACCTTTAGCAGGATCATTAAAATTATACTCGAGTATGACAGAATTAGTTCTTCTGATCTTCTAACTTGAATTCTAACCTTTATTATAAATTCATTTAAATACATTTGTTTTTTACACTGATTGGTACTGATATGGGCACTGATTTGCAACAATAATCAGTATTTCAGACCATGTGTTCTTGATTAACATTTCGAGCAGATAATGTTCTTGCTGACGGAGACTTTGCGAGATCATCACGACGCGATTTATCAACTGGTAAATATATTGTTCCAGGCATTTCTTCTTTGAGATCTTCTAGTTCCTTGCCTGTATATTCCGGACCATATTTCTTCACTTGTTCAGTTGTTTATACACCAACACCCATTCATCTTTGTGTCCATCAAATGATCCCTTATCGATATTATCGTAAAAGAAGATTAGATCGAATGCTGTTTCATCGTCAAATTCCAAGGCAGATTCCTCATCAGCCAAGAAAAAGAAAACAATGGCTCTGTTAGTATTATCCATCGAAGTGGGCCTCTACAAAGGCATTAATTAGAAAGATTCTCAAAACGACTACTTATTCAAGAAAGTTTCCGCCTTACCCAGAAACTCTTGCGCTTTGCCCCTGTACTGTTTCATACTTACGAAGAGACTCAATTGTTTCAGAATGGGATGTTTCAGTCATTGTAAGATTTAATATTTCAGTTGTGGTAGGTTTTAACGCTTCGGACGGATTGGATGCTGTATCATTAAATGTTTATTGAGAATGAAATCGTCATTTAATTACTGGAATGTTTTACAATGATAAACATGAACCTTTCTTTCCGATATTCTTCAAAAACTTGGGTATTTTAAATATCTTTTTCCTTCCTGCTGTAGTCAAAAGTTAATAACCAAGAAAAAATGGTGTAGATTCAATGCAGTCGTGTGTGTTTACTTTTTTTTTTCGTCATCAAGTTTCGAATCAGTTGTCGCAAAAGCAGTATACATATGGGTGAAAACCAGTGAGAGTCAAAGATCAGTATAGAAAAATAAGAAAAATATATTTATTTTTTTGGCGTAAAATTAGGAAATTTTTTTTTATATGGAACGTATCTCTATTCTTTCATATTTATGATTGTGTGTTAAAATATTAAACCGCAGAATAATCCACTTATTAAAGGTCTTTTTGAAGGATTAGAATTTCAACACATTGTTTCATTAAATAGCAAAACATTTATTGTGATTTCAGGTTGTTTTATTCCATCAATGATTTCATGAATATGATTAATGTTATGCTCAACATTAGCAAGAGGTTTACAATCCATTGTCATATATTTTTTTTTTTTTTTTTTTTTTAATTAGTAACGCGTTTATTAATTATCAATAACCCATAAATGGGGATACATAATTTTTAAACACCTATAGATTGGATCCATGATCCTATCCATATAACTAATTTATCTAGTCTAGGACTATCTAGTCTAAAACTATCTAAATCGGTCGTTTCTATTTTGTGCTCTAACTAAATAAAGCTAGCATTACTAATATCAACAATTTTAAGAAAAAGAAAAAAATTTTTTTGTACATTTTAAATTTTACATGTTTTTTGATTATTGGATCTATAGTTTTGTCAGATGTAAACTAAGTAAACTACCTTCTTTCCACATTCGAGTTTGATGGATGCCGTTTGAAATTGTAAGATAGCCATTTTCTTACACGTATCGCCTTGCCTTCCTCCCAAATATGATTGAATTAAGTTTATGTTAGTCGATGAATTTGTCATGAATCATAACCAATCATGTAATTTGTTCGACTTTCGTGCACATCATCCGAATAAAAAATAAAAAGAAAAATATACTAAGAATAAAACTATTTAAAATGAAAAAGAAAAATAAAATGATAACAACTATACTTCGTAGGTGACGGTTTGTTTAAGAAAAATGAGATCATATAAAAAACTTATATTTGAGTCACCCTCGTACTAGTTACTATACGTACTACCCTTTTACGTTTGCTGGTTCTTCCTCTGTTCCATTTCTTTCGCTGCTACCTTCTTGTAAATTGTGTCAAAATCAATTGATTCTTGTATTGTAATCGTCCGTATCACTTTTGAGGTTGAAGGTGGATTTTCAGGTGTCATAGATCGTTCAATGTTTTCTTGCGCATCTAAATATTGCTCGAAATCATCAGAATCTCTTGTGCTAGCGCCTTCCTTCATTGGAGGTGCTTGCTCTGGTTCCTCTAACGATCTTCATTTCAAAGGTCCTTTCTCCGCGTTAACGCTCTTTAGCCGACTTGCAAAACTTGTTTGGACTTCGTTTGCTAGTTTATAGTCGAAGTCATTGGTCTTGCTAGATCGTGTCTGCTGCATTAGGGAGGATACTTCTTTATCACTTGACGAACAATCCATCACTTCATCATTACTCTGTGTGTCTCTTTTCTCATTCTCTGTAGTATCTTTTGATTTCTCCTTACGTTTTCCATTCTGGATGGTTTCTTTCTTATTCTTCTTTCTTGATTTCTCTTTCTTATCTTTTTTTACCACGTTTGTGGTAAATCTATCATCTTGTATGCGCATCGTCCATTGATCTAGGAAATCTTTTGTGACAGATTTTCCTATTACTTTCAATAGGGTATCTTCATTTTTGAAAAAGGCAATCATCTTCTGTTTCCTGTTGATGACTACCAGTTTGACGAACGCTGCTCTGTACTTAGTAACGATTTCCTTGATGATTCCATCCATCTCTTCTTTCTTGATTATATGGTCCCATTCCTTTATCATTTGCCATGAGTTCCTTTGTTTAATTTGATGAGCTTTCCAGTTGGCAGGATATTATCTCAAATAAAACTTGGTGCCGTTTAGTATTGTCGTTATGTTAAATGTCTTTTGTTTGAAAAGTTTGCCCGCTTCTTTGGTTAAGTTGATGTTTGCCTTGACTGAAGCATATTTGTGCAGGCGTCTAATCGTACATTTCCAGACAATTCCTATCTGGCTTAGACTTGAGAGTATTTTCCCAAACCATCGAGGGGTGCGGCCTGTCCATTGGGAGTTGTTAAGTATTTTAATATCTTGATACGGTCGAAGAAAACATCCGTCTTCTGAGCTGATTTGATCTAAAAAGAGTAATCTTTTTGCTTTGAGACTTGTAATGTCTGATTTGGAGATGTTTGTAATGTGTTTGACTATATATGAAAAGTACATTTTTTCAAGAAAACCTTGTCAAGCTTTGGTTTTGATGTCACATGATCCTCATCTACATTATTTGCGGTTATTCTAAGAAAAATAAAGATTTTATACATATATTTTTCTACCTGCTCTTTCCGATTTGTTTATTTATCTATTTATTTTTGGAGAGAAATTGACTGAAAAACAAAGGATGGTTTTTTCTTAATAATTTCAATGATTTATTAGTTAACGCGTTTATCCGAATTATCAGGTCAGGACGAGTTCGAGATATTTAAATGTTCAAATAGTATATAAGAGTAGAGTTACATAAATACTCGAACATGATTCGAAGTATCGTATTTCATTCCTGGCATAATAACATAAATTATATTATTGTAGACGTTCAGATAATTTGTATACAGTTAGAAATACAGTATGTTGTGATAATTACAAGCTAAAAGTTTAAAATAATACGATGTATAATTATAAATTATAAATCCAAGTGATTGATTTTAACGTGTTTTCCTGTTTTTAGTTAAAAAAGAGTTATTTCTTATTTTATTTATGGTAAATAAGGAAACATAGCAATTTAATAACCACTAATAAATTCACTTACCGCTATTTTGAGTTTCAATTTTTGATACTTCAATATTACTCTTTTTCGAAGAATTTACAGTTGAGATCAGTTTACTTAATGATCTACTAGTATAAATTGCGTTTGGATGCTGATTATTTAACGGAGATTCCTGTGATTCTTGAATATTTGATAAAAATAACCTATTTTTTTTTTTTTTAAAAAAAAAAAACAAACAAATTAATAAATGTAATACAAAATGTAATACATATTATTTACTATTCTTTTTTAATATCTTTACTCTACCTTTTTGTTTCTATATCAAAATCGAGTTCTTTTGTAATATATTCTAAATGATCAAAGAATTTATCCGAATTAAATTATTTTACTGTTACGTTTGTGAAATACTAAGTTTATCATCGAAATAATTAAATATTATTTTAAGTAACACAATTTTACAGTACCTTGTTTCATACTATGTAACATTGTAAATGAATTTATAGTTGAAAATTTAGAAATCATTGCTTTACTTGTAAGGATTGCTTTTGAGTGAGACTTTTGATTAAATTCAGGACCAAGTTTCTTCGATTCTATTAATTCCAATCTTTTTTTTTCAGCTTGTTCAAATTCTTTTTCAAATTTTTTTTCAAATTTTTTTTCAAATTCTTTTTCAAATTTTTTTTTAAATTCTTTTTCAAATTTTTTTTCAAATTCTTTTTTAAATTTTTCAAATTCTTTTTCAAATTCTTTTTCAAATTTTTTTTCAAATTCTTTTTCAAATTCTTTTTCAAATTCTTTTTCAAATTCTTTTTCAAATTCTTTTTCAAATTCTTTTTCAAATTCTTTTTCAAATTCTTTTTCAAATTTTTTTTCAAATTCTTTTTCAAATTCTTTTTCAAATTCTTTTTCATATTTTTTTTCATATTCTTTTTCAAATTCTTTTTCAAATTTTTTTTCAAATTTTTTTTCATATTTTTTTTCAAATTTTTTTTCAAATTCTTTTTCATATTTTTTTTCAAATTCTTTTTCAAATTTTTTTTCAAATTTTTTTTCAAATTTTTCAAATTCTTTTTCAAATTTTTTTTCAAATGTTTTTTCAAATTTTTCAAATTCTTTTTCAAATTTTTTTAAAAATTTTTCTTCTCTTTCTTCTATTTCTTTCCATTCACGAATAGAATGCCGCAATTCAATAATAGTAGGCCTTTTTGAAGGATCAAGATTCCAACATTGTTTCATTAAATTAGCAAAACGTTCAGGAGTATCATCTGTAATTTCAGGTCGTTTTCCATCAATAATTTCATATATAAGATTAATGTTATGTTCAACATTAGTAAAAGGTTTACAACCCGTTGTAAGTTCCCACATTATCATACCGAAACTGTATATATCAGATTCTTTTGAAAATTTAGCACCTTTAAATATTTCAGGTGCGATATAAGGTATTACTCCATATATTTCATCATTTAACAATGTGTCATTTGCGGGTTGTGATAATCCTAAGTCAGCAATATGCCATTCCATATTTAGCAATAGTATGTTTCCACTATGAATATCTCGATGTACAAAATTAATAATGTGAATACTAAGAAGTCTATAGTAAAGAATAGCAGTTAATAAACTTAAACAAACACAAATAATAATAAATGATGACAATATCGAAACATAAATACCCTCTTGAAATATTTTCTAAAATTTCTATTTTATTGCGCCATGTAATATTAATAAAGTTCTTTTGCATATAATCATGTAAATTTCCACCATCTGCGTACGTCATTATTATCATATAATCTTTTGTTACAGGATCTTGTGTAATACCACGACAATTAATAATATGCGGAAAAAGAGTATGACAAGTATGAGCTGTATAATAAAGTGATTTTAACTAAAGTATGAATTATAAATAATTAATATTAAATCAATTGAAGTTAAATAAAGTTTGCATTATAAACAATTGTTTACCTCATTTAAAAAATATTTACTGGTATTTTGTGAATTAAAAAATCGTTTTACAGCAATGATTTCATTATGCAAAGTTGCTTTATAAACGGTACCAAATCCTCCTTTTGCTATTTTTTCTAAATTTTTAATATGAGAAAATGGAACCCACTTGGTTCTTTCATTTCTAATAAATTCATAAATATTTGATGCTTTAGAAATAATTTTACTGGCATTATTTAAACAAGTAAAAAATATATTAGTGATTTCACTGGTAATGTTTGTAATATCAATAGTAATAAATGATATTCTTTTGCATTTTCTACATTGAGATTGATCTGCAATTGTAAAAATGATATTTGTTGTTAAGCAATATCTACACCCATTATAGGCTATACAACAATATAAACACCATTTTTGATTATCAGTTAAATATTTTAGCTCCTGAGAACAGACTTTACATTTATCATAACTATCCCACCATGGTAAATGAATGATTGAAATATTCAAAATATCTTGAGATGGTTTCGTAATCAAAGTTGATTCCGCTTGTTCATAAGAAACCAGGTAACAATCTGAGCATATATAATCTAATATCGAATTTGTCTGTTTAATCAATTTTCCACATAAGTTACAAAATATTTTTCTATTATTAGGATTGAACAATAAATCATTTGGAACTATTTGTCTAAAATATAAAACTTCAGAGCAATGTTCACACCATTCTTGAATATTGTTTGTACAAAAATATGTACTTCTTGTTTCATGTTTAATACATTTAATTTTATTTGTATTTATACATACGTCCAAGTATATATTATTATCCATTGTACATTCGATATACTCTAGAAAACAAATTTTACAATATTTTTGTTTAAACATAAGTGTCTCGGAGTATTCGTTTTCACAGCGATTACATTTTTTCTCATTATTCATAAGAGGAATAAAAAAAGCGGGTACAGGACTAGATTTTAATCTTGGTGTTGGATCATATGAATTTTTATTGTTTATATTTATAAGTTTCATTTTGCTTATTATTATTAATTGATATCGAAACTTTTGGTAAAAAATAATATTGATTAACGGTATTTATAGTTTATTATTTAGAATAAAGAAATTCCATGGAACTTTTTGATAGAAGCTGAATCTAGAATTCTCTTAAGGAATTTCGAAAATGTAACACGAAATGTTATAAAAGAATAAAGGAAATTCGTAAAAATTAAGAATTTAGAACTTCCTTATAGAATATCAGTTGTTTGTAACACAAAAAATAAGGCTATAATATATCATTGTACTGATTGACTTTTTGGGTAGCATCGGCGTGGGTTAAAAAAAAAAATAATATTGTTAATAATACGTCAAAACATTTAATTAAGCGTATAAAATATATTTAAATTATTGCTATGTTTTAACAAAACAGTGAAGAAATGAACAATTGAATGACTAATTAAAGATTTTTATATGATTGACATATAGTATTAAATCTTTATTACGTTATACTTAATTAATACTCTCAATCTTAGTTTATTCTAAATCGTTCATTATAGAAATTCTTATAAAAATCTCCAGCTTAAGGGGAATCAGCAATTTGAATGATAAAAATAGTAAATAATTGAAAGGCGTTGACGAAAAAGGACTTTTTTTAAATTATTTATGCTGAAATGTATAAATTATTAATTTCTCAGGAATCCAATTTGCGCAAAAATTGAATTGTCGATCAAATTGATCCTATCAAAAAAAAAAAAAAAATTACAGAAAAATTCAAATTGATTATTAAAAACAGGTTTCAAAATGATTAAAGCATAACATTAATTTTATCTATTCAATATTAATGAACTAGAATCTATTCAATATTAACGAAAAAACCTATTTAATAAGTGCTCATGTTTTGATTAATGTTTAATTGAACTCTAAGTTTACTTTATTTACTTGTGAATCTATAAAATTGAACTTCATTGAGCAAAAAATTTCTGTTTAAATTTTTAAGATACAAATTATTGTCATTTTCAAAAATACATGATCATGATACAGTACAAAAAAAAAAAAAAAATTTTGTGAAACTCGTGATTTTTGTGATACATTTTATTTATCACTTATTTTAATCTAAGGGTGAATTTTGACGATTCTTTAAATTTCATCATTTTAAACTTACTAATTAATAAAAAAAAAAAATGTTTCTTATATTTTTGACTCAAACGATTTTTGTGAATTTTATGTAAAATTCCGTACATTTTCCATTATTTTTGATCAAAATACAACAAAAATTCACAATTTGATTGGTGTACAGTACGTGTAAAATCGGCTGACAGATTTGTTTAAAAATCGGGATGAAGCCGCTGATCACATTCTAGATAGAAGTCCCATGTTAATAAATGCAAATTTCACTCAATAATACATTTAAAATGAATTAAAGTATTATACAAATTTTATACTGCATCATGTCATCCATGTGACTATTATTTAAATATTATCAAAATGCTTATACACTGGTATTATAATTAGTGATTTAGTGATGTAAAGCGATAGTATACATAGCAATTATGGTGATCATCTGATTATGTTCAGGTTAAATTTCTTATTCAACAGGTATGGGCATACAGGATATTATGCCATCAAGTGATTCAAAAACGCAACTCTAGTTTGTAATTAAAATTTTGGGAAAAATCAAATGATTTTAATAATATACGAATTAGTAATTTATCACTGAGAAAATATTTTAAAGTGTAATTCTGACCACCCTCAACCCAAGATATGGATAAATTTGGCGAAATAACCAATATCCCCAACAATTTTCTATTGTGAAATAAACCCATTCTTATCATTTTAATTGCAAATACTATAATTTAAATACCGTAAACAACTATATTTAAAGCAAGCATAAATGATTTTATTCAAAATATCAATAATTACAGTGAGTGCAACTGTAATGAAATAATAAAAGTATAGCTCCTAATAAAAAGAAAGGATATAATGGAAATTACGACGAATAAACTACTTTGATTTAGTCAAACATCACTTATATAGTGAATATAGTTTAAAATGTACATACACTTTTTTCCCTCTCCTCGCGAATTGTTTCCACATATACTTCTCTCAAATTTTCATCAGCAAACTCATCGTATTTCCTCTTTTGCCATGAAGACAAAGTTTTATATATTTCTTTATGTCTTTCTTCCATCTCTTTTACCTATTCAAATAAAAAAAAAGAGATTTGAAATACAATAAATTTCTTGCTTGAAAGGTAAAAAACTGGGAGATACTTACCACCAGAGACTATAAAGATATGAAGGTACCCATCTTTAAGTGCTTCATCATCATTAAAATATTTGTTGAGCTTTAACATAGTATTATTCATCATCTCGCTCTTGCCATGATTTTTACTATCATCTTTCGTGAAAATGTTATTAACTTCATCAAAATCGAGTTCGACTTTCCAGATATTCATTGTGGTTATCCCTCGGAGTTCTCTTCTATAAAGAACCGTTAGATCATCAATTTCAATACGAACACCATTGATATCAGAACATACATTGAAAATATTAAGAGAAGCTTGTCCTAGAACTAAACAATTTTGATTTTTAAGAGAAAAAAAATTTAAAGAAAATTTTTCGAGATGAAAAGTAAAAAAATTTGAGAAAATTTTTTAGAAAGTTTTGAGAGAAATCTGAGGCGTGTATATATACAACATTACTACTAATAATAAGTTATAATAATTTATCAAGATATTAATCGCTACAAGCACTATAATTTATAATTCAAATTCAAACAAAACCTTATGCAAAAAAAAAAATTTAATAATAAATTAATAAATATAAAAATTTTTTAACATATACGATGTATATATAACTTCTTAATTTGCATACTTTTAAAATTTTTAATTAATCAACCAAACTTTTTATTTTACTGGTGGGATATCAAATAAAAGAAGAGCGAATACTTAAATTACATAAAAGTGCTATATCGTAATAGCGCAATATATTCGCACGTCCTGAATGTGTGCCACATGTATGGCGCAGCAAAATTATAAAAAAGAAAAATTTTTCATAATTAATATTAGTATATAAGCTTTTAAAAGTTAGTATCTAGATGTAATTTTAACTGCTCTGCAAGTTTACTTAGAGTGACAAAGTCGCTTTTAAACATTTTTTTTGGACTATTTGACAAAACATTCTTTTTCGTTAAATCCGGATTTGGAAATGATTAACAAAGAATAAAAAATTTTTGATCGTTATATTTAAAGTCAAAAACAGCATTTTTAACATCGTTCCAAATCTTAAGTAAACTTGCAGAGCAAATAAAAATACAGCTATCTTAGGATTTTAGAAGCTTTAGTTTAACAAGAAAGGTCTCAAATTTACTTTTAAAATTAGCTATTAGCTGTGGCTTAACCTGGCACACATTCACGACGTGCAATATATTCTTTGCTAAAATAAGCTCTTGCACGTGACAAAGAAAATTTAAATGCTGATTATGTAAAATCCCACACAATAACCCACCCTCAAATTAAAATTTAAGCAGCAGTTAATATGATAATATAGTTAACAAAAATTAATAAGATAAAATAGAGCAGATAAATAATAATAAACTCATAATGTTCACTTTCGTTAATTTTAATACCATATTGACAATCTTTACATTTCTACATTTCTATACTTTGTATTGACATTCATAATCAAAGCAATATCCTTCTGTTCATAAAAATTACAATAACATTTAAACAAATCCTTTGGTACCCAATCACTTTTGATGATATATTATATATTTACGATCTTTACAGCACCACTTTTCAAGATGATAGTCATAAACAATTATTATTTCATTTTCATTTTTGATATCTTACTTCCATCCAAGGACAATGAACTTTAATAACAAAAAAAAAAAAACAATGAATACTTTAGCACTAATAGTTATAAATAAATAACTTATATATTTACCTTCTTTTGAAATATTTTATTTTTGATATCTCTCCAAAGATTGTTTGATTCCAGAAATTCCTAATATAATAAAAATAAACAAACAAACAAATAAATTATTATCAAAAAAAAAAATTTCCAGGATTGACAACAATACGATTGTTTTTAAGAAATTAAGACCATTTCTTTTATAACCATTTTTATTACTTTTATATTTACATTCTCCACAAATAAAACATTAAGTAAAATGAATTATAGGACGCTATTTACATGCATAATAATTACAATATAACCACCAGGATGATTTCTAAATTACTATTAATATAAAAAAATAAGTTAGAATAATATAAATAATAATTCCAATAATTTGATTTAAAAAGTGAATTAACTTATCGTATTGAAATAAGTAATAATAATTGTCGATAGACCTTAAATTTTATATTAAGTTATTAAACATATAATTAATATATTGAAGACTTGATAATATTGGACTTACTTTCACTAATACTATTATCATCAATTATCATTTCATCAATTGATAAATCCTTATGAATTCTTTCATATGATGATGATCTGAAAGTAAAAATTTCGTATTTGGGCTAAATAAGCGATTTAAAGCAGACAGGAGGAAAATCACTTTATTAGCACGCACTTACAATCATTAATTTCATGTCGCAATTGATCTATAAAATCATAATAAATAAATATCAATACACTTAAAAAATTAAACAAGTAAACGTGTTTACTTACCTTCATTTACATCAGAATTCTCATAATTTGGTTTTTCCATATCATTTATTTTATGCGGCGTTTGGTCTAAAAGTAAAAACTCTCAAGAGTCAGCCCTGTGTTTACAAATTATATCCCCAAGCTATAATACAATTGATAATTCTAAATAAACTATTAGCAAGCACTTCATTAAAAAAAACTATCTAAACTATGAGTGACTTATTTGCAATTAGGAGATTTCTCCTATTAGCACGCACTTTACTAAACTATAATCTAAACAATCCAACTATTTCCATATTACGAGTGACTTATTAGCAGATAGGAGATTTCTCCTATTAGCACGCACTTTACTAAACTATAATCTAAACAATCCAACTATTTCCATATTACGAGTGACTTATTTGCAGGCAGGAGATTTCTCCTATTAGCACGCACTTTATTAATCTAAACTATCCAACTATCTCCATATTACGAGTGACTTATTAGCAGATAGGAGATTTCTCCTATTAGCACGCACTTTACTAATCTAAATTATCTGACTATCTACCATATTACGGTGACTTATTTGCAGACAGGAGATTTCTCCTATTAGCACGCACTTTACTAAACTATAATCTAAACTATATAATTAAAAAATTTCATATCTGGGCTGAATAAGCGACTTAAAGCAGTCAGGAGAAAATTCACACTGTTAGCACGCACTTACCATCAGGTCGCGATTGTTCTATTAAATAAACATCACTAAACATAAACAAATAAACAAAAAGAAGTTTTAACTTGTCCTCTTCAAAATTTCAGAACTCTCAAAACGAATATCAAATTCATTTACCATATTTTTGCTTTGATTTCTTCGATTATAGTTTAAAAGTCTACTTTTATCTTTCAGCTTTTTATTTTTAGTTATCTTTCTTTTCTTCTTCTTTTTATTAACTTATCTGTTTCTTTTACATTCTTTTGAGTATGTTTCTTTTGCCTGACTTTTGCCCGTTGTCTATTGCTTTACTATTAAATGAAGGTAAATAAATAAATGAAGTTGAAAGATGTGAGTATTAACGACTAATAACTATCATATAACTATCATGTTAACTGATTGTGACTAATAATATCACATATTGCAAAATATAATATTTTTTAATAAATTTGTCATTTAGCGTTAAAATGACCCAAATGGCACGTGACCAGTCATCTGAGCCATTTTAGGTCGCACTATTGTGTTACACCCATAATTGTTAAAGGTGGAATTATTTTAGAACAACGTTACTCAGTCGTAATTTATTTATTTTTCCTATTGCTGCGTAAAAAATTTCAAGCAAAATCAAAATAACTGTCACATGATTTGTCAAAAATACATAAAAAATTTAGTGATTAATATGACATTGCATCATAATTGTACTGTTGAACTTGTGTGACACATTAAGTGTTTATTTTCATGCTCTACAGTAGTAATAGTCTTTGTGATTGGATTTCTGTGTAATAATCAGCGGCGTATTTTTTTTTGCATCAGTCAAGTTTTTCTCTTACATTAATTAAACTTTTATAGTTAACTTTTTCGCATGAATATTTGCATACGATTATTCAACGCATCAAAAATTAGTTTTTCTCATGAAAACATTGATGCTTAAAAGTCGACATATTACGCCACAAGAAAGTTCGCATTTCAAATTACGCGATAATTATTGTTTTTTACGCTACTGGTGAATTTGAATCACACGGAAGTACCTTTATCATTTATAATTTTTTCTCAATTAATATTAATCAATTTTAAGCGACTGAATTCATCAGGCTAATGATTCATCTTAATCATTTTTTATGTCATATAAAAGTAATAAAACCCCCTTATTTTCTCGTAACATGTGAAAATAGAGTAAGTATTGTTTTTCGTTGTGATCCTAACAATTCTTTTATTTAAAATTTTACGAATATTCTTATTTAATACGACAATTATAATATTATATAAATAGAAAAAGCGTGTACAATTGGCTTGCTTTATAACGAACTCTCATTATAACGAATTTTTTTTTTACATATAACGGATATTTTATGTGATATACGTCTTGAATAATACAGGTTTTCCGGTTAATACCAGATTTTCCCATTATGTTAACGAATTTTCTTATATTGAAGGCCTCAATTTCCCGGACAAAAAATGCGTGCTAAGAGAAATCGTTATTTTTGTATAACAATGACATTTTTTATTTTATTTTACAGATAAAGGCTAGACTGCCAGCAAATATATAGGATATAACAATGATGCGATCCAAAAAAAATGTAACTCTTGAAAAAAAATTTAATTGATGATCAAAAACAATTTTACTATTTTTACTATTTTTGTATTGCAATGATGTAAATATACTAGTTATTAAAGGTAAGCAAGCTACAGTATATCAACTCCTGATGGGAATGATTTTGACCTATTATTATTAATACATTGATTGTCTGAAATTGATACAATTAACAACCACAAACAAGTACTTTTAACGGAAGAAGGTAACCGCCAATTTTCACGGACTACGAGATGATCTTTTCACTCTTTTTCAATCAATATATGTTCACTTACACAAGGATCATGTATTACAAGCATTTGCATTGCAAAAATTACGTCAGTAAATGATAAACGTAACGTTTTTCCTTATAATTATTGTTAAATGTCCAAAATTGATGTCCGAAATTTTCATTTAAATTCATTTTTGGTTAAAAATTTCGAGAAAAATATTCAAACTGTACGTTATATCAACAAATCTAATTTATTACTATGATACATGATGTTAATGGATATCATTTTATTGTTTTTCTTACAATTTATTTATTTGGGTCCGTAATGGGTATTACGAAGAAATCAAACTAACGATTCAAAAAAAGATGATGAAAGGAGAGTTTTTCGGACGATGGGATCGTCCTACCAGTATTATTTTTATATGATCTTTGTCCGATATTAGTAATTTTTGGATGAAAGAAAAAAAGGCTGTATACATATATATATCTCTAATCCATCTTCTCTGTAACTTCTTTAAATAACCAATAACTTCTTTACTTAACGTGTATTTCAATTCAGCTTTTTTCATCTTTGAAAGGAACTAAATTGTGTGATTGAATTGTATTATAAGATATCTTAAAAAAAAAAAATTATTATCATTATAATTGTTCAGTGATGGCAGAGGGAAGTTCTTGGCAGATATTATTCTTTAATATTATTCTCTTCCAAATATTCCAATATTTCCAACTTTTACTGTGCCAATCTTCTGACTATTTCTGCGTTTTTGCCATTTTTATATTTTTAAATTTTTTTTTTTTTTTTTATTGACAACAATGACAGCTTTGACAACAAAAATAAATGACATAAAAAAATAAGTATATTTATCCATTTATTATTAATTAGCCTTATTTTACAACACTATATATATCACATCAACTATTGGCTGCAAAATTATAACATACCAAATTAAATTTTCCTCTACTATTAATTATAATTTAACGAGTATTGAGAACATATCATCACCATTATATTCGTATTGGATCATATCATCATTTTTTTCATGATTATATTGAATTTCTGTATTATTATTTCTTTTCGGTAAATAAAAATGTATTTATTTTATTAATTATTTTTAATAAAAACGATTTAATATTTTTTTTTTTTTATTAATCATCATTAAATAAAAAACGATTTTAACGGTATTTTTATTAATCATCATTAAATAAAAAACGATTTTAACGGTATTTTTATTAATAATTTTTAAATAAAAAATGATTTTAATAGTGTTTTTATTAATCATTTTTAAATAAACGATTTTAACGATATTTTATTAAACATTTTTTATTAATCGTTTTAATAAAAAAAAAAATAATTCTAATGTTATTTTTATTTAATACTTTTAAACAAAAAATAATTTCAATATTTTCTATTAATCGTTTTTAATAAAATGTTATTTTATTAACAAGTAAAAAAAAAAAATTTAATTTAAAATTATTTGATTAGAAATTAGAACTGGTTCAAATCCTACAAACCATTTTTAATAATAAAATTTGAAATGAATCTAATTTGGTTATATTTACTTGAACCAGTTTAAATCAATTAGTCAATTTTTTTTTTATTACTATAATACTGTCATTTCTAACCAACGTAGATATACGAAAATATGCATCTATACAACATTATCACTGTTCTATTGAGTTAATTTATCATAACTGAACCACAATTACAGTTAAAATTTCAAATCTTAAATCGGCGTTTATACTGTCCTAACTCCCTCTAAATACGGTTTCTTCATATTTTTAATCAATTTTAATAAATATAAAATGATCATATTATAAATCAATAGCTGACTCACGGCACTTGAAGTACACTAGTTTACAGAGTACTATAAATATTAAATAATAAATAAGGATTAAAAATGAAAGCCCTTCCAATTTAAAGAATTATATTTGTCATATCAAATCAGATAGTCTAATTGTTGAAAATCGAATAATAACTAGCAGTGCTTTGCACCGTGATTGTTCCAATATGATTATCTAATTTAGTTAACACTAATGTACAGTACATTATATTGATATTGGTCAGGAGAAGATTATTTTTTTTTATCAATTTTCTTTTTTCGTTTTTTTTTTACAATTTAAAAATTAATGACCGGTAACACTTGGTGGTGAATGTGACTTAATCGAATTATTATATTATTAAATTCTTAGATTCTTTATTAAATTTATAATGATATAGCAAAATAATAGCCATTATATTAAATATAACAATCATATTTTTTTTTTTTTGAAACCATGAGCTAACGATTTAAACCTGGGTTGTACAATTTAAAAAAAAAAGAAGCTTTGCCGTTTTTTTTATAAATCTTGATCGTATAAAGGGATGCTGTTATTCTAAATTTATATAATTTAACATTAGTAAATTGAACATAATAATATATATACAGTATATAATGGTAATTAATTACCATACTATACATACTATACTATCATCGGAAGTTGAGGCGGCAAGTATTTTAATCGTAATAGAATAATCTTATGATTCATCCTACATGAAAAGAACTAAACACGAGTTAGCACGGCTCATTCACTTCAGGCACCCAAATGATATGTAAACAGTGATCATTTGGACAAGTGGTCGTACACCATAACCCAACTACCTTAGGGATAAGCGTACACCTCAGGAGTGATCATATAGATATCCTTCACCACCATCTATGAGACCATCAGATCCTTCGCAAAACTTAAAGGGCGCTTGGCAGATCAACTACTATATCAACAAGACGGTGAATTTGAACCTAATGACTCATATTTAGGTACCATAAATGGTTCCACTTTCGAAGATATATAGCCTTGGGGAGGGTTCTCGTACGATGGGCCCCAGTCATCTATTCACAACCCTTTAAAGCCGTTCGTCAGCCCTCAATAAATTCCCGCACGTTGCTTTCGCGGTGTGCAGTCGAAATCTAAGGACGGTACCAGTAAGTAAACTTACTTTATAAGAAATTTTAGATCCAAAGTTGTCCTTTAACGTTCCGTTATATTCTGCTACATTTTGTAGTGATTTCGTTCTGTAAAGAATTGTATTTTTTTGAAGAAATTGTGAGAAATTTGAGGAAGTTTGAGAGTATATATATATAATTTTTTAAAAACCTTTCTGAATAAATCGTGACTAACAATGAATGTCATGTTCTTGACTAATATAATTTACATCTTATTAAGAGATTGTATGTACATAATATGTATACATTTTAATAAATTTAGTATAATGTACACAGTTTTTATTGACACAGTTTTTACATTCTTCGACACAGTTTGACACAGTTTACACATTCTTTGACACGGTTTTTTATTCTTTGACACAGCTTTTATATTCTTTAATCTAATTTACTCTTAATTTATAGTAATGAATTACTGTTGCGCAATTTTCCTGCTGTCGGTTGACTATATTTGACAAACCGGATTTGTGATAATGATTCACTATTATCCTCATTAACGTTAATAATAATTAAAAATTTATTTGGTGAAGAACTGATGTATATGATGTTTGATCATATATCTCAATATTGATAACTTACGTAAAGATTAGATAATATTATTACATCGGGACTAAGGGAGAAAACCTGAGATGAATCATCATTTGCGCATTTTTCGGTTATACAATCAGTTGACCATATTTGACAGTGGTATGATTTAATATAATTGATAGTTCTGGTGAAGTAATTAATAAAATTCTGGTGTATACAGTGAAATTGGTAAAACGTAACCCAGACGTTATAAATGGTTTCTCTTTTAATCTACCTTAATTAGGTTATAACTGTGTCATTTTATTACAATAATTCTTTATAGAGCAACTAGAATGATGAAATTTCGTAAATACTAATTTAGAACCAAAATCATTCAGTCTTTATTTGACAATAATATATCAAAGGATGTCTGTTTGATGTTTGGCAAATTGAAGATGTAAATTGTGATTTATAAATTATAAATTTGACATCACCATTCAAACGCGCTCCGCGTGAACTTCCAAAATCGTTTTGGTTCATTTTCTTTAATCACAACTGACTTTAAACAACGAAAAGAAGTGAAGATTTTTTCAAAACTCTGCCATGGCTTAGATCTTGACGATGACAGAATATCTAATAATAGATAAAGAGAGATTATGGTGCTCCGATTAATGAAATGATTTAATTGTCGTATGTAAACTATTTATATCCTTTAGGAAATATACTGTAGATATTAATTACTTAATGACAAAGCGATGATAAAGCGATGATAAAGCGTGCGTTGTTTAAACAACACAATTTGGAATATATAAACGCATAAACTACATAATTTCTTAATCTCCGATCTTGGGAGTATTATTTTCATACGCTGAGAATGTACGTTCATTTCAATTTAATTATTAGCTCTAGTGGTTCTAATGTCTCAATCCGATAAAAATGAAGTCCATTATTGGATAATATAATTATTCAATTTAGATAAAAACTGTAATTTGAATAAAGATAATTATTTTCGATCAACCGCGATATTCATATTTCAGTTATCCAGTAAATCAGGTCAGAACACCAGATAATATCTTATCAGCAGATAAGACATGTTTAACAAACAATGCAAATAATGGGTGTTAAGCCATCGCGAATAAACTATGCCGAATAATAAGAAGTGCTAATCGTACCTTTTTTTTATTCTGGAATTTTTTGATTGCTAAATTTATAATTTGTGATTTCACGTAATGGCCGGTCTCGAATGAACATAAAAGTGATTTCACGTAATAGCCGTCTCGAATGAACATAAAAGTGATTTCACGTAATAGCCGTCTCGAATGAACGTAAAAGAAAAAACATGATAGGCAGTGAAAGCCGCATATAGCCGTTTTATATTATCATTCTTTTGCATATGATCATTATATATTATCGTTCTCCTTATTTGCAAAGAAACTTATCTTAACGGCAAAAATTAAACACATTACAGATTTACAGAAGATTTCCTTTAAATGACCGTTATTTTAGTTGCTGCTGATGAATTAGGTTTTTAGAATTAACATTCTTATACAAATCCTTTTTAATTAAAAGCAATGTAGATAGTACAAAATACTACACATGAAATTTCTTTATGGTTCAAGCAATTAGGTTAATAAATTTATCGATAACATATGATATGATGTGATACGGTTAGCCGATGTTAAACTGTGTAAAAAAAAAAAAACAAACAATATTTAAAATTTGGAATTTTCGCGTTTATTCTCGAACTATTTCTTTATAACTTTTTTTATATATTCGAAATTTTGTATTATTTATCTCCATTTTCCTTATTTTTTTTAAAAAAAAATATTAAATCAGAGTAATAAGTTTATATCATAGATAAATTGTTAATCTGTAATGCTGTAATGAACAAAAAAGCAAGTTTATAAATAAGAAATATCATTTTTATAACACTATAAGTGCCATTAATTAATAAAGAATATTTATTATTGATAATTCACGGGAAGCCGTAGATATCGTATACAATTTACATCATCCAATTACGGACGATTAGGAAACGTGGTATAAAAATTATTATTCATCTATTTATTTTTTTTTTTTTACTGATATAGTCATTAATCATAATTTAATATTGCGTGTTATAATAATAATAAATTTGGTGCGCTATATAAAGTTTTACTTATTTAATTTATATCAAAGTAAATTGACAGCAAAGAAATAAAATGAAACGTGATGAAATAATAAAAGAATAATTTAATAGTATTTATATAATTTATTTAATTTCATTTTCAGAATTCCGTAGTCATGTTATATTTCATTTTATATATTAGATAGTTTTACGGGATTGTTATATGAGAAAATTTAAAAAAAATAACAATTTTGGAGAATAAAAGGATTTTATAGTATTATATATATAGTATACACTACAGTAGTTCTTTATTTTCAAATTATGTGGCAAGGAAAAGGAAATTATTCAAATTTACAAATAAAATATAAACTCAATAAGATCGATTTTTACAAATATGAATTGAAATTCAAAATAAATAAATTACTGAAAGGTAACTAATAAATAAGAAATAAGTAATTTTATATAAAAATACATTGTAATTTATTTTTCACCCTATGTAATCAATCATTTAAAAAAACTTTAATAGTAAGATTTCTTGTCATCTTTCTTGTAGTAATCATCTTTCTTGTAGTCATTTTTTTTGTAATAGTCATCTTTTTTGTAGTAATCATCTTTCTTGTAGTCATCTTTTTTGTAGTAATCATCTTTCTTGTAGTCATCTTTCTTGTAGTAATCATCTTTCTTGTAGTAATCATCTTTCTTGTAGTCATCTTTTTTGTAGGAATCATTTGGGGAAGTTACGGCATCACGTTTGTAATATTTCTTGTCTTTCTTGTCATCATCTTTCTTGTAGTAGTCATCTTTCTTGTAGTCATCTTTCTTGTAGTAATCATCTTTCTTGTAGTAGTCATCTTTCTTGTAGTCATCTTTCTTGTAGTAATCATCTTTCTTGTAGTAGTCATCTTTCTTGTAGTAGTCATCTTTTTTGTAGTCATCTTTCTTGTAGTAATCATCTTTCTTGTAGTCATCTTTTTTGTAGGAATCATTTGGGGAAGCTACGGCATCACGTTTGTAATATTTCTTGTCTTTCTTGTCATCATCTTTCTTGTAGTAGTCATCTTTCTTGTAGTCATCTTTCTTGTAGTAGTCATCTTTCTTGTAGTCATCTTTCTTGTAGTAGTCATCTTTCTTGTAGTCATCTTTCTTGTAGTAGTCATCTTTTTTGTAGTAGTCATCTTTCTTGTAGGAATCATTTGGGGAAGCTACGGCATCACGTTTGTAATATTTCTTGTCTTTCTTGTCATCATCTTTCTTGTAGTAGTCATCTTTTTTGTAGTCATCTTTTTTGTAGTAGTCATCTTTCTTGTAGTAGTCATCTTTCTTGTAGTCATCTTTCTTGTAGTAGTCATCTTTCTTGTAGTAGTCATCTTTTTTGTAGTAATCATCTTTCTTGTAGGAATCATTTGGGGAAGCTAAGGCGTCACGTTTGTAATATTTTTTATCTTTCTTATCATCATCTTTCTTGTAGTAGTCATCTTTCTTGTAGTAATCATCTTTCTTGTAGTAGTCATCTTTTTTGTAATAGTCATCTTTCTTGTAGTCATCTTTCTTGTTTCCCTTTTTATCATCATAATAATATGGAGAAGGTGATGAGTTACGTTTATCATTCAATTCAACCTCAGCAATAGGAGTAGGAGCGGCGGTAACTATATACATATGTAAAAATGAAAATTAAAAAAAAAATTTTTTTTTTTTGTTTGTATCTTTTAAAATCGAGTTGTATATACTCACCTTCATTAAGGGTCGAGACTCCCAAAATTGCCAAACAAACAAGCGTTGATAACTTCATGATTGAATTTTAACTTAAAACCTTCTTATTTTATTTTTTTGATCTTCGACCTTTAAATTTATTTCAGATCGAACTGAAGACTTTTGGAAGGGAGAAGAGTGAAGGTTTATATAGTTTTTGGAATTCAAAATTTTTTATACGTAATTTGTTATATTCTTTCGTTATTTTGACTTACCAAATTCCCTTGAATAGAAATTTTCATAGTTATTATCGATGATCACAAAGTATAATAATAAATTAATCACTACTTCTATGTCCTTTAAAGATCTTCAATCTATTCTTTTAATTTTTTTCTATCGTTCGTCTAGCCCTGAGTTATCTTATTATATATGCAGGAGCTATTCGGCTAAATAAATCATCTTTTCATACTCGTATTTTCAATAAAAAATGAATCAGTAATATTATGTGAATCAAATTTCTTTCTTTTAAAGGAAAATTCATAGATATCATACTAGATATTAATCTTTTAATAGATTAAATTATTATTAATTTCCAATTTTTTTTTTTTTTTTTTTTTTTTGAGTTAATGATAAACCAGTTCCGACCAATTAAACTTACATTATATAGATTATCAGGAATATTCATTTATTGCGTCATTTGTATCAATTGTAAATCAAAAGTTTAAAATAGTTAAGACGGAATAAAAAAATTTTTTCATTCTTTATAAAATTAAATGATTGTTTCAAAAACTGGTAAATGTTACCCGTTTTATCGATGCTATACAAAGATAGAAAAATTAATTATTGTATTTTATATAAAAAATGGCAATCTCATAGACGTATTTTTATTTTATTTTTATTTGGTTTTTTTTTTTTTTTTTTTTTTTTTTTTTTTTTTTTTTTTATTACGGTAATTAATTATTATGAAATAAATGAAATCTAAAAATAATTCTTCATAGTTGTATTCGGTTAAAAAAACTTTTTAGCAAATTTTCATAGTTGTATTCAATTAAAAAACTTTTATTTGTATTAAAGAAGAAAAAATGATAGTCATGCAACTTGATGCACAATATGAAGAATATGTTTTGGGCGAATGTCGATCATGAACACAAATATTCTAAGCCACGCCGATCCACTACTTTTTTTTTATTTTTAGTCTTTTTGGTCCGTTTATATAAGCGGACCTGTTGTTTAACCTTGATTTCAGATGACAAATCACACTTGAATCACATGTTCTTGGATTAGCACTAGAACAATAATAATTTTTTTTAAACTTGTTGAGAGTCAACATAACAAAAAAATTATAAGTTTATATAATACATACCATATATTCATAAAAATTGATATTATAAGAAAGACTAATAAATTTTTTTTTTTTTTTTTTTGGGATAAGAAACGATGTTAGATAGTATTTCTGGTAGTTTTGTACTCGTAGCTTCAATATGAAATTTGTATACATAATAGTTGTGTTTTTTTTTTTTTTTTTATGAGAATTTTTCAAATAAATTAACACATTTTTAAATATTATGTAGAATTATTTGAACGATATTTAAATTTGAGCGGGTCGTATAAGATTCTTGAGTAAGAACGAGTGATACTACGTTAGGGCATCGTTTGCCTGCGCGTATCTTGCAACTTCATGATCCAGCGGTCAGTCGTCTGTTAGGGGTTGTCATGTTGAATAGATAATAACTTAGCGGTGAGTAACAGGAACATTATCGTACCATTCTTAAATTGGCTGAGCAAAGATGCAGTTTCAAATCGGTAAGCTTTAGTTTCAGGCTTAGAAGTTAGACTTGCCTAATCTAAACTTGTCATGACTAAGCCACGAGAATACGGACTACCATTATGAAAGCAGTATTATACTCCAAGTTTATTAATTTCTGAGAACTTCAACACATAATCAGATTTACACACTAATTTTATTTGATAATTGAATGCGATTATTGGTTTACTCATCGTTATAATTGGCTAAACTGGATAAATTGCATTAATATAATAATGTGGGAACGTCAAGACCGTAGGTAAAATTCCGTGATGTTATATGGTCGTTCAAACAAAAATATGTTAATTTGATTTTGATTTTATTATCTTTTTTTAAGCAGGCTCACGTGCGTTTTTAACAAATGTTTCCTTCCTGACGCACCGTTCACGTACTGTATATTGTATTACATATGGGTAGTTTGTATGTTATACAGAGTTACATTTGATAGAATTTAATACTATAAATAATGTTATATACCACTAAAATTATGATTCAATCATTAATAAATTTCATATTTTTAGCATTCAATAAAATAAAAATTGAATATATACTAGTAAATTCTTTATCACAATAATAATAATAATTTAGAATCTCTACAGTAATAATAGGATGTTGATTTTAAGTCGAGTTTACGCTTATCTGTTATGTTTAATAATTTCGCTAAAATTTCAAAAAATTCTATTAAAGTGACATTCGAAACATAAATATTTGATGTCTTTTGAAATTTGCTCTTTTTTTTTTCTTTTTTAAATTGAACGTATTTCAGAACGGAAGGTTTATTTCAAGTATTGAACACGCTTCGGAACACGTCTCGGAACGAAAAGAAATGTAAGCCACTTGTAAGCTCAACCTATTTAATTATTGTTTAATCATCAGAATTATCGGTTATAAAGGTGAATCATTCTCACGATTTAATATCTGATGGAAATAAAAAAATTTTTTAAAATCTCTAATCCTGTATTATAAGTCATATCTCACATGTGTAACTTTTCCTAATTATTGTTTTGTTAACTATTACTTTTTGTCATTTTGCCATAAACCTTGATAAGCGGCAAATTATTAAAAATTTGATAACAACTCTTTCAATATAGTAAAAAATCTTTGTCAGATCATGGTGAAATTATTCCCTAAATAATGCAGAAAATTAAGAACCGAATTATAGTGAACTTTTTTGATTTTTTTTTTTATTAATACCGTGTTCCTCTGACATCTTTTATTGTATTTTTGGGTAGATCGGGTAGGTTAAAAAAAGGGGTATGTTGTCAACATGATCAACATGACTCCCGTGTCTATTAACCATTTAATGTACACGTGTGCCACGAACTTCATTCTGCTACCCCATTTTATTATGGCAAAGTGCGACAATTAAAAAATGCTAAGAATTTCTAAAAGGAAAGGATAACAGCAATGAAAGTAAATATTAGTGATAATTATAATATTGGTGGCGAAGATGATTAAGTGAGATGATTATAATAGCGATGATAGTAAGTAGCAATAAAAAAGAATATTAGTGACCGAAGTGATGAATAATGTTGTATTAAATATATATTAAAAATTTGTATAAATGTTAATAGGTGATACATGTAATTAATATTTGAAATACCAAATAAAAAATACATTTATTGAGCATATTATTATTATTATTAATTATTTATTTAATATGTTTTTTATTGTATGAAGTGTAAGCATAGGACCCTTCCATTCTACGCATTTGGTGTTTATCCGCGCGCACGTAAATTTCTTGATCTTGTGCGACGTATTGGTGTGTTGCAGTTTACAATTGTTGCTAGTGCGATAATTTATTTTTTAACGTGTAATTTAGCAAACAATAAATTTATTAAATTTATTGTTTCGGACACTCCAACAGTCATTGTTACCTAGTTATATTAAATTTGTCTTGATTCTTGAATTAAATACATAGATTTCGGGTACTAAGTAACTTCATGGGTTGTTTATTTTCGAGGATTGCCTATTTTTAGAGGAAGAATATGGTATTAATAAGAGCCTTTTGATATAAACTGACCAATGATTATTATATAAATATTGAACAAATTACACAGAAAACATTTCAAATAGCAATTATATATTGAACTGCCACATGTACTAGTACACAAATGTTATCAGAAACTAATACAAAAGCCTCATGTTTATGTTTGGTCAAAATATTATTAATTAAATAGATTTCATAGATAAGAATAGTTTTATTTCATTTATAAATAGGTAGAGAATATTTTCAAGAAGGAAAGACTCACTACCTTATAAGAATTTTATTAAAAATAAAAATGAAATTTTATGACTTCATTCAACAACTTTCATAATTTGTAATTAAAATTGTCCATACTACTGCATACAGTATTTTTTATTAAAATGTACTCTTTGCACTTTGAATTTACTAAATTATACATTTACTTAATGAAGTTTACCACATATAGCCGATGTTCAGTAGAACCCAGGCCCATTATATGGTTAAGTGCTATATTTATACAATCAATGGATATTTATTCAGTGCCCAATATTGGTTAAGATGCTGAAAGTAGTTCCAAGATTATTTTTATATTATAAAAGGTTTATTAAAAGAGTTCTCAATTATTGCTACTTTTTTATGAAATATTAAAGAAAGTACTCCACAGATTTGGATTAATCAACGATAAAACATTGATTATACAATAAGAGGAAATAAGATATACAAAAATTATTGGAAGAATATGACAAGATAAATATGTGCTTCCAGTATTGGCATATATGGATGACACCACATGGATTTCATGAATTAAGAATAACCTAGAAAAATATCTTTATATTATTCTATAATTTGAATGATGTACAAAATCTAATTAAAACAGAATTGATTTAATAATAGATTGAAACTGTAGGATGTATTATTGGATCAACGTACTCTATGATGTTCAAAGAAAAAAAACCAAACTGTAATTTATATGTGCAAGTAAAAAACAAAGAGATATAATAATTCATATATTAAACTTCGCCAAGGAAGCTGTTCCAGATGAACCAAGCGTCAAAAATATATACTCCACAAAAATATTTTCATGAAAAATACAAAACATTACTTAAGGAGTTATATTGTATCAAGTTTTAAGGTTTACACAAATATTAATAAATTTATAGGCGATGTCAGGTACAAAGATGATAATATGTCGGGAATAATAACAAAAAATCAAAACCTAGTGATCCTAAATCGGGTCAGCTTCAAACTTTAAAAATGAATACACCGCAATTGTAATTGAGCTACAGATCAGGCAATTATACTATAATGTTATTAAAATAGTTGATTACCATTTCGTAGAATCCGAAATATTAGTCATGTGCATGTTCTGTTTCGAGAATACTGCACACTGAACTTTATCTTGTATTTCGTGCTATACGATTGTTTCTAAAGGAACAAATGAATTAACTAGCAAAATGGTAAACCAGTGTCAGAGGTCTTACACAAATCCATTCAATAAAACTATTTGTATTCTTTGTTGGTAGATTTTTCGAAAACTTACTACACCAACAACAAACGTGATATACTGTAAGTTCACAAACAAAAAAAAGTTAATTGAAGAAAAAGTATTATCCCATAATCAAAAAAATTTGCATCTATTAATATTACATATATTCTTGGAAGATAATAATTTATGAGAATACTTCTTCTATCATTAAATATTAATTAAGTTAATAATATAGGATATGAACCAAAAGAATATAAACAGTTTAGATATTGTTACGAAGTTGGTTAATCATTTTTACACTAGTAAATTATTGATTTTCATTAATTTTATTTATTTATAGTATTTTAACTTTATTTTATTATTTATTGTTAATTTCTATTCATTAGTTGCTACAAAACTACTAGTATTTAAAATATTGATTCTTACAGACTTGTATTTACTGTTGTATTATATGAATATTTTAATGAATTATTATAATTAGAAATAATTAGAATTTATTTGATTATGTAATAAATTAGCATAGGGCAACTTGTCATATGAATAAGTTGACCAGTGGACAAGTTAACCTGGTCAATTTGATGCATAGTCAAGTTGTCTATTAGAAACCTTTGTGTTTGTTTGGGGTTTAATAATTAGTTTGGAGAATTTGAAGAGATCTTTTTTCGTGAATCTCTTGTGAGGCAGTAGCAATGTTCATATGGTTATGAAATATTGAAATTAAATGGTACCGTAAAAATAACTGTATAGCCATGCCATTTTGATCGTAAATCCTTACCCTTGTGACATAAGTTGGTAGTAACAATATTATACAAAACTTCCATTCGAATTAATAACAAAAGAAGGTGCAGGAGTTATTATATCAGGAAAATGGATGTTGGAAATCGTGGTATAGCCTTTTTAATTATTATATTAACCGTTTTTATTTTTTGTTTATTTTTCCTTATCGTTATACGAAGATCTAGAATGTAGTTTATATGTGACTTTGATTAAAAGCAAATTATTCTTTGAAGACTAATTAAATTTTTTTAATATTTACCTATTTTGTGATAAAAATAAGTGATATAATTTTAATATAAATCAAATGTTTTTATTTCAAGAGCATAAATTTTTGTATAATATCAAATATACTGTATATATATATTTTTAATGGAATTTATATTTTTAATTATTATTTATTAACTTTTATAAATAATTTGACTTTTATTAGAATGAATGAGTTAAAATTTAAAAGCGTGCAAATAATAATTTTTTTTTTTTATACTTAAAAATGGGAGTTTATTTCTAATACTTAAAAATGTGAAATATCATCTTTAAAACGTGAAAAATTTAAAAAAAATGTGGTGTTCTCGGTGTTCTCCGTTATTCATCACATGCACGTGACCAAACCTGACACAATTCGGACGCACTACGTTACAAATTATTGAGAAACCATACACAACTTCATTTATACCACAGCAAAAAATGAAGTGTAACAATGATTATGCATTCTTCATTTTCACATTTCCTTTTTCGAATTTGGCAAAATATTAAAGCTGTGGGTATACTTGCCGCCCATTCCTCAAAAAGGAAATTTAAACAATGAGATTGACATTAAATCATTGTTTAAATTTCCTTTTTTGGGGAATGGGCGGCAAGTATAGCTGTGGGGCTGTGGTTAAATTAACAAGTTAATTAACCGATTATATTATTCGATAATAAACTAGCCAAAATAAGAAGCTTATATAATACGCAATTTTTATTTATTTATTCAATTTTTCATGTTAAAAATCATTTTTAATTAATTTTCAACTCGTCCCTTTTTTTCCTATTCCCTCAAATCAGAAATTGCTCTTTATTTTTTCCTGGGAATAATATACACAACCAAATACTAAATTTTTTTTTTTTAAAAAAAAAAAAATCCAAATGATAAGAAAAGAAAGAAAAAAGAGACCTGTTTGGAACCATTTTAATAGTCTAAGTAGAAGTGATGTCTCTCATCCTCATGTACAATGTATATACTGTTCAAAAGAATTTCAACGGGCCATTCCTGAACGAATGCAAGTACATCTTGACAAAAAATGTCCAAATGCACCGAATAATGCAAAATCACAATCTAGTCAACTAAATATTACTACATCAGTAATTACTAACAACATAAATGATGAAATTGCAAGAAAAAAGGGACCTATTTGGGAAAACTTTTATATAATTGATAAATATGAAGATTCACACCCTAATGTACAATGCAAATTTTGTTTCAAAGAATTTAAACGAGCTGTCCCTCAACGAATGAAAACTCATATTGAAAAGTGCTCAAAAGCGCCAAATAATGCAAAATCAAAATATAATCAAAACATTTCAAAAATTAATAACATTAAAGATTGTATAAGTGAAGCAGAACAAAAATCTCTTGAGTTTTTACTTGCCAAAGCATTGTCTTCAGCTGAAATTCACTTTTCCTTTGTTGATAATCCATCTGTTATTGAATTTTTTAATCATCTTAAACCATCCTTTAAGTTACCAAATGGAGAAGAAATAAAAATACAAATGAGTCAGTTTCACAATAATAGCAGTTCAATGAATGGTATTGAATATTATGATCATGGGATGGGAAATGAAATCACTATATTTGAAGAAGCATCTGAAAATAATTTAGACTCCATGTATAACCTTGGATGTTATTATGAAGATAAAATAGGAACTGAAAAAAATGAAATCAAAGCATTTGAATTATATAAAAAAGCAGCTGAAAAAGGCAATATTAAATCAATATATAATCTTGGAAATTGTTATAAAAATGGAATAGGAACTGAAAAAAATGAAATCAAAGCATTTGAATTATATAAAGAAGCAGCTGAAAAAGATAATGTTAGTTCAATACATAATCTTGGATATTGTTATAAAAATGGAATAGGAACTGAAAAAAATGAAATCAAAGCATTTGAATTATATAAAAAAGCGGCTGAAAAAGGCAATATTAAATCAATATACAATCTTGGAGGTTGTTATAAAGATGGAATAGGGACTGAAAAAAATAAAATCAAAGCATTTGAATTATATAAAGAAGCAGCTGAAAATGGATATACTGATTCAATTAATAACCTTGGATATTGTTATCAAAATGGAATAGGAACTGAAAAAAATGAAATCAAAGCATTTGAATTATATAAAAAAGCGGCTGAAAAAGGCAATATTAAATCAATATACAATCTTGGATGTTGTTATAAAGATGGAATAGGGACTGAAAAAAATGAAATCAAAGCATTTGAATTATATAAAAAAGCAGCTGAAAAAGGCAATCTAGATTCAATTAATTATCTTGGATATTGTTATCAAAATGGAATAGGAACTGAAAAAAATGAAATCAAAGCATTTGAATTATATAAAGAAGCAGCTGAAAATGGATATACTGATTCAATTAATAACCTTGGATATTGTTATCAAAATGGAATAGGAACTGAAAAAAATGAAATCAAAGCATTTGAATTATATAAAAAAATAGCTGAAAAAGGCAATATTAAATCAATATACTATCTTGGATGTTATTATAAAAATGGAATAGGAACTGAAAAAAATGAAATCAAAGCATTTGAATTATATAAAAAAGCAGCTGAAAAAGATAATGTTAGTTCAATACATAATCTTGGATATTGTTACCAAAATGGAATAGGAACTGAAAAAAATAAAATTGAAGCATTTGAATTATATAAAAAAGCGGCTGAAAAAGGCAATATTAAATCAATATACAATCTTGGATGTTGTTATAAAGATGGAATAGGGACTGAAAAAAATGAAATCAAAGCATTTGAATTATATAAAAAAGCAGCTGAAAAAGGTAATCTAGATTCAATTAATTATCTTGGATATTGTTATCAAAATGGAATAGGAACTGAAAAAAATAAAATTAAAGCATTTGAATTATATAAAAAAGCGGCTGAAAAAGGCAATATTAAATCAATATACAATCTTGGATGTTGTTATAAAGATGGAATAGGGACTGAAAAAAATGAAATCAAAGCATTTGAATTATATAAAGAAGCAGCTGAAAATGGATATACTGATTCAATTAATAACCTTGGATATTGTTATCAAAATGGAATAGGAACTGAAAAAAATGAAATCAAAGCATTTGAATTATATAAAAAAATAGCTGAAAAAGGCAATATTAAATCAATATACTATCTTGGATGTTGTTATAAAAATGGAATAGGAACTGAAAAAAATGAAATCAAAGCATTTGAATTATATAAAAAAGCAGCTGAAAAAGATAATGTTAGTTCAATACATAATCTTGGATATTGTTATAAAAATGGAATAGGAACTGAAAAAAATGAAATCAAAGCATTTGAATTATATAAAAAAGCGGCTGAAAAAGGCAATATTAAATCAATATACAATCTTGGAGGTTGTTATAAAGATGGAATAGGGACTGAAAAAAATAAAATCAAAGCATTTGAATTATATAAAAAAGCAGCTGAAAAAGGCCATATTGGCTCAATTTTTAATCTTGGATATTGTTATAATAATGGAATAGGAACTGAAAAAAATGAAATTAAAGCATTTGAATTATATAAAAAAGCAGCTGAAAAAGATAATGTTAGTTCAATACATAATCTTGGATATTGTTACCAAAATGGAATAGGAACTGAAAAAAATAAAATTGAAGCATTTGAATTATATAAAAAAGCGGCTGAAAAAGGCAATATTAAATCAATATACAATCTTGGATGTTGTTATAAAGATGGAATAGGGACTGAAAAAAATGAAATCAAAGCATTTGAATTATATAAAAAGCAGCTGAAAAAGGTAATCTAGATTCAATTAATTATCTTGGATATTGTTATCAAAATGGAATAGGAACTGAAAAAAATAAAATTAAAGCATTTGAATTATATAAAAAAGCGGCTGAAAAAGGCAATATTAAATCAATATACAATCTTGGATGTTGTTATGAAGATGGAATAGGAACTGAAAAAAATGAAATCAAAGCATTTGAATTATATAAAAAAGCAGCTGAAAAAGGTGATCTAAATTCAATTTTTAATCTTGGACATTGTTATGAGAATGGAATAGGAATTGAAAAAAATGAAATTGAAGCATTTGAATTATATAAAAAGGCGGCTGAAAAAGGTCACATTGATTCAATATATAAAGTTGGAATGTGTTACCGATATGGGATAGGAACTGAAACGAATGTAATTAAATCATTTGAATATTATAATAGAGCTGCAGAGAATAATGGCATAGTTAGCCAAAAAATTCAGCCGAAGGCGCAGTAAATTTTCGGCTAACAACACCCAGCCGAAAAAAATCCATGTTGATCTTGAATATTTTTTATTCATTCAACATCTACTAGTTGCGGCTGAATATTTTTGGCTAACTACACTTTTTATAAATAATAGTGTAGTTAAGCCAAAAATATAATGATTATTTTACAATATTTATTTTTAAAGTTTGTTAAATTTACATACTAATAATAAAATTTTTATGATCATGCATTTATACTTTGTTTAAGCTATAATAAATGATCAAACAAAAATTATTTTAATTATACTATTATTCAATTTAATTATACTATAAATGCCTTACTTTTGTTTCTCAATTCATAATTTAATAGCATCTCTTGTCAAGACTAGGGATGGCAACGGTCAGTCACGGTCGGTTATCGGTCGGTTATAACCGGTTAAGGGCCTTTGACCGACCGACCGTTTTGGCTGACCGTTTTTCTGACCGTTTAACCGACCGTTTGACCGACCGTTTAACCGACCACTTTTTTCTTTTTAACGAATTTAATCAAGACAAAACGTTAAAAAGTGTTTTTGCTAGCGAAAAATAACGTTATTTGACTTCTTTTTTGATTAAATTCATTAAAAGAAATGTCAAATGGATAAGGTTAGCTAAATGGTCGGTTAACAGTCGGTTAAACGGTCTGTTAAACGGTCGGTCAAACGGTCGGTCAAAACGGTCAGTTAAACGGTCGGTCAGAAGCGTTTGACCGACCGATATCGGTCACGGTCATAACCGGTCATGACCGGTTAATAACCGTGACCGTTGCCATCCTTAGTCAAGAAATTAGTATAATGTAATTCAGAACTTTTAATAATTTTAGAAACAGCTGATTGCCCAAATTCAATTTGTGATTCAGCTAATTCACAATTCAGCTAAAGATGCAGTAAATTTTTGGCGAATTGAATATTTTTCCACGTCTATAATTTCAAAAAATAAAAACTGATATTTAATTTTTAAAATCATTTATAAAGTAAAAAATACTATTTAATAATTGATAATTCTGTATTACATAATTAATTTATCAAGAAAAGTATAATTATTGTATTACACTAGCAACTTCAATGTTAATTACGGTAAAAATGCATAATCAAGATTTTCATATTTACGGCTAACTACACTTTTTTAAAATAATAATGTAGCTAGCCGAAAATATCTAGCCGTGAATAGTAGTGGTTGAATGAACAAAATATTCAAGATCAACATGGATTTTTTTCGGCTAGATGTTGTTAGCCGAAAATTTACTGCGGCTTCGGCGAATTTTTTGGCTAACTACACCATTATCTTTCAAATGGTAATGTTGAAAGAATATTTTCTCAACAAAATCTTATTAAAACAAAAATACGCAACAAAATGAAACTTAAAACTCTAAATTCATATCTTATAATTGTTATGAATGGACCTGAGCTTAAAGATTTTGACTTTGAAAAAGCATTTGATATTTGGCAAAGATTTCCAAGACGTATTAGCAAACAGTTGTAGACTTTAATTTGAATTCAATAAAATTTATGAGTATAATAAATAATATAAATACAATTTTTTTTATTTTTGTTTTTATTTTGAATTTTATTAATCCGCAAGTAATTTATAATTAGCGAATCACACTGTCTCTATTGGCTCTTGTTTGTACTTTTTGCTTTTCTAAAATATAACCCTTAACTAATGACCAAATAGAATATATAAAATTTTTAAAAATCTGCAGAAATTTGGAGAAAACAAACAGAAGAATTAAAAAATATTTCCTTGTTTTTCAGGAGAATAAATAATTTTTATTTTAAACAAGATTAACATTAACATCGGAATTCTCTATCTAAGGTCTCTTAAAATATGAATTACACCATTTCGAGGAAGTGAATGATCAATACGTTAGAAGCCCGATTAGAGAATTAAAAAATAAAAAGAAAGCGAAAAGCGTCAACAATAATGTGAGTTGTTCACGTATTATTATGTATTTCGTTTTCATTTGCTTGGTTTTATTATCAAATTTATTGTTACTATTTTATAGTATTTAAATTGTTTGTAATATATCGTTTTTGTACTTTATTCTAACCCTTAAACTGTAGACAATTGTGGAAAAATTTGCCCGCAATTTTGCTACAAATTCAGCAAGTTCAGCTCTCATCCATTTTAGAAATACTTAATTATTATTTTTAATCTGGTCAATAGGTAATCCTAAATATTTAATGTGTGATCGGTAAATTAATGATCATTAAAACACATGATTTATACATTAATACATTAATGTAAAAAAAATAGTTATTAAAAAAAAATCTCTTTAAATTTGACGATTTTATTTTGATTTAATTGTAGATACCCAATATCTACTTAAAAAGAATAATTTTCGTAAAATTCATAATAAAAGTGCAAGACAAATCTTTTTTAAAACCAAAATAATTCAAATTGTGAAATTTTATGAGCTTTACTCTATTACTATCTCCACCTCTATTACTATCTCTACCTCTACTATTACCTCTATCTCTATCTCTAATATTTTCTTCAATCTCTTTAGTTTCGTTGTCATCATCATCATCCATATATTATTATCATCATCACCTATTTGCAGTTATCATCATCTGTTAATGAAATATTTCATAAAATATAGTAATATACACATCATATTCATGTTCTCGTAAAGCTCTCATCATAAAAAATGAAAAAAATTACGATTAAAAAAAAAAAAATAAAAATAAAAATAAAAATAAATGAAATTAACAAAAAGCCAAAGTTCCGAAACGCCGCCAATTTGCATGTCTTGTATTTGCACCTTAATTTTAATAATCAATAACCATAATTTCTATGGAACGTTTGTTAATTTGTGAAATTAAAAGCTTAAAATGAGTACACTGGTACCTCCCTATAGTCACGCAGTCGGGCACATAGTGACTTTTAAAGCACAATGTGCTTATAAAGAGGTGCTATTATGATTGTGACTATAGAGAAGGATTCTTCTAATAATTTTTACCATTCAAAAAGCTCAAATATGTGCTTATATATATGATGTGCTTATATAGGGGGTGACTATATGGAGGTACGACTGTATAATCAAAAAAAAATATGTAATTGTAAATTTATAAATTTTAATTGTTGATTTAAAAAGAATTTACTATACAATTAAGGTCAATTTACTTAATGATTAGTATATTTTTATTTATTTAAATTTATTAATAATATTTTTATCAAAATCAAGTTTGCCATCGAAAATAATTAAATACCATTTTTTAATTTTTTTTATCTTGCTTCATACTACGTGATGAATTTATTATAATTGAAGATTTATATATCGAAGAACTTAATTCTCTACTTGCAAAGTTAGCTTTTGAATGAGATTTTTGATTAAATTTGGGACCAAGTTTCTTTGACTATCAATTCCAATTTTTTCAGCTTGTTCAAATGTTTTCCCTAATTCAAAAATCACGTTCAAAAATCAAGTAACTGGAAAAAAAATCAATTTATATTAACTAGAAATTCACGTTTCAAACTCTTAATAATTACTGTATATAATACCATTCATTCAATAGGTTCTAAATTGAAAAATAGTAGGTGATCAGAATTCCAACATTGTTTCATTAAATTAGCAAAACTTTCAGGTCTATCCGTATAATTCTTCAAATCCCGCCAGATAATTCGTTTATCCGTTGGTGTAATAAGAAACTCGGATGTCGAAGTGTTGGCAGAATATCAATAGTGCTGGCCGGCGTTAAGATCACATGACTCCGCTTTCGTGTTTTTTTAAACTTCAAAATCCATATAGGATCACAAAATTATAGTAATCTCTTAACAGATGCTAGTAGAAAAGATCTTCAAAATTTGTACAAACTAACGGTATACAAGAAAGAATTGTAAGTCTCCAGAAAGAGTATATAGAAAATAAGCATAGTATGATTTTTAAATTAGTATGTGCACGGAAAACCTGCCTTGTATGTATGATTTTTATCATATATTATATACTTAAAATAACGTCTACATGATATTGTAATTTAAATTTTTTTACTCCAGAAGATAAATTACACTTTAGTGAATTAAATATACTTGCTTGGAGCGAAATTCTTAGTCGAATGTAACGCAGAATTACATGTTTATTTCAATGAGGGTTGCTTTTCTTTGAAATTGGATCGACCTTAATAAAAGAAAAGAAGTTAGCTAAAATAAACAAAAGAAGGTGAGTAAAAATGAAAATAACGAAGTAAACGAAAGCCAAAACGCCACCCATAGAAAAGGAAAGAAAACGGGTAATATTACTATTTTAAAGTAAAGAAAAAAGCAAAATAATAAAAGAGACGAAAGAGCTTACCTTGAATTTCACTAAAATGGTACACCGTACACGCCTAAAAAACCTAATCCCAAAGTTAAAGAAGGTCGTGCCTAAAAAAACTAAAAAAATAAACTAACTGATGTGGTGTTCATGGTGCGTTTATAATTTTCGTAAATTAACGTTAATTATCAGTATTAAAATCCATTTAGTTATTATGTTTTTCCCATATTTTTTTTTTTTTGTTCATAAAAGTTAAAACAGTTTAAATTTCAATGTTTGATAATAATTTTTTTTTTCATTAAACGTTCAAATTTATCTTACAAAGCTGTCGAAACCACGTTTCATTTTTTATTATCTCAAATGCCTTAACGCAATAATTAATGCAATTTAGTATTGCTTACTCTTAATGAATGAGCTGATTTTACTCCACATGATTTGTTATTTTATATGTGATCAGTAAACAAGTGATATGCCTACAGATGTGATCTATTGTAATTTTGTTGGTCAGAAATTCTCATTTCTTAATTTTGAAAAAAGAATCGTCTTGTTTTAAAAGCACGAAAGTAAGACTTGATAGATCACATGTTTTGAAGCACACATGATTATGGTTTGTTTGTATAACATTTAGAAATTTTTCGTAATGTTCGTAACGTTATTTTAAAAAAAAAAATTTGTAGGTTATAAAGAATAATTTATTAGAGTATTAAATTTTCAAAATATTTTTTCAAAAAACTTTTCATTTATTATTGATTTTTTTGTCAATGTATTTATTATATAATAAATTACATTTAACAATAATATGTTTCCACCTGTCAGTATATGTATAAAATTTCATCATTAAGACTATAATAAGGGTAATATTAATATAAAATTTTAAAACATAACAGAAATAGTGTATACTGTATTTTTTGACCCACGTGATATTAGTAAAGTTCTTTTCATATAGTTAAGTAAATTCTCACCATCTGTAAATGTCATATATAACATATGGGTTAGAAGCATGATAATGTGATTTAAATAAAAATGTTATCGACGGTTTCATTTATCAATTTGTTTTATAAACAATACAAATTCACCTTCTGCCCAAATTTTAATTGAAAGTATGAAACCACCTCATTCTTTCTTTTCTAATAAATCCATAAATATCCAATGGACCAAAAATAATTTTACCCGTTATTCAAATAATTAAAAAAAAAATTAGCCACCGAAGATATTTCAATATTAATAGTAATAATAAATGACTTTCTTACATGAGATTGAACGTTTAATACATTTAGTTTTATTTGTATTTATTACATACAGTACGTACAAGTATGTATTATTATCCGTTGTATATTTAATATATTTAAGAAGACAATTTTGGCGGTATTTTTGTTTAAACATAAGTGTCTCGGAGTATTCATTTTCGCAATAATCACATTTTCTCTGTTATTATTAAAAGGAATAAAAAAAACAAGAAGGCATAGGACTAGATTTTAGCCTTCAAATGAACCATCATTTTTAATATCGAAGCTTTCGGTTAACAATTAATATAAATCATGTGATGCTATAATTCTGAGAATGTCACACGAAAATACTATGAGGGAAATTTGTAACTTAGAACTTCTTTATAGAAAATCGAAAGATTATCAAATAGTTTGATAACAAAGTCAGTTTTATTTGGTAAAACCATGACAATATCATATGTCTGTCCCACCTAAAAATAAGATTATAATTGTATGATTGACTTTCGAGCAAAAAGATCGGCACAATTATCACAGGTTTACCGAATATAAAAAATAACAAACAATGCTTTATAACGAATTTTTTGTCCAGAAATCGGCCTTCGTTATAAGTAAATTCGTTAACACAGCGCGAAAAGTTTGGTATAAACCGAAAAAATTTGACATATTGTATTATAAAAAACGTATCTCGCAAAATATCCGGTATATGTAAAAAAAAAAATTATACAGTTTATAAGATTTTACTTTGTTACACTGTATGCAGCATTTAACTTGTAATATTCGGTACAACTGAGTTTAAATTTGGTACTATACTAATATGATATAAATGAGAAACGAAATATATTAACGTTAACGTTAATTTAATTACTTGACTGGGATAGTGTATTATAGAAAAATTGCATGTAACAAGGTATAACTTATAATATATATACATGAGGGACCAATTTGTATAGAAGGGAGAATGATGGAGTAGATTTACACCTTTAAATTTGCACATACGTTTGATAAATCGCTATTTTAATAACATTATTAACTGAAATGATTATAAAATTTCGTGATAAAATAATTAATCGCAAAAACAATAAATACCTCTCCGAGGTATCGACATAATAATCGAGAGAAATCAGAATATAGTAGATCAAGAAACCGAGACAAGAATCAAGATAGATATGTGCATAGAAAAGAAAAATATAAAAGAAATGAGGCGCGAACACCGCAGGTGACATTACAACATTTACATTTGAAGTCACGATATTATCTTTCTTGGACTAACTATTTTTAGTAATAATATGTACAGCATATCCTTTTTAGTATAAAGGTAAAATCTATGATTATTCGACCCCTGATTTTTAAATTTCAGTTTTCATGTGACGATCAAACGTTGATTTAACCAATAAGATTTTATGTTATTGTTATCACGTGATTATTTTTATTTACGCGTAAAAAGAGAATAAAATATTTTACAATAAAAAAAAACCAAATAAAAGTATTTCTATAACTTTCTAAGGAGATTTAGCATAAAAAAAAAATCAAAGGAAATCCTTCAAACTTTATAGCTTGAAAATGTAGTTTAGTGTAAAAAGTTCCTGAAATCACAGGAAATTATAAGAGAATCAGCATGATAGGAAAGTTTTATTAGAACGGTTTGTGAAAAATGAAGGAAATCGGAGAAATCAAACCTGTTTTACATATTGTTACACGATCAGGGGGTCGCTCTAAATTGAAAACGATATAGAATTCTAGATCAAAATATGTTTCAAGATGCGAATTTTGTACCGAATTGAACAAAAAAATACCTATTAGAAAATAAATATCGACAATGTTTATACAAGACCATCGTACAGGCTTAGAGCTTGAACAATTGTAGGGTTTCGTTTTGACCCTTCTTTGAATTCCTCTATACTAAGCTTTCCGTCACGATTCTAATTATTTATTCAGCAGTTAATATCTTATTAATAACAAAATGAAAAAAACAAAATTATTATTACCTTATCCATTAAGGCAAATAATTTATTCACCCGTTTTTCAGGTGTGTCTTCGTCGGCTGGTAATTTTGCCATACTACCAACCATCTTATATATGGCATCTACAATAAGTAACATTTCTTCGTGTGCTATGTATCCATCATTATTGATATCATAAAGTTGGAAAGCCCCTGTTTAATAAAGATATTTATGTTAATTATTAATTTTGAATGATAATATAATTAAAATAACTTACATATTAACTTCTCATCCAGCTTTCCTCGAGAAGTGATAGATAGTGCACGTATAAATTCTTTAAAATCGATCTTGCCGTTTTTATCTTCATCAAACACATTGAACACGTATTCTGCAAATCTTGAAGGATCACCGAAAGGAAAAAATTGTTTATATATTTTTTGGAATTCTGTTTTACCGAGTTCGCCCGTAGGACAATCTTTAGAAAAACCTTTATACCTAACATTAAAAGTAAAGTTTATTTCAAATAATAATTCTTTTTTTTTGTTGTTGTTGTTAAAGTAGAAACCAATTTACCATTGTTGAAGTTCTTTTTTTTTAACTTTTTACGTTAATGTAGTTTTTATGTGCGTAGGAGTAAAAAAGAAGAAATTAACGACAAAAAATTAAATTTTAATTTTATTCACTAAAAGTAATACGTACAATAAGTACACCTCTGCAATTCTCTTAATTGGGTTTCATTGAGTTTACTATTAGATTTGCCCATGATTACTAACTAATATAAGTCTCTTTTTTTTTTTTCTTTTTTTTTTACCAAGTCTAATACGAATGGTTTAAATAAAATTTTGTAATTGATAATTCGATTTACCTTGTACAATCAAAAAGAATTTCCATTTTCTATGACAAATTCTACAGGAAATTTCCTATAGAATTTCTTTTTTTCCGTACATCTTTTTCGCTAACGAAAAAAAATATATACATAATGTAAAATCGGGTAATCGGAAAAAAATAATATTATATTGGCAACTTTTCTGTAGATCACTTTAAGTATAAGCGATTATTTCAAATTGTAATCGCTGATCTATCTAAAAGTAACATTAATCGGGAAATTCTTACGAACGACAATAAATGTAGAGAAAGATCATTTCAAGACTCGAGTAAATTAAAGTTTCGAACAATATATCGCATATTTGTTATGGAGCTGTAAATATTGCAAAATATATTTTTTTTTGCAATATCCAATGGCATTCCTATGTGAATAGAATGTTAAATTAGTAATTTTTAATTGTGATTGCTCATAAATAATCTCACACCTGCTTATTTCGCTGGACTTATTCCTTTCTTTACTTTGTGAAGATAAATAAAACTTTTATCTTATTCATTTTAACAAATTTATTAAAAAATAAACTTTACTATAATTACCTCAACTTCCTTAATATCAGTATATTCATCAAAATGTTTTATCGAATTCGTTAATTCGTGAAAATGTATCGAAACAAAGTTCGACATCTATTTATATAATGCAATTGATGCAATGTTGCGTTTTTAAATATATACAAACTTAGACGTGGCATATTTGCAGTTTCCATAATTTCAACCATGAATGTTGATTGGTCTTCATACAAATTATCAGAAGCACCAACCTAATAGAAGTCAAAATTAACAATAATCATAATGATAACATCGATACAAATGAATCAATTTGTTCCAGAATTGAAGTAATCGCAGTTTGTCTCAAAATCACAAAATGTACTCTTTCCTCCCTTTGAAATAAATATTGAATAAATTAAGAATTAAAAAACCCAGCACATCAACTTTCCCGAAGAATTGCGTCGCAAAAATGTTTAGAACTTCAATATCCCAATGTGCCGATCCGTTAATTTATAGACCAAGTGATAGACGCAGGCGAAACTGCTTTGTTCCGATTCCTCTCATATCATTGGAAAAAAAGGAGCTAATAAAAAATGATATAATACGCTTACCCTTGAACACACTTCTTGATAAATTCTTACAAAACATATTAGGAAAAGAAAAGACTATAGATTGGGAGCTTGGATATGTTAGGGAATGACTCTCAAGTCACCACAACGTGTATAGGTTATTAGTGAGTACCAAATCTTACGAAGTCTGCCGTTAAAGAAAATCTCGAATTACTTCGAAGGGTTGTTGAAAGATCGTGTAAGTGTAGATAATTCTCCAACTAACGAGACTAGAATCAAAAAATTTATCAAAAAGTAATATCTTTATTTATTTTTGCGTGTATTAATAAAAATTTTTTTTGGTAAATAAAAAAAAAATGGTTCGTAAATATAAATAAAGCACTTTATTTATATAACAGATAAGTACATAAATCTCTAATTTTTAATTTAATAATTTTAATATTTAATCCCAAAGATTTATTAAATTAAGATATCGGAAATCAATATTTAGTTAACGGGTTTATTATATGATTAAGATTTGCGCTTCGAGAGCCTTCTATTATAAATTTTTATGTCTTGGATTGTGAAGTTTCATTTGGCTTCTCCTAAGCTTTGTTTGTTATATTGCTTCTATCCATCACCTCTTGCAATAGTGTTATGTCATCGGGTGTCATTTAATATTACTTAGTAAATCCTTTAAGTCTTTAATAAATTCACACTCTTCTTTTGTCAATTCCAAGCCATTTCTAAGCGAGTTGAGGCCGTTATCCACCAGACGCCAACTTCTTTCTCCTAGTTTATCTAATATCGCATTCATGAATAATTTTCGAAAAATTTTGTTCCATTTACTTGAAGCTCTAACTCATTTATTCTACGAATTTTTCCAAATGAGATATAGTTTTGTTTAAGAATTCGTTATGTTCTTTCCATTGACTTGTATATGTATATTCATCAGATTAGCTTTTTAAATTTCCTATGTTTTGTAATCATTGATCTAAAAATCTGAGTCACAGACATTTTTTATAGTTGCTTCCAGTAATTCAGAATTTTCTTTCTTTATAACTCCAATTCGTTCTTTTATTACAATAATCATTCGTGGACATAGAATCATTTGACATAGTACATGTTGCAGAAAGGTATTCGTTAGACGTCACTTTGGCTTTTGAGAATATTTGTTCCTGAATTCTAAATATATTGTATAGACTAAAAAGAAAAGTAATTTATCAGATTGCGATTTCCAAAGTATTAATATAATTTTTCGGCCGTACGATTGACCACTCGTGCAACAGGAAGATTTAAAAAATAAAGTGCAGTAATTAAGCATTTTTCTTTGAGCCTAAACGTTATGAACTCGTTAAAAAGTAAACCGACGTAAAGAAGCGTTGACGAAAAATTATTAAATTCTGGACGAGACTTAACCTAACAAGGTATGATTGAAGTATACTAATCAAACAAATTAATTATTTCATTATTTTTTCGTATATTCCACCTAATTCTCTTGTTCCTGGAGCTACATCATTTAATGGTGGTACATTTGATGATCGTATTTAAACCATCAGATCGAAAGAGATCATTTATATGATTTGTAGAATGTTCAATTGGAATTAAAGATCGATTTCCTAAGTACATACAGTAAACTATATGAAATTAATGCCTTATATAGTGCTTCCATCCGGATGAAATCCGTCATCCGGGTTGAATAATGATTTAATCCGGATGAAAACCGTTATTTAACGAAAATCCGGGTAAAAAAAAAAATAAGCCATAAAATTGTTAAAATCTGATCATTGGTTTCGGAAATATTTTAAGTTATCCGAAACCTGGCAATCCGGATGGATCCGTCGAAATCCGGTTCAAACCGCGGTTTTCATCCGGATTTTCGGTTTAATCCGAATCAATCCGGATCAATCCGTACACGGATCGAAGCACTAGCATTATAGAGTCTACAGTGATCTTAATATTTTATACAGGAAATGTATTTTAAAAAAAAATAATGATTTTTTTTTTTTAGATAATTTTTTTTAAAAAAAAAAATTTTATTTAAAAATTATTCAATTTACCGGATATTTTAGCATTGACTGTATATATTTATTTTTTTTTTTTTTCAATTTTTCATTTAATTACTTTTCATAAATAAAACCTGATTATTATATAATATAATCGGCTTTAAATGGAAAAACTTTTGTGATTCACATGATGATAACTATTTATCAATGTTTAAAATTCAAAATATTGATTTAATTCAGATAACCTTTTTTTTTTTAAAGAAATAAATAAAAAAATCTATAGTGAGAAGAAAACTCATTATTTTATTTACTGAGAAATGCTATATTTTTCTGTTTCTTTTTTTAATTTTTTTTTTTTAAAAAAACAAGATGAAAAGGTAACGGTATTATAAAATAATAAATTTGTTTATCATAGTAATTCATTAGTGGCACCGGTTTATATTTATTTGTTGTTAGTTCCGGATAATTATTTATCCGTCAGTAACTATTCGTGTAATATATTTTAATACAATGATTGTCACCGGACTTTGAGCAAAAATTGTACAAATATCAGATGATCATTTTTCATAGGGATTCCTGATGATAACAAAACAGAAAATGATAATATAATAAGCAAAGAATTTTCAGATATTGTTTAACAACTTATTTAAAAAAAGAAAATGAGATTATAAATATTAATATTTCTAAGTTGAAAATAGATGAAAATAATCCTTCCGAACAAAAGAATTAAGAAAAATAATAACATAATTCATCTGATATTGTTAAAAAAAAAAAAAAAAAATTAAAATTAGTCGAATTTATTAATAAAGCTTGATTTATCATCAAATAGTTTTTTTATCTTCATGAATTGATATTTCTCAATTGAACATTAACGAAAATGGTTACTATTTTTTCTTTTAATTCGAAATAGCGAATCTAGAGGAAAAGAAAAAATCTAAAAAAAAAAAAAAAAATTACATAATTTTTATTTAACAATTAATATTATTGTTACGATGAATTTTGTATTTTTTACCAAAAAATTTTTTCTCCATTATAATTTTTAACGCCAACTCTTAAAAACTAAAATGAGATTGGTTTAGTTCAACAGGGGATATAGGGATGTTAATCGGTCCGATCAGTCCTAAGCAAATTGCCAAGTTTTGATGTTTTTTTTAAAAAATATTATTAATAAATTTATTCCCAGATCGTTTTTAGGTTAGAAAACTTATCGGCAAAAGTGATAAAATTCAATCCGAAGTTAGAAATGTCAAACGGTCCTAATAACGGTTCGGACCGGTTGGTCAGCATCGGTCCAAAGCAAATTGCCGACTTTTGCTTTTGAGATGATGTTTTAAAAAAGTTATTATTAAACTTATTCACAGAGCATTTTTAGGGTAGGTTGCTTATTGGAGGTAAGTGATCACACGTCGGGCCGATTAACATCCCTAACGATAACGTTAAATGGAATTTATCATTTAATTTATACATATTTACCCATTTTGATGATTTTCTACTTTCTAAACTAACATTAAAAATTAAAAATTTGGTCACTTTTATCGCGTTTTCATATTTTAGAATTTTTCATTCGTAATATTTCCTATTTTTAGATAATTTCTGTAGGAATTTTATCACGTCAATTGACATTATATAATGACTATTCAGCCTGACATTGCCTATTTTGGGGGGTGTCTAAAAGCGGGAAATCACGTGATAATAGTATCACGCACTAGCCACTAAGGACAGAAATTTTTCGGTAAGATTTTCACTACCATTATTCGTTACATTCGTAATTTCTTAATGCCGTAATGGTGGCCAATTTGCTTCCGTTTTACAAGATCCCCTTATAAAGAAAATATATGATTCATTATATCTAAATAATAATTTTGATATTTTTCATTTAGACTTTTGATACATTAGTGAAAGATGAAAAGTTTACGTTACAGTATATATTTTTAACAATTTAAGAAATATTCATTATTTGTAGAACAATTATTATCGCAATATGTTTCAATTTAGAATGAATTTTGACAAAAAATTTTTTGTAATGATGGAGTCATTAGAAAAGGGAAAATTAAAAGAATTTTATCAGCTATCAATGTTTAGGTCCAACCTAGAATTAAATGGAACAATAAATATCACCACAATATTGAATTTATATAATAAAAAAAATCCAACCATTGCACAATAAATCAAAATTATAATACGAAAATGTTCTTACATTGTAATATTGATAAAAGAAAAGTTATATTTATTAAAATGTAAAGGCTGCAATTGCAATTATTATCAAAAAGTTCCACTTCATTCAATAGACTTTTACAATGGATCATACAATTATAAATAAAAAACCTAAACTGGGTTTGTATACGAAAACAAACTTTGTAACATAAAGCTGTTTAATGTAAAATTTATAATTCGTGCTGATAAAAAGAAACTTGTTATGGTTCGATAAAAAAATACGTTGTTTTTCTATTTACGCATTAACATTGGTCGATGATTCCGTAAACTTCTAGCTACTTCAATAAAATGTTCAGTCAACTTTATCTGATCCATCGCAAGCCTATATTGACATTTTAGCGATCCTTTGTTGTTTGTCTTGGGAATGTATTCAGAAGCAATGTTAACCATTTTTTGAAGTGGATCACCATAGTATGCATCTTCTGCATCTCCAAACAAAACAGTATACAGAAAGATTGGTGATCTAGTATTACAAAAATAATAGTCAAATAATTACACATGTTATATGAAATTGATATTAAAAATTGAATGTTACCCCCTCTCCTTCTCTCTTTTACAAAGATTACGTAATTCAGATTCTGGAACAGAGGCTTCACCATCCGATAAAAATATGATTACATTTGTCCTATAATTAATAATATTATAAATAATAATTATTTAAAATGGAATTTATAATTAAATAAATTCAAGAACTCACTTTGAAGCATCATAATATTCGTTAATAATTTCTGAAGCTTTTTTAATACCCTCATGATAACAAGTACCACCATTAGCACTATATTTCGTCATTTTATTCAGCAATTCATCAGAGAATGATAAACTTTTATTCTCAAAAGCAACAGAAGCACTAGAATTAAAAAGAACCATAGATATAGCATCACGATCTACTGTCATATTCCCAGATGGTATTGTTTTCCGTGATGAACGACGGGTTGTAATAAAAGTATAAACTGCGTCAAATACAGCTCCAAGTCGATTATTATGTGAAAACTTTAATCTTAAAGTAGCAGTGCTTGAACAAACTGGTTTGCAATCGTTGGAATCCATGGACGAACTGTTATCTACGACAAAAACGATATGGAAATTACCAACCTTTGTTGTTGGATCTTCGCAAGTAAAATGATGTCCATCAGTTGATATGTAACCGGTTTTCCCAAGAGAAAATGTTTTTGGATCAACCGGAGCATGAAAAATTTCTTGAGTACAATAGGATTTGGTAGGTTCTCGACTAGTTATTTCATCCACATTGTGATGTTTCTCATCAGCACACTCATGATCACACTTTTTAAAATTTTCACGATCCTCTTTCGAGTAAGGATCTAAAGATAGTAGTGGTTAGACACATTTATTAAGCAAAAATAAAATTTTTAATTTTTACCTTGAAAAGTTGTTCGTTCCCAAAAGACACTATGAGATATATAATCCTTTTTTCGGTTTGGTTGAGGGGTGATATTTGCTGTTAAAATAAAATCAAACCTCAACATCATATTAAAATAATTAATACTGGGTATAAATTTGACTGAAATCACCCTTACCTTCTATATGTTGTAATATTCCTTCCTTTCGAGATCCTCCACCATTCTCACACGCATCAGGATTTTTACAAAAATCGATATGCCGATGACGACCCATATTTTCACATAACTAATAAGATGGAATTAGGTACCGTTTTATATATTAAAACGTAATAATTAAAAATCAATACACCTACTTTGTGACAGAGAACAAAATCACCACGATCCCCCACATTCAATCGATGCCCTATAATATGAAAGAGTGATGATATTAAATGCATTATCATATAATCAAAGTCTATAATTGAATTTAATTGTAACCTTCAAATTCAAACTCCTCCTCTTCACATGTAAAAATGGTCAAAGACATATTTCCATGGACAGTAGCTATCGAAAACAAAAATTTTTTAGAAATTTATATGAATATGAATAAACCTTATTTTTTGAAATGATTTGTCACTTACAATGTTCAGTATTGTGCATTTTGCCGTGATCGTAAGGTAATGTACACTTAAAAAAATAAAAGGAGTTATTTCTCTTAATTTATGAATTCAACTATTCGATTGATTATAATAAAGATCACCTACATAGTAACCACAATTCGGACATTTAACATCACAATAATGAAAATTTTGTTTATTATTTTCTTCTTTAATATGACCACCCTCATCATCAGGACATGATGCATTACATATATGAACCTTTTTTTCTTCGTGAACATGTATACCTTCATGATCAAATTTATAAGGAGGGATTTTTTTACAGCATTGAAGTTTTTGAAATGTTTGGGAATACTATAAATTTATAAGAAATTAATTCATATATATAAATTTTATAAATTCTAAGATATTACCTTTGTAAACATAAAGCTGCCAAATTTGTTAACATATTCAGCTTGTTCTTTAACTATCGCAGTGGGTTCAGTTACTATTTTGCAAATTCCTTTCTCTTCGCATTCTTTTGGACATTGATGTTCGTTTCTAATTTTTTTTTGCAATTAATCAGCTATTTTACTTTCAGCGTTAAAAATAATGATATTTATTTACCCGCAAAAATGTTGCACATCATTCTCAAAAGCATGAAAATGTTCTTTGCTTTCGCATATTCGTTGACATCCTTCGAGTGGGCATTCAATCGGACATTTCTCATTTTCACATTTATGAACAGAATGATTAACTTCACAAGGAATCTTAAATTTAATAAAAAAATTTAATAATGGAAAGCAAATGAAATCTTAACAGTTATGTCTATTTTACTTACTATACACTTATTTCGGCATTCATATCCGCGATTTGGTGTCGAAGACTGAACAATGGGAGTAACATCTGACGAGTTTACTTTTAATGAACATGGTGCTCCACAATAATGACGACTGGCTTCACATAAATGAGTTTCACTCCCAAGAGTTTTTTCATGTTCCGCCTCTTTGGCACAACGGGTTTGACAATTTCTTTTTCCAGAATAAATACAAGGCTTTCCACAAGCATGGATTTGTGCGCAAGCATGCCTCCCTTCATGGCCAGCGAATTGCGAGCACTTAGGTAAAGTCCCAGTGGAATGTACTTCTTCAAAGGAGCAATGGGAATGACATAAGTGATCCGTTAAACAATCATGACCCGTATCTTTCTCGTTATCATCATGGCGACTTTTCTTAATACATGATAGTCCACAGCTGTTACATCGGAGACGACAAATATTCCAGAACAAGTTTAGCTTGGTTATTTCTTGTTCAAGCGCATAACTGATAATTTTGATCTCATTATGATCGCTAGGAAATCTCGAGGTATTTTTATTAAACCATTGTTGAACACGATCAATGCGTCTTTTTATAATGAACTTTAAAAATTTGTCATATTTTTCAATCCATTTATCATCCGGTATTCTTCCTCGAAGCTGAATATTACGCTCAAAATAATTCTTTAAACCTATTGGGAGAAACTTCATGTTTGCAAATTACTCAAAATTAAATTTCGGCCATTATAATACAAAGTTCTCTTTTACCATTTGAGAGGTCTACACTATCGTCTGCATTATTTAGTAATACTAGTCCAGTATCTGGCATCAATTTAACTGATTCATTGATATCATCAAAAATCTCTGAGAGTGATATTACATCATCAGATATCAAAGTTCCGTCATCACGCCCCTATTATCCAAACAGAAATTTTAACTTATATTTTTGGCTTATAAGTAAAACATTGCAAATCATAATTACCTGAAGAGGTTTAATTCTATCAATACTAGTAATTGTATTTTCTGATGATGATTCGTATTCAGAAAAAGGATCATCCTCTTTTTGCTCGTAACCATGAGAAATAACATTGTTGAGGAATTTCTTGATTTCTAATGTACGCATTGTAATCAGAGTTGCTTGAACACTACCCCAATCACATACCCTTTGAGATGAACATTAATTTAGGAAACGAAAATAGTATCAAGTAACAACAAAAGAGAGAAAAAAATTTTTTACTAACTTTAACTTGGTCATTAACACCTAAAAATTATCGAATTAACATTAAATAAATAATTACTTAATTAGCGAACAAAGATGAGTTTTACCTTAATTTTTTCGATGAAAACTCTGGCGTTTTTGTATTTAGAATCTTGGGTATCCAACTTAGCTTTCAGTTGCTTGAAGGTTGTATAAAATGCAGCCTCATTAAACACCGGCCAAGGAAAAATGCTCATTTTATTACGATACAATTTGGTAATGAAATTATCCTCCTCTGTCTAAATTTCAAATTTTACCGATTAATTTTTGTGCTCACTGTTATTTTTCCTGAAAGAATAAGAATGTATCCGAATTTCATACCCGATCTACGATTTTGGAGAGTTTAGATTGAAATTCAACAACAATGTCTTCTTGATCAGTCTTAGGTACATCTTTAATAATGATACAAAACCGAGACTAATAAACATGTAATACAATGAGAATAAGTAACAGGTAATTGATATCGATAACTTAGAGTTTGATGGATATTTACTTGAAATATATCTGGATCATCGCCGAAGTAGTTTGCGCCATCTTGAAAAAGCTGAAACATTGAAGAAATGTTCCGGCTAACAGCGAATTGGCTCTTAAACAGTATAAGATTTGATAAGGCAGCGTTGAGAAGCTGCATGAAAGTCTCTTCCTGCGGATTTCTCTCAATACTCGCTAAGCCTGCAACATTGCCGTAAACGATTAGAGATTTATAAATAATCATGAAAGGAAGTATATATTACCTTCAAAATCCAAAGCGACATAAAGAATATCATTTGTTTTCACTTTCAACCAAATGAATATATATTAAATATATTTATAAAAAAAAAAAAAAATAATTTTACATTCTATATGATAATCATACCCACTGACATCCATACTCCTTCTGTGCATCGCTAGATGATGAGATAATTAGCTGTTGATCGTTGAATAGATTTTATAATGTAAAAAGACTGAATATGTTTACTCACCATTGCGGATCCATCAAAAGTAGACCCAACACAATGATTGAGAAAATAACTCTTGCCTTTCATTAATGAAATACAATTAATAATATTAATACAATTAAGAAATAAAATTATAAATTGCACAGAACTACATTATTTCACTTGCCACATGATTGTTCTCCCATAGAAGATATAACTTTAACTTCTAGATCTGCATAATGCTCGAAAATAGCTTCATACCATCCAAAAGATATGGTTTTGCTTACACTCCCAATTAGTCCATATTCTTCATCAAAAGTAGGTTGATCGATTTCAGGTGAGAACACTCCGTCTTGTAAAGGTATAAATTCATTATCGCGGGTAATAGCAATTTGAATTGGAATCAAGCAAAAAAGTTGGATAATCCATCTAATAAATTATTAATATTTGAGTTTCATAACAATATATTTGTTTATAAAAACGAAAACGAAAATTAGAATTTAAATATTTACTCTCCAAATTGATACTCGGCGCTTTCTTTGTCCAAGATAAGATTCTCAATAACTGTATATGCAGTCTTAAAATGTTTCAAATGACCAGAAGGTTTTTTTGTCTCTTTTTTAACTTTTTCGTACATTATAGCGACATATTTTTGAATCTTTTTCCCATAACTCGCAAGTTTTTCAGAGTTCTCAGATATATCAATTACAAATGTTGCTTTTAAGGGATTGTCAATCTTGCCAATAGGAGTTGTTGTAGCGTACTTCGTAAAGACCATGGCGTAAGTATCAATAAGGTTATTATTGGTACTCCTTTGCTCAATCGTAAACTCTAACCACTGTCCAACCTTAATATTTTCAAAATTTGGTCGGAAAATCTTCAATGTGTTATCATGTATAATTTCAGATACTTGTCGCTTCTCATTTCCAATAATTAAATAATCACCAACGCGGAAGTCACGATTGAACATAGTATCCTTTCCAAAAATAGTTAATGATTCTTTATTATCGACTTTAACTTGCCCCAAAATTATTTGTCGTGATTGTCGCTCAAAATGGTATTGAGTTTTTGCATGAGTTATTTTTACCATTACTGATTGTAATTCTTGTTTATCGAGAGTGATCAAGTGAACTTGACGTCTATCAATAACTGAAAATTGAAAATTCTCTATTGATAAGTTTGTAAAAGGAACCGCAACAACTTTTTTGGCATTCTGGCTGAAGTCTCCAACAAAATAAATATGCGCATTGACAACGCTTGTTTCGATTTTCTTCCCTTCACTCTTATTTTCTGATTCACTCTTATTGTCTGATTCACTCTTATTTTCTGATTCACTCTTATTTTCTGATTCACTCTTATTTTCCGATTCACTCTTACTCTTATTTTCCGATTCACTCTTACTCTTATTTTCCGATTCACTCTTACTCTTATTTTCCGATTCACTCTTACTCTTATTTTCCGATTCACTCTTACTCTTATTTTCCGATTCACTCTTACTCTTATTTTCCGATTCACTCTTACTCTTATTTTCCGATTCACTCTTACTCTTATTTTCCGATTCACTCTTACTCTTATTTTCCGATTCACTCTTACTCTTATTTTCCGATTCACTCTTACTCTTATTTTCCGATTCACTCTTACTCTTATTTTCCGATTCACTCTTACTCTTATTTTCCGATTCACTCTTACTCTTATTTTCCGATTCACTCTTACTCTTATTTTCCGATTCACTCTTACTCTTATTTTCCGATTCACTCTTACTCTTATTTTCCGATTCACTCTTACTCTTATTTTCCGATTCACTCTTACTCTTATTTTCCGATTCACTCTTATTTTCCGATTCACTCTTATTTTCCGATTCACTCTTATTTTCCGATTCACTCTTATTTTCCGATTCACTCTTATTTTCCGATTCACTCTTATTTTCCGATTCACTCTTATTTTCCGATTCACTCTTATTTTCCGATTCACTCTTATTTTCCGATTCACTCTTATTTTCCGATTCACTCTTATTTTCCGATTCACTCTTATTTTCCGATTCACTCTTATTTTCTGATTCACTCTTATTTTCTGAGGCGGGCGCATCTTCACTCTTATTTTCTGAGGCGGGTGCATTTTCGTTCTTATCGTCTGAGGTAGGTACGTTCAGCATTTTAACATTTTCTATTTCCTCTTGCTCTGTGGTAAAAGCCACAATGCAGGTACCATCCGGAGTACTTAAAATCTTGGTTGTTGAGGATGGAAAATTTACGATTCCGGGATAGCAACAATCGTTAATTAAATTGTAAATTTTTGCTCTGCCAGTGTTTTCAACAAAACAAATATCTTCCTTATTTTTTATGAAAAGAAAATGAGTTATTTCGGGAACAATGTCACCATAATATTTCAAAAGTTGAATATTCCTATAGCATAAGCTAAGATTAGTTTGGCCATCATCGAAACCATAAACATTGAGCTATAAATAATAGAAGAAAAATCAAGATTTTTGATTAAGATAATATAAATGATAATGTTACTTATAACAAACCAAAGCTTTTTCAGGGTTATATATTGCAACCAAACCCTTTGAATCGTTAACGGCAATTTTCGAATTGGGTCCAGAATTTAATTTCTTTATTGCATTTTGCAGCTCAATAATCTTGGACAAACGATTCAATTTGTCAAAGTAAAGTTCCAATTTATTGTCCTTTTTGTTCCACAAAATTACAAGAAATTTCTTATCCAATTGCGATATATAACTGCGATAATAAAATAATTTAGTTTCATATTTGATATCAATTATTAACTTTTTTAGTATATAAGATACATACATAAGATTATATTTTTCGGGATTAATTTTAAAAGAAACACCTGGACTTCGGCTCAAACCGCTTAATAAAGGTGTAGGAATAAAAGATTCATTTTTTTCTAATTCCAAAGAATCTTCTTGACTAATACTTGTTTCATATATTGTAATCCTTAATTGAGCTGAACGTATGATCTCAATTTCTACAGAAAGCCGATAGTTTGTATTCTGAAGACGCGTAAGAGGGTCTTCAAATGCGAAACATTTTCTTAAGATATTTTCTTTCTTGTATGTATAGAATCATGATGAAAAATCACTTTACCTGTTATCTCAATATCTTTTACTGTTAGGAGTTCACCTTCAGGATATCTATTTTTAACTTCAGAACAAATGCGAGCTATTTCACGATTTTCAAGTTCGCGTTTCTTACGATTAAACTCATCATCCGACGTCCATGAAAATAGCTTATCAAGCTTATCAAGCATTGAAGGTTTCGGTAAAATCTTCTTGACACTATTCAAAAAAGACTCTTCTCGCCAATTAACATATTCATCATAAAATTTATCAACAATTTTATCACATTTATGGATATATTTAACAAATTGACTATCAGGAATCCGAGAGGCTTCTTCTTTAATCTTCTGAAGCGTAGTGTTCCGAAAACTCCACTTATTCGGCTTATTATACTTTTCAATAAGGTTATTAATGTCGTCTATTTCATTAAAAAATATTTCTTCCAAAATTATTTTTTGATCCGGCGAAGGTTCAAAAGGTTCGTGAGTATTATTCCCCGCATTATTTTCAATACAGAAATTTCTTGCAAAAATAAATCGTTTCTTAAGATTTAACCATGGTGAATATTCAATATTATTAATAATATTTTCCAATTTCGTTATAATTTTAGGATAATTTGCTTGAACATGTTGAATTTCTACAAGGAGAATAGTATATTAAATTAATAGTTATGAATATATATAGCTGCTGTACATTAATGCTACTGACCATTTTCTTCTATAATATCTTTATAATAGATTTGAATAAAGTTGATTAAAATTTTTTTTTTTTTTTAAGTATCACCTTCCTAAAAAAAAAAAGCTTACCTATGTTATTAGGTTGTAAGTCCTCGAATTTACTTAAAATGACAAATAGTTAGTACATTTTAATACAATCACTTTGAGAGAAAATTAAAGAATTATTTACCTATAATTAAGTTTAAGGAAATTCCACGCAAACTTCTCTATAAGTAAAGCATCCCACTTAATTCTTTCTTCATATTGTTCTTTAAATTTAGTTAAGGCGTCATAATACGGTTGAAGGATCTCTTTTAAGTCTAATCCATCTTTAACAATTGCTTCAATTTTTGAAATTGTTAAGTTAGTGTCTAAAATTAGAGCATGTTTTTGAGTTTCCAACTTTTCTTTAAAATATTTGCGAAATTCCGAAGTCGATTGAAATGATATTGTGCCGCTCTTAACACCCTTGTTTTCAGGAACAATTTCACGTGTAGAGAATGTTTGATTCGACACAGATTCGATAACCGATGGACTTAATGGGACATCGATGAAAGAATCACGTTTTTGAACTTGATGCGATACCAATTCTGAAATATTAACCTACAAAGAGTTGTTGTAATTATAAATTAATATCGTAAATTATTTCATATAAAACAAGTTTGAAGTATACAACATCCGACTCACCCTAAATCCAGGAGAAATTTTGAAATCCTCTTCTTGCTCTTGACTTTTTTTTATTTCAAAATCATAGCATCTACCAACTTCCTCCTCATCATAGTCGCTTCCATAATCATTCTCTTCACCTGAAATTTCTTGCCAATCTATATTTTCCAGATCACATTCACTCATCAAACATATTTGATGATTAGTCAATTTTGTAAGATATCTGAAAAAAGATAAAAATTAAATAATTGCTAACCTAACTAGTATAAACTGTTTATATTAAATAACAAAATGATTACCGATGTAAATTTGTCATGTTCTTCTTTCTGTATGAAGAAGCAGAATCATCATAACAACCATTTTCACTCCAATGTATTACTAAAAAAAGAGGATTCATGTTTCCCACCTCTTCGACTGAAGGCACTTGTTGAAGATAAATACCTGGTCGGAGTGATGGCGTAGAGTTACACGAAGACGTATCAGCAGATGATAAACATGAAATCATTGAATCATAACTAGTGAAAGAATTTTATTCATTTAAAAAATTATTTAAATAATCAAACACATAGTCAAAAAGAAAAAAAAAACCTTACTTTCTCTGATCAATAATATTCTTAGTGAGCAAAAACTTTGCAATTAATTTGTTGCGACCATAACATCCAACAAGCCTGATTGACCGTGAATTCAATTTTTCATAATTTATTTTTGAGATGGATTTGAAACTGTTAGGCATAACCTTGTTACAAAGACGCTTAATATCTTGCTGAGGTATGATTATCTTATCAACTGAAATATCAATTATTTTAAATCGAAACATTAATGATAGCACTTCTCACTGCAGTAAGAAAATTCAATTAAATCTACCAAGTCCATTAGAGCCTTCATCTTTTACCAAATCCAATAATCGATAAAGCCCAGGAATAAAATTGCACAAATCGTTATTGATTGTAGTTTCTGGTAATCCATCAGGAATTTCGCTATCCATTTGCATATCTTGTGATGGTCTGTGATCAGCAGCTAAAAAAATTTGGAAGAACATGGTAAGTAACTATGCATAACACTTTAAAGGGAACACCTTATTTACATGAACGCGTTTTATTACTTAAATCTTCGTGACTGCTCATTATCTAATATTTGGAACATCTAATTTCCAATAGATTGGGAAAAATGAATTGGCACCCCTTTTAAACAGTTGGAATGTGTGAAATATCCACTGAAAAATCCACACTAATTTCATCCGGTAAGTAATACTTAATGACAAATCTACCAAAATTAGGTTAGTATATAACTCCGAAACAAGAAATAAACCTGTTTTGCAGTATAGAAAAACCGAATATTAATAAGGTAATCAGATACAAAATTTTAATTTAGGTATTCTGACCAAATTTATATTACTAACTAGAGAGGCGTTCGTTAATCCGGAGTTCACCACGTACCTCCACCATCACCACCCCTCCATCTACATTACCCAAATTAATTATAATTTATATTGTTGGGAAAGTCTTTTGTATCATTATTTTTTTTTAATTATTAAAAAACGAATAAATTTAATGAAAAAAAAAACCATTAAAGTTAAATACAAAATTGTATGTTATTACTAATTGCTTAGATTTGTAGAGGGTTATTAGCTATTATTTCAAGTCGTTTATATTCTTCAAATTACTTCAGAATCAGTTATAAAAGCGCTTCTTAAAGCGACATATGCTTGTCTATGCTGATTATCTAGATAAATAGTTATATTATTTAAAGTAACATAATTTCCATTAATAGTAAAGTAATTTACATCTAATTTAACATTTACATTAATAATTCTTTAAAGGAAATCAGTAATGGCGTAAATCAAGCACATAAATGTAGAAAAATCGGTTCAGTAGTTAGTCTATTTATTTGTTTTTTGTTTTTGGTTAAAAAAGAACAAATTACTTTTTTATTGTTTTTTAATTAATAATTAATTATTAAATAATCAACAATGGTAGTAAAAAATATAATTGTTTTACCTGTTAAAAATTTGTGATTATTATATTTTTTTTTTGTATTAGGCCAAGTAAATAAAATTATTAGTTTCTCATGACCGGGCGGGTCATGTAAATGTTCCGAAGGTCATGTGATTCAGATTTTGTCCAATCATAGTGATCAAAAAGAATTTTTTTTTCCACCGGGCAAAAAATTTATTAAATCAACCAATCATCGACTAAATTTTTTTTGAAAAATAAATTTTTTTCCCAGGCGGCCGGGTCAAATTTAGTAATTTTTTTTTTTTTTTTCATGAGAAACGAATAATTTTATTTATTTGTCCTTACATATTATTAATTAAAATTTTTTTCATTAAAATTTTCTTATTTTTTTTTTTTTGTGTTACAAATTAAGTTAACCCAAAAATTTTTCTCTCTTGTGTTACAAATCAAGTTAATAAAAATGATTAATCAAACTATTTTATTTTTTGATGCTCCAAATTAAATTAATATTAAATCCATAATTAAATTTATCGTAAAAAAACAAAATATGTAAGCAAAATTTTTTCATATATGTGTCTTTGAACCATCATCCGCAAAAAAAGCGCTGAGAGAGGCATATAATGCATAAAGCATAACTCAATATTCGTTTTAAACAATAACCGATTTTAAACAAGTGGTCTTTTGTAGCCGGTTTTAACCTCCTCTGCATCGATTAAAAAATCCGAATTCAGAAACACAAATTAAATTTCCAATTTGACTATTGAAATCGATATGGCACTACTATGATTAAATTGAGTTTATATTAATAACACAATGATTTTCTTTTTTTCATTATAATAGATTATAAAATATATTGACAATGTAGAAACAACTTTTATCAACAATACTCATCTTAACATCCAATCAACTCCTGCCTCTTCAAATTTAATAGGCGGACTGAATCTTTCCAAATATCTCTCTTCTTTCAACTAAAAGTCACGGAAACGTATAATAATCTAATTGAACTCCGACAATTCACCAACGTCAAAAATACAAATACCCTGTTAAAGAAGAACTTGTTTAAGTAATCCACGATGTAAATGCTTCAAATAACAGTTCAGGTAATGGAATCACGTCAAATATGTAAACATGTTTGTAAAGTAAACATGTTTGTAAAATCGACTTTTTAACAGAATTTTGTCGATCGAGAATTCGGGATAAAATTTTTTTTTTTTTTTTCGTATACTATGAATGGTATAGTTACATTACGATAATTCAGTACTTGTAGCAAAATCTGTCGTATCCGTACCTTTTATTAGCTTCTCAAGTCGAATCTGATTGATCGATTTATAATTAATTTTTTTTTTTTTTTTTTTTTCTTTTTTTCTGCTAATTGACTTAACGAAGGTAATTTGTTTTATTTTTCAGGTTTTCAGCTTATGTTCTGTACTTTGGAAATGACATTTTCTTGGTTTTTATTTCGTTAATAATTTCATTTTTAATATTTGAGTATTAGCTGCCTGGATTTGGATTTTGGTTAATTTGTTTTGTTTTATTTTCATTTCTGTATTTTAAATTAAGAACGTTTACTAATATTCTTTTTGTAGGTTTGCCCGTTGTTAACAAACTCGTCTAACTAAGTATTATTGGTTGGTCTAAACCTTTTATAAATATAGATTTAAGCGAATCACTATTAGTACTTAAGGCGAGCAATTTCTTTGTTAATAGTCTCGATTCAATCCTATCGTTAATAGATGAATTAACTAACACGTTTTTCACTTCTGTTGACATTGTGGTGTATATTACTTCATAAAAAGAATTTATTTTAAAAAATTATTTCAAAGGCAACATATTCGAGAATCATATAATTATTTATTTATTATCTGTACAACTATTTCTGTCAATGGAATAAAAATTTTGCAATATGAATACATTTGTGATCGATTGTATTCATATTTATGATTACACCCCACCCTCGTAATCAGATCTTTATTAAAATAATCATCCAAATTCCGAGTAATGTTCTTTTCTGGAATGACTTGTTGGAAATAATCATGATAACTGAATTAAGTAATACTGTCGGCGGTCAACTAGTCATAATAATAGAAAATTCATGCTAATCAACTCAAATTACAGACTATGATCCAAAAAGACGTGATACAAATTCATGACGTATTTACAATACCAAAGAAGTGCATTTTTTAACCGGGAAAGTGGTGATCATAAGAAACTTTATTAATCCAACATTTGTTCGTTTCGGTAATGAGTGGACCAGCACTTTTATTCCATCTATGCGAAATTTTTTTTCACAAAACTAGAAAGAGAAGCGTCAAAACAAAGAACAACAAAATGGAAGCATTATCAGGAATAAAAAAAAAAAAATGAAAGGAAGGTGGACATGCAAATGAAGGAATAATGGTTTTTATCACCTGGCTACTAATTGGTATTTAGGATTTTTTCCACCTGTTATAAACTGGTGGCAATTAGTATATCCAGTCAAATGGGTTATCATCCGAAGGATGATAACCCATTTATTTACTACTAGCATAGTAAATAACAATTACATGTTACTTTATGATGGTGTATATTTAGAAAGCGATTTCGCAAATATTCGATTTATTAATTATGGTTATGTCAACTCCACATGACACTCTGAACATTTGTTCACTACTAAATATCATATGCCACTATATGTAGCACAAGTTGTCTATAGTGAAATGTTCATCGCTTCTTCAGTTGGAATAAACCTGTTGTAAATTTTGTTTGGTGTATTGAAAACATCAGAGTTCACAGCCTCGTTTATATTTATTTTTTACATCAATAACTTAATTATGTTTCCTATTATTTTCATAATCGAATACTTCTGGTATTGACACTAATATGAAAACGCTTTTGCCTTCTAATAACGAGAAAAGTGGAGATATATTTCATTAATATAATTATCAAACACATATCAAACTATTGCATTCGGAATAAAAAAATTACTTTTATTCATTTCTTTGTAAATATATAAGAGCGTGTACCTTTGAATACTATTGTGAACAATTGTTACATTAATTCTTATCTTTCCTATCTCTATTTATAACTTATAAGAGTGTAACATTACGTTTTTTGATTGCTATTATGTGATAGTCTTCCTAGTACTAATCATACACCTGCGATTTTTTAAAAGATCACAAATGAAACTGTATACATGCCAACATGCCAACGATCGGTTCAGTTCGGTTTCGGTTTTATTTTCAACTGAAACCGATCTGACGAAAACCGGTTATGACCGATTATAACCGAATTTTTGGCATCCCTATACGAAATGAATCTTCATTATTTTCTTCAATGAAACTGAAACTCACTTCGTTCACCTCTTCAAGGGGTGCATAGCATCTAGAAAATCATACGTATTTTTCCTGTAGACATGAATATGTATTTCCTAAGGTTATACTCAGTTATCGATTAGTTAATCTATGCCACTTCGTATCCTCTGGATAGGTAAAATTTAGGGAATCATGAAGGAACGAGTCTAGCGTTAACGACAAATAAAAAATGGTGGTTGTTTATATTAGTAATAAAATTAACTATTGGATTATACTAATTATACTATTGATTATACTATTGAATATTGAGTGTAATAGTTTTATTCATTTTTAAAATTTTTATTTATTTTTAAAATGGAAAATAAATTTATATTTTATACTACTGGTGAGAGCGTGATGGTTGTGATACATATAAAACAAACTCTTACTATAGTGTATTTATTTTTATTTTTATTTTTTATTTTTATACACGAACAAACAATTAGGACAGAAATAATATTGGTTATCTAATACAAAATTGACAAACAATACGCAATCCATAACTAATTATCACCACCTCTAAAAGAGCCAGCTTTGTCCGCCTGAGAAACAGAAGCAGAAATTCATCTGCTTACCAAGCCCAAGAGGACTACCATTCACACCCCCCAAAAAAAAGGAAAAGAAACTGATGAACTAAAATTACAAAAAGAAAATAAAAAGAAATCTATATTAAAATTTGAAGTCGAATCTATGACATGATTATACCATGGGCCATGATGGTGAAAATTACTTGATGTAGCGTATATAAACGCTACGCTATGGTCTTGTAAACTGTGGAAAGAAGCGGTTTGGTAAAATTGAAATTCGGTATGTCATCGTGTATGCGAAAAGTGGTGACTTGTTGTGGGATCTTCATTCCAGTTTTGCTGGTTATGGTCAGTGTTTGGACATGTTTTATGGGTTTTACGTCTATACTGTTTGTAAGAATTTTTAGTAATTCGTTGTGCGACTTTCCATTTTTTGAACGTATCATTACGAGGCTTCCAAATGATTCGTTTGATCAGTTGTGTAAGTTCATAAAATTTGCTGAGGATCTTGTTGCGAAGAGTTTTCTTGTGTTTATATTTCCCTCTAAAGATATAACTAAAGTTATGCGTGATAATTTGGCGAGCCGTCAAATAGAAGCTACTGTCGGTTGTAGGTAGGGGTAAGATACCGCGCGGTTGTAGGAAAAATTGGAAAATAGGATTGTTGTTTATTTCTGATTCTAAAAAGGAGTCTCCGTGGTCACACGTTTGTCTGATGTCAGTCTTTAAATCTTGTACGAAATGGACGATATGCGGGCGTAAAATTTCTAAATGCACAGGACATAGCCATAGGCTTTCATTTGTTTCTTCATGTTGGTTACAAGTCCAACAAGTTCTTTTATCTTTGAACAAGGTAGGATATCGACGATATAAAACGTCCATTGTGGGGAGTAAATTATTGACCGTTTTGCGTTGCCACGCTCTAAATTTGGTTAATTTATGACTAGTAGGGCGATCATGTAGGTTATATTTAAAGAATTCTTCAGTCATCGACCAATCTATCTGTTGGTTAAAAGAAGCTTGCTTTAGGACGGTGTTGGTCGTATAGTTCAACCAAGCGTTGAATTTTTGTCGATTTTCAATATCTCGAGCGATATGTCGTACATTTTGATCTACAACTATGTTATCCTGATGTTGATCCCGAATAAACTGGATATTGTTTGGCAGGTGTTTCCGATTTATTTCAATTAAATGTGTGGAGGTGAAACCTGCTTTCGCAAGGATGTCTGCTTTGTCGTTGTTACGGTTGCCAGAATGTGCCTTAACCTTGTGTAAATGAACTATTAGAGAATTAACCGCAATAATCTTGGCGATGATGAACCAGATATTATGATTCAGAATCTTTAATTGTCGTCTTGGTGTGGTAAGGCGTTTTGTGATGGTGTGGAAAGTGTTAATACAGCAGAGTGAATCCGTATATATGTTAACTTTGGAGCGTGGTGGACAGATTAAAAGTGCCGTGCAGATTGCATACGCTTCTGCTTTGGTTGATGATGGGAAATGTTTACAAGAGCCTGAGAATGTAATAGGTAACGGTGTGGATGGTTGTGTTATATGCCATCCAATGCCCATAGTAATATCTTGTCATTGTTCGAGGTTACATGCACCATCGGTATATATTTCTAGAATAGTATCATTTGAAAAAGAAGATAATGTTTCATAAAAATTAAATAAAGTCGCAACTGTATCAGAAGATAAAAGAAAAAAGTGATGTAAAAAAGTTAAAGGATATCTATTTGATATAAAATTAGATGGCGAAAATATATTATCCGAAATTCTATGACTCTCAATATCAAGTAATTGATGAGTTCATAAGTAATCATTATAAGCTAAAATTCGTAAAGAATGATGGCTCTGTGTTGTTTGTACTTTCTTTTGTATGTGTCGTTCCATTTTTCTTTGGAGCAAGTTGTTGTTCACCTGATGTAAGTTGTTCTGAATCTTTAAATTGAAACTTCGATCGATAGCAAAAAATAATATACACTTCGGTCTTAGATCTGCTATATAATATGGATAATGAAGGCTACATCCTTCACAAGGTTGTAAAAAATTAGGGCGGAAGTTAGGTGTGTAATCTCTCATATCACTAGAGTTGTCTATAATTGGGCACGGGACCCAATGTTCCATGATCATCATTGGAGAATTTGGGTTATGGTTGTCTTTGCTCAAAATTTTACCATATGTTATATCCTTTATGCTTGGTGACCAAAAGTGTACCCAGGAATTTCTTGGACAGATCGTTTGATTTGGCGAATTAAAATCTTTCTTCGGTCATTTAACATGTAGTGTTTGTTGTGAAAGGTGCGGAAGGTCGAAATTTAAACGCAAATTGTTGGGGTTAAGCGTATATTGATTAATCATATATTTGTACCATAACGGAATTGGCCCTTTTTTATTATGTAGAGAGTTCTTAATCTCATTCCAGGATTTAAAGAAAGCACTGTCAGGTTGGATTATTTGATCTAGAAACATGATTCTTTTTGTCTTTAGAGATCGTATGTAACGGAAGAAATAATTCGGGTTGATAAGGTAATCTACTATAGGGAAGTAACCACCTTTCGTAGAAAAGCTAAAATTAGTTGTGAAAGTAAGATTATAATTACGTAATAAATGTATTAGTAATTCTATATTATTAAATTTTGCTAATGGTTTCGAGAAAGTTTGGATGATGTTAATAGGAGATCAGGGATACCAAAAATTATTTTGTGATAGAAGTAAAAGGATTTTGATGCAATCTGACGTTATAGGATTAAAAGAAGCTGTATAAAAGTTTGCCATCTTGGCACGAATTTGCAGATCGTGAAAATCTATGATGTTAGGTGTTATAGGTGTGTGTATTGCTGCGGTGTAAAAATTTTTTGGAAGACCAGAGATCGTTTTAAAAGCTGATCTTAGAATAATGTTGATGCGATTGTTAATGTGGTTGGGAACAACAATATGTTGTGTCATATATTCAAGGCGTGGTAATATGACTTTGTTGATTACATATATAATCATGTCTTCTGTAATCTTTTTTTTCTTGATTATGTGTATCAGGTGGTTCGTTGTAGTTAGTAATTTTTTATATAATTTGTTGTGATTATTAAAGGCGTTAAAATAAGCCCCTAGGATGCGTAAGTTGTCGGTTTTCCCAATTATGTCAACGTTAATCCGTATTGGTCTAAAATTTATTTCCATTGAACCTTTGTTGATGCAGTCCTGATCATTAGTTAAAATGTGACATTTTGTTTTGTTGATTTTTATATTACTGAAATTATAAAATTCGTCCGCGATATTTAAGTGTTCTTCGAGATGTGATATTGAACTATTCAACCAAGTTGTATCATCTAAGTAGCCTAATAGCTTACAATTTTTCTGTAAAGAGTGTATTGATGTATCGTTCTGGTGATCATAAATGTTCATCGGGTGATTGGCTTGTAAATTTATTCCGCCATAAGTGGTTTGGTTGATTGCTTCGAAAAGTGGGTCATAATATAAGACCCATAAGATCGGTGAAATGACTTCACCTTGGATCACACCATTGCGTAAATCAAAAGAATTAGTTAAATGATTTCCAATAATAACGCTATTTTTATGACCTTTGAAAAGGTTAATAATAGTTAATTGAAAAAGCTGCGGAATGTTGAGTCGCTTCATGGCGAGTATTAGTAGGTCTAGATTGATACGATCATATGCCTTACTGAGATCTTGGACCATGATATAAAATTTTTGGTTTTGCGTTATTTGGATGTCTATACATGTTTGGATGGTTAGGATAATTTCAGCTGTCGAGGACCCTGCGATACCAGCTTGGTTGTTCGGTTGAAGTGCGTTAGTGGAAGATAAAAATTTGTTCAGTCTATCGGTGATGATTTTTACGAAGATTTTTCTTAGAGTTTCGAGTAGAATGATTGGTCTTGTTTTATCTAGCTGATAATTCCAAAACTCTGGTTTTGGTATGGGGTATAGTAACGCTTTTTTCCAGGCTGAGGGAATAAACCCTGTGTTTAATATGTTGTTAAAAAAAGTTAGTAGCAATTTGTAATGTGGTTTTGGAAAATGCTTCCAGAATTCATAAGTGATCCCGGTGAGACCCGGAGCTTTGTTATTGGGTAAGGATTGTATGGTTGTTGTTAGTTCATCTAACGTGATTGTTGTTGTTAGGATCGATTGGTGTTCAGGAGATTTGTATTTTTCTTTATAAATATGTTGCCAAAAGGGCGTTAAATTTTCATATGAGGTGAATAGTGCAGGGTTGTTTGATGATGCAACGTTCTGGTAATGATCAATTGTAATTTGCTCTATATCTTTCTGGTTAGTGATCAATTGTGGGTTCTCTTCAGCAGGTGTGATTAGTAATCGATCGATGGTTATTTTTTGTGGTTTTCTTTCTAGTATTGAGTTTAACATTCGCGTTTTGTTATCGCTAAAATCTTGCTGGCGGCGTTCTATATACTTATTAATATTGTGTAATCTATGTTTGTTTAAGTGTCTTTCGTATGCTTTGTGAATTTCAGTATGTAATAATTCGAATTGTAGCTTGATTTCTTCATGATTGTCACAGTTGAGGGATTCTGGCCATATATAGTTGAAGTTGAATTTTTGACTTAGTGTCGTTAATTTTTGTAGAACTTTCTTTGTCCAGAACGTATCTTTGTTGTAAAAGTTATGTAGATTTTCAGGTATGTCGCAGTTCTGCATTGGTAGAATATGTAATTTGACGAAAAATTTAAAGTGGTGTATTAATGTTCCAATTTTCTTTTTTGCATTGCTGAGTTATCTGATTATGAGTGGTTCCTCTGGTGTTTGGGTTAGTTTGAATTTTTTGATCTTGAATGTGCACTTTGCCGTTTTGATGAGTGTTTGGTGTAGCGCTTCCGCTTGTGCATTGATTTTGTGTGTGTTGTCTGTGTTAATAAAGAGGGCGTTATAGTATTGTTCGTTTAAAGTGTTATTAATTTTATTGTGAAATTTTGACCATGTTTCATTATCTTTGATCTGATATTGGTCATTGAGAGATCGTTTGTAGGTTTATGTATTTGTTGTAGATGGCGATATGTTCTGTGTTTGTTCTATTGTGAAAAGGTCGTTAGTTAATATATGTGCTACGACTAAGTCATGGTCCGATGTGTAACAATAATCGGTAATAACGTCTGTAGAGTTGATCTTGTCAAGTATTAAGCTATTTGCATATATGTAATCTATTCGGTATGCACCATGGTGGTTTTTATATGTATTAGGTGGTCGTATGAGTAATTTCTTTTGTACATCAGCGTATTGTTGGTTTCTAAGTAATTTGAAGAACTTCTTTCAATATCCTATCACTGATCTTCCATCTTGTCGTATTGGTGTATCATGATTATCAAATATAACGTCGTTGTCATTGAAATCACCCAGTACAAAGTTGTAGGTGCGTGTATTGATTTTTTGTTGAAATGTTGTTTATACACTTCGGTTATTGATTCATATATGTTTTGTCTATTGGTGGTGCTATTAGTAGGAAAATAAAAGCCGAAAATATTAATTTGATGTTTATGTTTGAAATTTAAATTAATATATATATAGCGTCATGGTATAGTATGGATTTTGGCTATATGTTTGAAAAATAGGTCTGAGATAATAATAGCGTTTCCAGCTTTTCTGCTTCCATCATCTATTGGATTATTGATGATGTGGAAGTGTAGTTGTTTGTAGATATTAGTATTCGTGTGTTGTAGTTCAGTAATTTTCTGGATCGTAAAAGATTTGTGGGCTTTTGAGGATTCTTGGTGGGGTGCTTGTGTTTCGTGTGTCTCGCAAATGTGTAATATATGTATATTGTTGTTGATCATCGTATTAATTATATCAGGTAGTTTATTTCTGAAGTTGCCTCAGATGTTATGAGTGGCGATACCTATGCTTGGTGTTTCATGTTTGTTATTTGAAAAGGTTATAAACGGGTTGAAGAATTGACCTGTGTTTTTGAAGTTAGGATTAAAAAAACGTCTATTAGTATCATTTTGTAATGTGAAGTGTGGTTCAGAGTCGTTGTTTGTTTTTTTTCTTTTTATCGTTTTCTCATTTTTTTGGTTTTTTTGTGTTATATTTAAATTTTTTCGTTTTCTAAATGATGTAGGGGGTTTTTGATCGTGATTATGTAAGGAGTGACTAGAGTTATCAATAATTAAAGTGTCATTACTATCTAAATTCATCATTTTGTTGTACTATCATAAATACACAATGATGGGTGGTATTTTTAGATGTTGCCGAAGCCAAGGATGTGTGCTGTGCGTTGTAGTATTGAGAAGTTCATTGATGTATTCGGATCGTTCTGTGTTATTCCACCTATAGGGGGAAGGTCTAGATTTTCTTTGTGGAAAATGATGTCTCCATCATTATAAACGGTTCGTGTTATATGTATGTCGTCACTATATTCATAATTGGATTGACTGGCATTATCACTCATGTCGTCCATGATTGATTCGTAATCTTGTTCGTTTCCTCCCAACTGTTGAAAAAGGCTGTTTAGTTGTTCGAGTATCTGATCTTGTTTGATTTCAACTCGTGAGTTTTGTTCTTTGATTGCTATGGTGACTTTGTGATTATTTAAGATGTCTGTTTGTAATTTTGTTAGTTGATTCTTTAAATTTTTATTTTCTTGCTCCAATGTGTTGATTTTGCTATGTGCATCTTTTAGAGATGATTTCAGAGCTGTGATTTCTGATTTTATCTCATCTATTGGGTTATCCCAGTTGTTCATCATGGATGGTTGTTTTATTGCGAAATTATTTGGTTTCATGTGAGGTATCAAGGGCGGCTGAAATTGTTGTTTCGGTGGTGTATTTCTATGGAAAGTGGTAAAGTTGCCCTGTAGCAAGTGTTTGAATTTTTTGGTAATGTCTGTGTTAAGGGAGATCTTTGTGTTTATATTTCGGTTAATTAAGGATTTTTTGAATGACCGTGTGGGTGTTGTGTTATTGTCGGCTCGTTGGTCACATGATTGATATTCATGTGAAGGGTTACCACAGATTGTGCAAGATTTGTTATGTGATGATAGGAAAACATATATCGTGGTATTGAACACATTAAATTTGGTATATGTATTAATAAATTTTGCTTTTGGAGCGTAGGCATACGCTGTTTTAAAGCTTTGTCTTCTTGGAGGCGTTGTGAAAGAGCATGAGGATGCTCCTATTTTGGTAAGTAAAGGTTTTAAGTCTTGTGAAGTGGCATTTAATGGAATGCCCGTGATCTTATAGCTGCATTCCGTTCTTTTTATATATTCTTCACTTATTTGGTTAGCTGGAAGGATGCGTATGTTGATATGGTCAATTGTTTTGTACCATATGTCGTTTCCAAATATATTGTCCGCAGAGGACTGATTTTTGAAAGTTAACAGAATTTGTTTTTTGGTGGGTTTGTTATTATTTCTTCTCTGTTGATAGTTTCTAGCATTATTTGGATTTCCATTTGGTGTAGCGTTGGGTGGTTGTTTGTTAAAGGGTTTTTTGAAAATTTCCTGGACCTTTTCTATTAGTTCGTATGCTTTTTGGAATACTTCTATTACGGTATCTGTAGGAAAATTTACTTCTATATCTACTAGTTTTATGGTTCTTCTGTCTATTTTTTCTAAGTATTTAGTTATTTCTTTGTTTACTGTTTCTTCGTCAAAGTTGTAGAACGTTACCTTTAGGGTGTCGTTAAAGGTATTGTGTAATGCATCTGCATAAGATTTGTTGTTGAAACGTAAAATTATTAAAGGAATTTGTCCTATTACAATAGGGCATGATGATACACCAATGAACGAATCATTTGAATGGAAGTATGTTCTGATTAAGTTGATTACCCCTTCTAGGTTATTATCATATGTTTTGAATGAGTTAAGGAAAGTGAAAACTGTATGGTTTGCTTGTCCTCCATAAGCGGTAAAGTCATCGTTGATATCTAGCATGATCGTGTCCTTATTGGGGTTAGTCTGTTGTTGATCCTGAGTTTCTTTGTTAGTTGCGTTGGGAATTTTCCCTTGGTCACGTGATTGACCTTTGTCGTTCGGTGGTGAAGTGGTATTATTGTTGGGGCTGTGAATAGAGTTATTTAAAGTTTGTGGAATAGTTTGACTAGAAACTGCTGTTTCTTTGTGTAAAATTTGTAAAGTTTCATTTACTATTACTTCAGGAACATCCTGTTCCGAGGAGATAGGATGAGTGGATTCTTGCATGTTAACATCTTTGGACTGGTCATCCTTAGTTTTATTGCGTTTGTTTTGACGGTTGGGTTTAATAGTGTCATCACTATTTTCACCTTCTTCTTCCAATGAGTAGGTATCTTTAGCAATACTTTCGTCAGTGATACTAGTATAGTTGTCACTTTTTTTAGTTTTGTTTGTTGCGTTAATAATTTCAGACTTAGTAGTAGAGCGTAAAGTCCGTTTTTTGTAGGGTACAGATTTTTCAACAGGAGAGTTTGTACGTTGCATGTTGAAAGTTTGTCTAATAGTTCTAATAAAAGTTGAACCTTTTCCTATTTAGACGGTTATAAAGTATAATTTAACTGTTGTTATTGTATGAATATAGTGTTTAAAATTGACTTTTTCTTTTGCACAATTTTTTGGCCTTGGGATCGGCAGGAAAAAGTTTTTACTCTTACTATAGTGTATTTTATTTTTATTTTTATTTTTATTTTTAAACACGAACAAACAATTAGGACAGAAATAATATTGATTATCAAATACAAAATTGACAAACGATACGCAATCCATAACTAACTATCACCACCTCTAAAAGAGCTAGCTTTGTCCGCCTGAGAAACAGAAGCAGAAAATCATCTGCTTACCAAGCCCAAGAGGACTACCATTCACACCCCCCAAAAAAAGGAAAAGAAACTGATGAACTAAAATTACAAAAAGAGAATAAAAAGAAATCTATATTAAAATGTGATGTCGAATCAATGACATGATTATACCATGGGCCATGGTGGCGAAAATTACTTGAAGTAGCATATATAAATGCTACGCTGTGGTCTTGTAAACTTCGGAACGAAGCAGTTTGGTAAAATTGAGATTCGGTATGTCGTCGTGTATACGAAAAGTGGTGGCTTGTTGTGGAGTCTTCATTCCAGTTTTGCTGGGTATGGTTATTATTAGGACGTGTTTTGTGGGTTTTACGCCTATACTGTTTGTAAGAATTTTTAGTAATTCGTTGTGCTACTTTCCATTTTTTGAAACTATCATTACGAGGATTCCAAATAATTTGTTTAATCAGTTGTGTAAGATCATAAAATTTGCTGAGGATCTTGTTGCGAAGAGTTTTCCTGTGTTTGTATTTCCCTCTGAAGATATAACTAAAGTCATGCGTGATAATGTGACGAGCCGTTAAATAGAAGGCGCTGTCGGTTGTAGGTAGGGGTAAGTTACCTCTCGGTTGTAGGAAAAATTGGAAAATAGAGTTGTTGTTTATTTCCGTTTCTAAAAAGGAGTCTCCGTGGTCACACGTTTGTCGGATGTCAGTTTTTAAATCTTGTACGAACTGGACGATGTGCGGGCGTAAAATTTCTAAGTGTACAGGACATAGCCATAGGCTTTCATTTGTTTCTTCATGTTGGTTACAAGTCCAACAAGTTCTTTTGTCTTTGAACAAGGTAGGATATCGACGATATAAAACATCCATTGTAGGGAGTAAGCTATTGACCGTTTTGCGTTGTCACGCTCTGAATTTAGTTAATTTATGACTAGTAGGGCGATCATGTGGGTTGTATTTAAAGAATTCTTCAGTCCTCAACCAATCTATCTGTTGGTTAAACGAAGCTTGCTTTAGGACGGTATTGGTCGTATAATCTAACCATGCATTGAATTTTTATCGATTTCCAATATCTCGAGCGATGTGTCGTACGTTTTGATCGATAACTATGTTATCCTGGTGTTGATCCCAAATAAACTGGATATTGTTTGGTAAGTGTTTCCGATTTATTTCTATCAAATGTGTGGAGGTGAAACCTGCTTTCGCAAGGATGTCCGCTTTGTCATTGTTTTGGTTGCCAGAATGAGCTTTAACCTTGTGTAAATGAACTATTAGAGAATTAACCTCAATAATTTTGGCGATGATGAACCAGATATTATGATTCGGAATCTTTAATTGTCGTCTTGGTGTGGTAAGGCGTTTTGTAATGGTGTGAAAAGTATTAATACAACAGAGTGAATCCGTATATATGTTAACTTTGGAACGTGGTGGACAAATTAAGAGTGCTGTGCAGATTGCATACGCTTCTGCCTTGGTTGATGATGGGAAATGTTTGCAAGAGCCTGAGAATGTAATAGGTGACGGTGTGGATGGTTGTGTTACATGCCATCCGATGCCCATGGTAATATCTTGTCGTTGTTCGAGGTTGCAAGCACCATCGGTATATATTTCTATAGTAGTGTCTTTCGAACAAGAAGATAATATTTCATAAAAATTAAATAAAATCGAAACTGAAATAGAAGATAAAAGAAAAAAATTGTGTAAAAAAGTTAAAGGATATCTATTCAATGTAGAATCAAATGACAAAGATATATTATTAGAGATTCTATGACTCTCAATATCAAGCAATTGATGCGTTCGTAGGTAATCGTTATAAGCTAAAATTCGCAAGGAATGATGGCTCTGTGTTGTTTGTACTCTCTTTTGCGTGTGTCGTTTAGTTTTCTTTCGGAGCGAGTTGTCGTTCGCCTGATGGAGATTGTTTTGAATCTTTAAGTTTAGACTTCGGTCAATAGCGAAAAATAATATACACTTTGGTCTTAGATCTGCTATATAATATGGATAATGAAGGCTACATCCTTCACATTGTTGTAAGAAGTTAGGGCGGGAGTTGGGAGTGTGATCTCTCGTATCCTTAAAGTTGTCGATGCTTGAGCACGGGACCCAATGTTCCATGATCATCATTGGAGAATTGGGGTTATGGTTATCTTTGCTCAGAATTTTACCATATGTTGTTTCCTTAACGCTTGGTGACCAAAAATGTGCCCAGGAATTTCTTGGACGGATCGTTTGATTTGGTGAATTAAAACCTTTCTTCGGTCGTTTAACGTGCAGTGTTTGTTGTGGAAGGTGTGGGAGGTCAAAATTTAAACGCAGATTGTTGGGGTTAAGCGTATATTGATTGATCATATGTTTGTACCATAAAGGTATCGGTCCGCTTTTATTGTGTAAAGATTTCTTAATCTCATTCCAGGATTTAAAGAAAGCACTGTCGGGTTGGATTATTTGATCTAGAAACATGATTCTCTTTGTTTTTAACGATCGTATGTAGCGGAAGAAGTAGTTCGGGTTGATAAGGTAATCTACTATAGGGAAGTAACCACCTTTCGTAGAAAAATTAAAGTTAGTTGTAAAAGTAAAATTATAATTACGTAATAAATGTATTAGTAATTCTATATTATTAAATTTTGCTAATGGTTTCGGGAAAGTTTGGATGATATTGATAGGAGATCGGGGATACCAAAAATTATTTTGTGATAGAAGTAAGAGAATTTTGATACAATCTGACGTTATAGGGTTAAAGGAAGCTGTATAAAAGTTCGCCATCTTGGCACGAATTTGCAGATCATGAAAATCTATGATGTTAGGTGTTATAGGTGTGTGTATTGCAGCGGTGTAAAAATTTTTTGGTAGACCAGAGATCGTTTTAAAAGCTGATCGTAAAATAATGTTAATGCAATTGTTAATGTGGCTGGGGACGACAATATGTTGTGTCATATATTCAAGGCGGGGTAATATGACTTTGTTGATTACATATATAATCATGTCTTCTGTAATCTTTTTTTTCTTGATCATGTGTATTAAATGGTTTGTTGTAGTTAGTAGTTTTTTGTACAATTTGTTATGATTGTTGAAGGCGTTAAAATAAGCCCCTAGGATCCGTAAATTATCAGTTTTCCCAATTATATCGACGTTAATACGTGTCGGTCCAAAATTTATTTCCACTGAACCTTTGTTAATGCAGTCCTGATCATTGGTTAAAAGGTGACATTTTGCCTTGTTAATTTTAATGTTGCTAAAATTATAAAATTCGTCCGCGATATTTAAGTGTTCTTCGAGATGTGATATTGAACTATTCAACCAAGTTGTATCATCTAAGTAACCTAATAGCTTGCAGTTTTTCTGTAAAGAGTGTGTGGATGTATCATTCTGGTGATCATAAATATTCATCGGGTGGTTGGCTTGTAAGTTTATTCTGCCATAAGTAGTTTGGTTGATTGCTTCGAAAAGTGGGTCATAATATAAGACCCATAAGATCGGTGAAATAACTTCACCTTGGATCACACCATTGCGTAAATCAAAAGAATTAGTTAAATGGTTTCCAATAATAACGCTATTTTTATGACCTTTGAAAAGATTGATGATAGTTAATTGAAAAATCTGCGGAATATTGAGTCGTTTCATGGCGAGTATTAATAGGTCTAAATTGATACGATCATATGCCTTACTGAGATCTTGGACCATGATATAAAATTTTTGATTATTCGTTATTTGGATGTCTATGCATGTTTGGATTGTTAGAATAATTTCAGCTGTCGAAGACCCCGCGATACCTGCTTGGTTATTCGGTTGAAGTGCTTTAGTGGAAGATAAAAATTTGTTTAGTCTATCGGTGATGATTTTAACGAAGATTTTTCTAAGAGTTTCAAGTAAAATGATTGGTCTTGTTTTATCTAGCTGATAATTCCAAAACTCTGGTTTTGGTATGGGATATAGTAACGCCTTTTTCCAGGCTGAGGGGATAAACCCTGTGTTTAATATGTTGTTAAAAAATGTTAGTAGTAATTTGTAATGTGGTTTTGGAAAATGCTTCCAAAATTCATAGGTAATCCCGGTGGGGCCCGGAGCTTTGTTATTGGGTAAGGATTGTATGGTTGCTGTTAGTTCATCTAACGTGATTGTTGTTGTTAGGATCGATTGGTGTTCAAGAGATTTGTATTTTTCTTTATAAATATGTTGCCAAAAGGGCGTTAAATTTTCATATGAGGTGAATAGTGCGGGGTTGTTTGAAGATGCGACGTTCTGATAATGATCAATTGTAATACGCTCTATATCTTCCTGGTTAGTGATCAACTGTGGGTTCTCTTCATCAGGTGTTATTAGTAATCGATCGATGGTTATTTTTTGTGGTTTTCTTTCTAGGATTGAGTTTAACATTCGCGTTTGGTTATCGCTAAAATCTTGCTGGCGGCGTTCTATATACTTATTAATATTGTGTAATCTATGTTTGTTTAAGTGTTTTTCGTATGCTTTGTGAATTTCGGTATGTAATAACTCGAATTGTACTTTGATTTCTTCATGGTTGTCACCGTTCAGGGATTCTGGCCATATATAGTTGAAGTTAAACTTTTGGCTTAGTGTCGTTAGTTTTTGTAGAACTTTCTTTGTCCAGAACGTATCTTTATTGTAAAAGTTATGTAAATTTTCAGGTATGTCGCAGTTCTGCGTTGGTAAAATATGTAATTTGACGAAAAATTTAAAGTGGTGTATTAGTGTTCCAATTTTTTTTTTTTGCATTGCTGAGTTGTCTGATTATGAGTGGTTCCTCTGGTGTTTGTGTTAGTTTGAATTTTTTGATCGTGAATGTGCACTTTGCCATCTTGATGAGTGTTTGGTGTAGAGCTTCTGCTTGTGCATTAATTTTGTGTGTGTTGTCTGTGTTAATGAAGAGGGCTTTGTAGTATTGTTCGTTTAAAGTGTTATTAATTTTGTTGTGAAACTTTGACCATGTTTCGTTATCCTTGATCTGATATTGGTCATTGAGAGATCGTCTGTAGGTTTGTGTATTTGTTGTAGATGGTGATATGTTCTGTTTTTTTTCTATTGTGAAAAGGTCGTTAGTTAATATATGTGCTACGACTAAGTCATAGTCCGATGTGTAACAATAGTCGGTAATAACATCCGTAGAGTTGATCTTGTTTAGTATTAAGCTATTTGCATATATGTAATCTATTCGGAATGCACCATGGTGGTTTTTATATGTATTAGGTGGTCGTGTGAGTAATTTCTTTTGTACATCAGCGTATTGTTGGTTTTTAAGTAATTCAAAAAACCTTTTTCGATATCCTATCACTGATCTTCCGTCTTGTCGTATTGGTGTATCATGATCATCAAATATAACGTCGTTATCGTTGAAATCGCCTAGTACAAAGTTGTAGGTGCGTGTATTGATTTTTTTGTTGAAATGTTGTTTATACACTTCGGTTATAGCTTCATATATGTTTTGTCTGTTGGTGGTGCTGTTAGTGGGAAGATAAAAGCCGAAAATATTAATTTGATGTTTATGTTTGAAATTTAAATTGATGTATATATAGCGTCCTGGTATAGTATGGATTCTGGCTATATGTTTGAAAAATAGGTCTGAGATAATGATAGCGTTTCCTGCTTTTCTGCTTCCATCATCTATTGGATTATTGATAATGTGGAAGTGTAGTTGATTGTAAATGTTAGTATTCGTGTGTTGTAGTTCAGTAATTTTCTGGATCGTAAAAGATTTGTGCGCTTTTGAGGATTCTTGGTGTGGTGCTTGTGTTTCATGTGTCTCACAAATGTGTAATATATGTATATTGTTGTTGATCATCATATTAATTATATCAGGTAGTTTATTTCTGAAGTTGCCTCGGATGTTATGGGTGGCGATACCTATGCTTGGTGTTTCATGTTTGTTATTTGAGAAGGTTATAAACGGATTGAAGAATTGACCTGTGTTTTTGAAGTTGGGGTTAAAAAAACGTCTGTTAGTGTCATTTTGTATTGTGAATTGTGGTTCAGAGTCGTTATTTGTTTTTATTTTTTTGTTTTTTGTAGTTTTCTCATTTTTTTTATTTTTTTGTGTCGTATTCAAATTTTTTCGTTTTCTAAATGATGTAGGGGGATATAGGTCGTAATTATGTAAGGAGTGACTAGAGTTATCAATAATTAAATTGTCGTTATTGTCTAAGTTCGTCATTTTGTTGTACTATCATAAATACACAATGATGGGTGGTGTTTTTAGATGTTGCCGAAACCAAGGGTATGTGCTGTGCGTTGTAGTATTGAGAAGTTTGTTGAAGTATTCGGATCATTCTGTGTTGTTCCGCCTATAGGGGGAAGGTCTAGATTTTCTTCGTGGAAAATGATGTCTCCATCGTTATAAACGGTTCGTGTTATATGTGTTTCGTCACTATAATCATAATTGGATTGACTGGCATTATCGCTCATGTCATCTATATTTGGTTCGTAATCTTGTTCGTTTCCTCCCAACTGTTGAAAGAGGCTGTTTAATTGTTCGAGTATCTGATCTTGTTTGATTTCAACTCGTGAATTTTGTTCTTTGATTGCTATGGTGACTTTGTGATTGTTTAAGATGTCTGTTTGTAATTTTGTTAGTTGATTCTTTAGATTTTTATTTTCTTGCTCCAATGTGTTGATTTTGCTATGTGCATCTTTTAGAGATGATTTGAGAGCTGTGATTTCAGATTTTATCTCATCTATTGGGTTATCCCAGTTGTTCATCAAGATTGATGGTTGGTTTCTCGGGAAATTATTTGGTTTTGTGTTAGATATCAAGGGTGGTTGGAATTGTTGTCTCGGTGGTGTATTTCTATGGAACGTGGTAAAATTGCCCTGTAGCAAATGTTTGAATTTTTTGGTGATGTCTGTGTTAAGAGAGATCTTTGTGTTTGTATTTCAGTTAATTAAGGATTTTTTGAACGAACGTGTGGGTGTTGTATTATTGTCAACTCGTTGGTCACATGATTGATATTCATGTGCAGGGTTGTCACAGATTGTGCACGATTTGTTATGTGATGATGGGAAAACATATATCGTGGTATTTAAAACATTAAATTTGGTATATGTATTAATAAATTTTGTTTTTGGAGCGTAAGCATACGCTGTTTTAAAGCTTTGTCTTCTTGGAGGCGTCGTGAAAGAGCATGAGGATGCTCCTATTTTAGTAAGTAAAGGTTTTAAATCTTGTGATGTGGCATTTAGTGGAATGCCCGTGATCTTGTAGCTACATTCCGTTCTTTTTATATACTCTTGACTTGTTTGGTTAGCTGGAAGAATGCGTATGTTGATATGGTCGATTGTTTTGTACCATATGTCGTTTCCAAATATATTGTCCGCAGAGGACTGATTTTTGAAGGTTAAAAGAATTTGTTTTTTGGTGGGTTTGTTATTATTATTTCTCTGTTGGTGGTATCTGGCGCTATTTGGATTTCCATTTGGTGTAGCGTTGGGTGGTTGTCTGTTAAAAGGTTTTTTGAAAATTTCCTGGACCTTTTCTATTGGTCTGTATGCTTTTTGGAATACCTCTATTACGGTATCCGTCGGGAAATTTGCTTCTATATCTACTAGTTTTATGGTTCTTCTGTCTATTTTTTCTAAGTATTTAGTTATTTCTTTGTTTACTGTTTCTTCGTCAAATTTGTAGAACGTTACCTTTAAGGTGTCATTAAAGGTATTGTGTAATGCATCCGCATAAGATTTGTTGTTGAAACGTAAAATTATTAAAGGAATTTGTCCTATTACAATAGGGCGTGATGATACACCAATGAACGAATCATTTGAATGGAAGTATGTTCTTATTAAGTTGATTACTCCTTCTAGGTTATTATCATATGCTTTGAATGAGTTAAGGAAAGTGAAAACTGTATGGTTTGCTTGTCCACCATAAGAAGTAAAGTCGTCGTTGGTGTCTAGCATGATCGTATCCTTATTGGGGTTAGTCTGTTGTTGATCCTGAGTTTCTTTGTTAGTTGCATTGGGAATTTTCCCTTGGTCACGTGATTGACCTTCGTCGTTAGGTGGTGAGGTGGTATTATTGTTGGGGCTATGAATAGAGTCATTTAAAGTTTGTTGAATAGGTTGACTAGAGTCGACTGTTTCTTTGTGTAAAATTTGTAAAGTTTCATTTACAGTTACTTCAGGAACATCCTGTTCCGAGGAGATAGGATGGGAGGATTCTTGCATGTTAACATCTTTGGATTGGTCATCCTTAGTTTTATTGCGTTTGTTTTGACGGTTGGGTTTAATAGTATCATCACTATTTTCGTCTTCTTCATCCAATGAATAGGTATCTTTAGCAATACTTTCATCCGTGATACTGGTATAGTTGTCACTTTTTTTAGTTTTGTTTGTTGCGTTAATAATATCGGACTTAGTAGTAGAACGTAAAGTCCGTTTTTTGTAGGGTACAGATTTTTCAACAGGAGAGTTTGTACGTTGCATGTTGAAAGTTTGTCTAATAGTTCTAATAAAAGTTGAACCTTTTCCTATTTAGACGGTTATAAAGTTTAATTTAACCGTTGTTATTGTATGAATATAGTGTTTGAAATCGACTTTTTTCTTTAGCACAAGTTTTGGCCTTGGGATCGGCAGGAAAAAGTTTTTTATTTTTCCCTCTTACTATAGTGTAAATAGCAGGGGATGAATCAATCATATTGTCGTATCTGATCACGTGACTTCATTGATCAATGTCACCGATGTCATAAATGAATGACATAGTATAAATGGCATATATGTATTATTTTTGTTCTATGTAAAATATTTATGATTTATCATTGTTATATTTGCAATTGTTATAAATAAAGCTCTGGATTTATTCCAGACAAGGCATGTTCACAAGTTCTCTAAAAGCCTTTATTTTATTAATATTTTATTTTTGATTGTTAAGTTATCTCTTTACTTGTGATGAATACCTGGAAATCCGAAGTACTGGAATTGGTATTACACATTTGATTGAGATTTTTACAAGTTGTATTTAAAGTATTGATAAATAAACCTTCTGCTACCACAAAATAATAATTGTTAGCGATTACTAACGTCAAAGAACTGACCCAACAATATCCTGGCTAATTGGAATAGTAAAATTTTACTTTAGAATCGAAACATGATCGGTAATACTTATGCGGATGGTAGAACACTAAGAGATTATTTAAGGAACGATACAACAACTTTTAAATGGAAGGACCAACTAAAGTTCGCTAAAGAAATTGCGAGTGGAATTTTATGGTTACATGATAATAGAGAATTTTACACGGGGATCTTGTAAGAATAATAATGTTATTTATCATCCATTTAGTCAAACTAGTTCGCTACACTGTGTAATTAACACATTCTTTTTTAGCGCCCCATTAATTGCAGATTTTGGATGCTCCCGTCTACATGGATCAATTATCAACAAAAAAGAAAATGCTTGTGGTGTAATACCTTACATGGATCCAAAAATGCTTGGGATCATTCGTGTGATTTAATCAAAAAATCTGTTATATATAGTTTGAGAGTATTACTCTGGGCGGTAACAAGTTGAAAATCGTCTTGCGATTTTGAAAAGAAGGATCACAGTTTTCTTATGTTAGATATTATAAAAGGGTTGAGAGAAATCCCTTAACCAAATACGAATATTAAATTTATTGAGCTTTATCGAAGTAAGTATGAAACAATTGTGGAATGTTTTCTTGTTCTTGTAAACTAATTGTGATTTATTTATTGTGTAGAATGTTGGAAACACGACCCAGATAAACGACCAGATATTTACACAGTAATTTCAGAACTTAATCTTATTAACCCTGAAAACAATAACGTATCAACTATTATTACTTCCCAAGGGAAGTGAAGAAAATGGGAAAACAGAAATTTATACTTACCGGATTAATAAGCTTTGTCACAAATTTAGATACAGATGTTTTATAGATTTTTTCGTATATGACAACTTTTTCTTTTATTTTAAAAAAATAAAAGCTAAATTTTATCACGAAATATTGATTACGACATATGTCAAGTGAATGGAATCATATAATTTTCCTAAAGTATTGTCTTTAAAATAGTGGCATCAACTCCGTTAGGATTATGTTTAAGAGTATTATTTGGAGAAATATAAGGAATAGGAATTGTATTGAATAATATGGTCGCCATGCATATGTGATATTTGAGAAATCGATGTTGCGGGCGGTATTTGTGTACCATGAAGGTTATGATAATCATCAATGCAACCAATAAGAAGATGTACAAACGCTTAATTTTGCAGAGCGGTTTGATATGTTGAACTCATCCCCATATTGGCTAAAGTGTTAATGCCATTTTTTGAGGTTAAAACTGTTTCGCAACGGTTTTTAATTGTCTTAATAAAAAACGGTGCGAAACGTTTTTCCTGATCCCACCATAAGAAGTCCTAAAGCCGTTTTTATTCCACTGATATATTACATTTGTGACTCATTCTGACTCTGTTCTTGTAGCTCTGACTTACCCTGACTCTGTTCTCGTATTCTAATCCTAGTAACAACGAAGCTTGGTCCTGGTTAGATGACATTAAAGAAAAATGGGCGAAAAAATTAATAAGAGAGTATATAGAACCCTTCAAATATTTTATTCTTTACACTATTTCGAAATGATAGGAATAGCCAGCGAACAATTTTTTATGTAGGAATCTTCGAACTTATCTTCCGTATGGCGTCTAGAGGAAGTTAATAGGCCACCCCACTGTCGGCCGATTACGACATCAATGAAAGAAGGGAAGATTGTGAAATTAATGTTCGGGACATCAGTCCGCAGCGGAATAATGACAGAAACAATAACGGGAAGAATGCTGCCCAAGAACAACCAATTAATAGCAATGACGAGGATGGAAAATATTCCGAAATTAAAATGGTGCCACTCCCATGTTGTCCTAACGGAGAAAGAATCTGAGATGTGCAATTATCATTAGGGAAATTGTGCAGAGTGGGTACCTTGACAGGCAATGCGCGGACGGAAGAAAAACCGGAAACACCGTGCAACTTTGTGGTCCCAAGCATTTGACATAAAAAAAACTCATTTTCGGAAACCATGTCTCATGTGTTGATGGGGAAAAAATGATGAAACTCAAAAAGATTGCGAAATTCCGAAAAATCCGTTCATAACAGTCGAAATGATCGCAAATAAATTAGATCGTAAGCATGCTGCAGAATCTCTTGGCCGTTATGTCGAAAATAGAAATCCTGCTTATAAATTTTATTTGGAAGTTATTAAAGCGTATGGTTTTGATCATGTTATTCTCATCGGGGAATGTTACGATGGAATTCTTTTTCTAGACTGTTACGGTCGTTTGTTCGAATGGGGAGACATGATGACTGTTTTGTGGCCGCTCGGAGATTATTGGAGTGTGATGTCAAAGGGATCTTCGACTAGACGTGTAATATGGGGTGTAGAGTATGATGGAACTATTACAGAATTTGAAGACGCTATAGATGGTATGTCAAGATTATGCTATTCTTTTTTTTGCCTTAATTTTTATAATTATATTTTTTTCTCCTAGATTTGCCAAAACCTGTCACAAAAACGATGGATGTTCACCCTGTTGCAAAGAAGAAAGAGAATTCGAAAAAAAAGAACTCAAAAAAGAAACATTGATCTGATTTCTGTATTTTATCCCATCGGTACTATGTATATACTGATGGATTTTTTTGTTACTTATTCCACTGGTTTATAATAAGTGTTAACTATAATAAATATTTGTTTATAATGCAAATTATCTTTTTTTTTTTTTTTTGTTGATAAAAATACGCGTTTAATACATTTTTATGTTTCGGGTTATTTGATTATTTGATAATGAATATGAGAATGCACGTCTTTAACCGCACTAGGAATAATTATTTTCGAAAATTCTGACTGTACTTCACATTATCACCATCCCTTAATATTTTTCATTTTTCAGCTAATTTGAAAATTAAATATGAGAAACATAATACATAAATAAAAACTAAATTAATCACCTGAAAATTCGGAATCACTATCATTATCATTTAAATTTTCCCATGAAAGTATTCAATTCTTCTACTTCAATATAAATACCTTGCTAATGATGCATAACAGTTATATACAGATTCTGCCTTATAGTTTTCACCATTTTGTTATTTAAGCCATGTAATGAATTTGCATAAAAATCTTCTTGTACAAGTATTATATTGATTAATTTTTTTTATCATGTTGGCTTCATGATTGAATCTATCAACTACAAGAAGCCATTTTGCAGTACACTTATCTGTATTTTTACTCTTGAAAGTTGTTGAATTTGATATATTTCCCTCATTTGTAGAATAGATGACATTACAATAAGGTTTTTAAAGTGAAAAAAAAGATATATTTGGAAAGAAGAATAAAAAAGGAGTAGGAAAAGAAAAGAGAATGTAAAAAGCAAAAAAGAAAAAGAAAAAAAGCTTAAAAAAAAGCTTAAATATAGTAAGAAAAAATCCATCAGTATATACGTCATACACAATGAGATAAACCTGTTATTATATGGAAAGCTTAGAATAACTTGGTATTCACTGATGTACCCCTCCCTTCGGGAGGGCCCCACATCAGTGAATAATTTAGTTATTCTCAGATATCCATGGAATAACAAGTATATATTTGATCAAAGTGTGATGTGTCTAAATCTGATTTATAGTATTCTGAACAAATAACATCAAAGAACACTTAACAATTATTATATTTTTGTACTGAAAATGTCAACGGTCATTATCAGACCTGATTTAATTAAGATATATTCACAGTCTCCAAGAAAAAATACTGCGTATAATTGTAAATAATTGATAGTGAACGCTGGCAAAGTCCAATAAAACTAATATAACAAGTCTAAAACTAATTGATAATTATTAAAAATTTAAATCCTTTCACAAATCAAAATCATAGATTGATATCATATTTTGTTCTACTATTCCAATTCCCATTGAATTCTCATAATTTTTGAATGCACGCACATGTAAAAACCAGCTTCTGTAGTATACAAGATAATAACAGAAACCATATCTGATAAAAGTCACGTTAGTATTTGTAATTTATGTTGCTCTTGAAAGAGCCAATCTCTGGCTCGATAATAATTTTGGGTCGATTCTTTTTGTAATCATAATTTATAACTTCGTCCAAACGAATTGCTCATATTTTTGACCATATTTTTTCTCAAGTTAGCGTCTCAAGATCATCTCATCATACTCGGTCACCTTAGTGTCTAATTTGATCACGTTAAAATTTGGTCACATTAACGTCCTTCGTATAGTCAACTTTCCAAATTTCAGCTTATTAGGATCAACATCGCGAAAGTTCACTTCTTACCTCCTTTAAGACGAGCTTTTTGAAATGCGCGACTGTCAATTGTCTAACGTTGAATTCCATATTATCAATCGTATTTTCTTCATTAATATTAACTATGAATTCATAAGAAGTATTTCTTAAGATTTTACAATTAAGTGAAAATAGCATTTTTGGTGATAAATTGTAAAGCCTCAGTTTTTAAGAGAAGAAGGTAGAAAAAGTTTAAGAAGCGCTTTTGATCTTTATGTGCCATTCTTAAACTTCTGGTGGATTTTGTGACGTAATACAGCAAACAATATAGATACTTAAAAAAATTATTATTTTATGTTAATATCTCTGTTAAAATATTTCTATTTATGATAATAATTATAAATAATTACAAATGATAAAACAAAATGTTTCGCTTCCATGTGATTCGTAATTATCAGCGGCGTAAAAACAAGCGTAATATGTAATATGTCGACTTTCGGCTATGGAAAAAGTTTAATAATACGATACTTATTATTAATTACACTGAAAATCAACTGATTATGCATTAAAGAGATTTTTAACCCGTAAATTAATTGAAGTACAGTAAATAAATTTTACAACTATTTGAATTGTGAAAATATACATATTCGAAATCATGCTGAAGGATATTATTTGAAGTACTATTTAATAATGCATTTGTTTTTCACAATCTCACATTTGCTAAAAATAAAATTTTTATAAATACTCTCTTGCTTGATAGGTGGTAGTTTACATTTATAACTCTATACCCTTTAATAGGATTTCGTCTAATATAGAATATTGTAAAGACAGTGCGATGCTGAATTTCATTTACGCAACGCATTCTTTCATTTTTAACTGATAAATGTAAATTTACTTCGCGCTGCTTTTTCACGTGAAAAAGTTGAGCGTGCGAAATCTTTTTAAATGCAGTTCAGTCTTAATACTAAAGAGAAAAAGAAAGAATTTCACTTGGAAAAATTCTCAAGGTTTATACCTTTTCCTATAAATAATATTTGCTAAGATTTTCTAAATTCTAATCTAGTATTCGTAAGTTGATTAATTATGTCTCAGATTCTATAATATTGCATCTCTGTATTTGTAATCTTCTGATTTCTTATTCAAGATCCATCTCTTACATAATCATTGACTTTTGATTACTTGCGGAGTTCATTTATTATTAATCACGATTATTCAACAGGAAAGGTTTTATGGTGTATACATTCTTTTCAAGAGAGGATTCTAACGAATTAGCTTGTAGGACTAGAATTACAAGTACAAAAACAAACAAGTTTTTTCGTAAAGGAATAGCATGTTAATTTTCAGATCCTTCAGACGCTTTCCTACCAGATTTCAAATACACTGATTAACGGCTATGCTGCTCGTTATAATACAAAAGTTACTGTTCTTTTTTCAACCGAAAATGAGAAATTGCCAAGTTCACTATGGCATTCAGTAGTCCTCCTGAAATTCATGTCATTCTAGGGCCTCCTAGTACTGGAAAAACTACCTTGATCCGTGAGATAATGAGTAAAAGATATTTCAATCCTCTTTTTATCGACTTCCATTTATATAATTCTATTTCCAACCAATTCAAACCATTCTTCAGGGAACAAAGGAAACTCTGGAAAGAAAATAAAAGCTGTTTGATAAAAAAAAAAAAAAGAGAAAATTACCCTTAATAGTGTCTGGGAGTTGCTTATTGAAATTCCTCATGTTCTTCCAACATGGGACATTTGGAACAATAATATGCCTCATTATTAATGAAGTAAACTTGCTTAGTCAACTCAGTGAGTCGACAGAAGGAGCAGCCTTAGTCAAATTATTTTTTTTAACTGGCTTGTAAGGAATACGAAAAGAAAAAAGCGTTTCCATGCTGTGCTTACCAGCCTTACCTAAGCATGTTCTTCCTCGATATGATATGTCTTTTTACTATTTATATGTGCTAAGAACTTACACGATGTTATTTATTGTTTGAAATAGAATGTGAAGAACTCAAAAGTAAATTTGATCATGTCAGCAGTAGAATAACAGGTGCACGCATGATTATTATTGATAAGTATGTTAGAGAATACAAAAATAACAAAGGAAAGCTTGAAGGTACATATTGATTTATTTCCTTTAAAAGATGTAAAAACTTGGTATCACAAAGTTTTATTTTTTACAGATAGTGAATTTTCGGTTTTCAGGACGGAAGATGATAAATTAATGTCTAGTCTCGATCCTGTTTGTCCTCCATTCAAACGTTATGACTCACTTTGGGATCGTAATGATTTAATCAAAGTTATGAAAGCTGATCGAGGATTTGTCCTAGAAGATGATTTAGTTAAATGAAATTGGCATCAGAAAAGTTTTTTCACTTTGTTGATTATAATATTTTATATCGACGACCAACCGATATGTTTGCTTATAATATTATTGACCCACAAAATGAAGTAATTTTAACTGCAATGAGCAAGCCGGCAATACGTGCGATGGAGCATATTCTACATAAAGTTTCATGATTTTAATTGGTTGTAATTTTAAAAAATTTACAATAAACAATTATTATTATTAAAAAATTTCAAGGTTTGAAGATTACATATGAACATGATAATACAAATTATGGTAATAGATTAAGTCTCCAGATTATGTGCAAAATAGAATCACGTGATTTTAATCTATTTATAACGCAACACAAGTACTGGGAGAACTACTTTGATCCATGAGCTAACGAGTAGATGTAATTTCAAACTCTCTTTTTATCTACTGCCGTTTGGGACAGTTTAATACTCCTGCGTATGTATATAATTCTATTCTAACCATGGAACGAACGAAACAATTGAAGAAAAAAAATATTACCAAAAACGGAGTTTAGTGCCAAGATTCTTTATTTTTTCGATTTAAAATTTAATCTATTTAGTAGGAAATTACTTTTTCCGGTTTTTACAAAATTTATTAACGATCAACCAAGATTAACGGATCGAAAATCAACTGTTCCGAACAGTCGTTTTTTGCAATCTCAAGTTTAAAATTTAACAAAAACAAGAAAAAAATTGGCAACTGACAATGCAGATGTTAATATAAAATTAAAAATACATTACTATTCTTTTTAATTAACATAATTATAAAATGGAATGAATCAGAACCGATTCTTCTGTTCAATTTATGCTGTTTTTTAATTGGATAAAAAAAAAATTTTATAAAAGAATAACGATAAATTTTTAGCGTTCAGATTTTGATTATATAGAGTATAAATATATAATTCGGATTACAACACAATAGTTGAGATTCGAAGCAATTACATATTTATTTTCAAACAATATTTACTTGCATAGTTACATTTGATGAGATTTGCTATTAAAGGTAATTATGAACAATACATTAGTAGAATAAATTGCTATATACATTTTAGAGTGCGCTTGATAAAGTACAGTAGTATCTTTGTCACAATGTCACATCTTTGTTCATAACTATTTCATTTGCTTGACCTGTTGTTAAAATAGTATATTGCTAAAACTATAGCATAATGAATATTCTACAAAACGAAGTGTTTTTCATCTAATTAACAATATATAAAATCTATTTGCGGAATTTGCGACTAAATTTTTATTACTGACACAATAAAAGAAATTAACTTAATTTAGTATAGTATTAACTGTAATCAGCCGATAGAATTACCATGTATATACTAAGTATGGACTTAATATTAATTGATTAATGGTTATCGCTTATCACAAATGATCGAAGTAATATACGATGTTAATGAGTATTGAGATACATATAATGGCATGCGGATTATCGATGATCATAAAGCGGAAATCAAATAGAAAATCTAATTATCTTAAGATTAAACAAAAATTTAAAGCATAGAATAGCAGATAATCCGATTAATGAGTCACTAAACCTCAAATATTAGTAATGATCAAAAAATCAAAAATGGATTAAAATCATTAACAACTTATTCAAATAGATTGGCTTTTATTTATCATGCTTTAAATTCTCCAAATAAAAAAGAAATTTTATTTAGCAATTCTTACCGGTAGTGATAATCACCACCGGTTAGATTTAGCAATACCCTATTAATTTTTAAAATTGTTTACAACATTTATTCATCGTTCATTCATTCTGAAACTAAAAAATGCTTAATAAGTATATTATTGTCTTCGTAAAAATATTTAACGATACTTATTATAGGAACCTTTTTTTGATCAGCCGATCAATCCGGACCGGTTTACCGGCTGAATTCCCCATGGAATTATGTAGAAACGACATATTAACTATTCCTATATAAAAACGGAAACATGCCAAAGTATAGTGATTGTAAAATGTCTATCTTCAAAGTTTCGAAATAAACTAAAGCGTCGTCGCCCGGTTTAAATTCAAATCTAAATTCGTCTATAATTCGTTATACTAAGCCTGACAGACGTTTGGATACCAGATCAATAATTTCATATGTTAAAAATTTTGTTCCGCATAATCTCATCGGATTTGCCCCACTTTCTATGTTGATCAACATCCGGAATTTTTTTAGAAAAATTTAGTAGTAAAAAAAAAAATAATAATATAAGCTACGTATACTTTTATACAGTAATAGCAAATCGTGTGGTACTGCGTAAACTATAATTATTAAAATATTCAAAAAGTCTAACCTAATTAAGGCTACAACGAAAAAATAGAAAAAATATTAATATGTCTTACATATTGTCCCTAATGTTACAATATTGGTATAATGGCATGTGGATTAGTAATAAAAAAAGGTTTAGAAACATTTGTTTAGTAGTACAATCGCAAAACAATATTTTAATTTTCACTGAATCTTATTTTTTTTTTACGTTTCAAAAACAAGTATCTCTTGCTTTTTTATTCTACGTTACTTGTATGAATAAGAACAAGCAATAACAGATTTCATAATGTCGATTACTCAAATTGAACTGTTTTTTTCTGAAATAGAAAACTTCATTAAACTTAAACTTCAGGGCAATATTCTAAACCAGCCTGAGATTGAACAAAAATTTAAAGAAGGAAAAGAATTGATTGACAAACTAGAAGAGGATGATGAAGAACGACATGGATTTTTTAGATATAAATATCATACAACATACGCTAATTATTTAAAAATTGATGGAGAAATAGACAAAGCTAATAAGCAGGAAAAATTAGCAAAGAAATTTGAAACTTTTTCCGAAAAGCCTGAGAGGCTAAATACTTACAGAACAGAGTCAAGGTTATTTGTGGAAACTACTCTAGGAAATATCAATCAAGATTCCAATCTCGAGAAAGAAATTGAAGAGAATATTCAAGAAGCCGTAGAGAAAGAATTAAAAGAAATTCAAGATATTTTAGAGGATAATGTTGTTGAATTTATTCGTAATACTTTTAATCAATTTAATAATGTGCCCAAATCTTTTGATGATTATAAGAATATCGTTGCCTATGAGATTATTTTACGTAGGATAGCAGATAACCCAATTAATGAGTCTCTAATTTATTTGGAAAAGTCTCAGACTAAAAATTCTAGCAAGGATCAAAAATCAAAAATTAATAAAGAAAATAAAAAACAGATGATTTCTTCTTTAGAGAAATTAAAATCATTGGCTAGTAAAGCAGCTTATTCAAAAAGATTGGCTTTTATATATCATGCCTTGAATTCTCCAAATAAAAAAGAAATTTTATTTAGCAATACTCTCTTTACAGAAGAAGAAATTAACAAACGGTTCAGAGACATCGCTTCATATTTCCATTCTGATAAAATGGATCGGCCTAATGCTCCAACTTGGCTTCAAGATAAACATAGAAACCTAGGTAACGAACTTTTTAATTTCGCTCTAGAGTTTAAAGAAAGTTTATTAGATGACTTGGAAGGAATCTCACATAATGAAGGTTATTTGTCTTTTCATGAAAATAAAGCAAACAACTTCTGGAAAATTGCGATCGATTATCGTAATGCAGCTAAAGGTCAATGGGATAAATTGAAAGTGTTAAGTAATAATGATATTGAGGAATTATCTTCTGATAAATTAAGGATTTTTAGCATGGATAATGGGATATTAGCTTATCAGGAATATCGAGCAGCTTGCAAAATTGCTGATAAAACTAAACAATTAAAAAAACAAGTACAATTACGAGGAAATATGGCGTTATGCTTATACATTTCTAACAAATTTGTAGAAGCTCAGTTATATGCCTTATCAGCAATTCAATTGCAACTTAAAAATTCACAAAATGTCACACAACAGGACTTTATGGAGACAAAAAAAATATTTGATAAAGTTAAAGGTGGGGATACTACGGAGGATAGTACCAAAGAAACTACTAAACTAGACACCGAGATTAAATTAAAGGACAAATCTGATAACACAATGGCTTTAGTAAAAACGGTGGATCAGGGAATTTCCTTTTTTGAAAGAAAAACTATTCAAGATTCAATTAACAACGATATGGCAAAAATAAGTATTGGACTAATGCTCAAAGCAGACCAGAGTTTAGTTCGTTATCAAGTACCTAAAGAAGTGATTTTGCACGCTAAGGAACGTGCTGTGAAGCATAAAATTTATGGAGGTGCAGCTATGGGAGGAGCAATGGCTGTGGGAACATCAGTAACAGTAACCGCTTGTCTTAATATTTATGAAGCAGTAGCTATAATAGGAGTTACGTCAGTTGGTGGCCCATTTGCACTTGTCGGAGGACTACTTGCTCTTGGTTTAGGCATATGGGCTGGTGTAAACCTATGGAAAAGAGGTAATCTTCTCTTAGACGAACCAGAAATTCGTGAAAACCTTAATAAAATCATGATCAAAACAATAGAAGCTTATGATAAAGGGGAATATCAGGAGGTTCTTACTGCGCTTTCTGAGAAATATAATAAGAAGACAGGTGCTAAACTTTTAACATTAGAAAAACGTGAAGATACTATTGATACTAAGTATATAATAGATACCCTCTTAAGATATGGTTTTAGATCAGATGGTATTGCTTATCTATTGAATTTGCTTGGTGAGGTCTTTAGTAGTGGAAAAATAAAAGTTAGTGAAAAAACAACAAAAGACTTAAAGACGTTAGCAACGAGTATTTTTAATGGAGCATTAAGTGAAACACTAGTAGATGATGCTAAAAAACTGGATGGCCGTATTCGTGAATTACGAAAGGGCCACATCGTTAGCACTTTTAATAAAATTAAAGATTCTGTTTTACTTAAAGAATATAGTGATATAGCTCGAGAACATAAAGATGATGCTGAAGAAATGCCTTTTCAATCAAGACTGGAAGAAATGCGTAATATTACAAGAATTAATCGAGCAATTTTTGATATATTAGATGCTGGTCAAGAAGAAATTAAGCGAGCTATCGAAACTATTAAGGAAGTTCAAAATTCAATTGACAGTAATTATCAGTTTGTTAATTCTGCTAAATGGCGTTATGAAGTTTTGGAGGATTTATTGTGGGTTATTAGCGGTGAGGAATCACTTACAGAATCACCCGAACAATCATCTAAATTATCTCTAATCACTTACGTAGATGATAAATACATTAATTATCTGAATCAACAACTAAAACGAGCATCTTCAAACCAGGAAAAAATTCGCCTTCTTACCGCAATAGCAGCATGTTATGAACGATTAGTTGAGAATGAAGATAAAATTAATCGATTGAATAGTTTGAGTCATTGGAAAGCTGCTCAAAAGAACTATGAGAAGGCACGTGAAATAGATCCAGAAAATTTAGATGCTGCTCTTGGCTTTGCAAAATGTTTATTAGAATTATCCAAATATACCCAAGTTATTCAACTTTTAAATACGTGTCCAAAGTTAACCTCTTTATCAGAATACTGGCGCCTTCGCAGTATCGCTTATTGTAAGCAATCTAATTATAGCGAAGCCAAAGGAAATATTATTGAGGCATTGAAACTAGATAATAAAAACAAATTAGCTGATGAACAGAGATTATTCATCAAGAAAGTAAGCGAAGAAAATACAATTAAACGGCGTATAGATTGTTACGAAAAAGGAAAAAATGCTACTAAATATGAAATGGATTATTTAAAAAGTTCTCATAGTAAAGAGAGTTCTACTTACAATATTCTTTCAATTGATGGAGGAGGTATATGTGGGGTATTGCCCGCCTTATGGCTTAGTGAAATAGAACATCGTACCCGTAGACCTATTTCCCATCTGTTTAACATGATAGCCGGAACATCAACTGGAGGGATTATTGCTGCTGGACTATCTGTACCATCCTGGGAGATACTTTATGATTCAAAAAAAAACCAATATTATGAATGTTCAGATTCAAAACCAAAACATTCAGCCTTAGACGTCTTAAATATTTACCAAAACCGAGCAAAAGACTTGTTTATCCCCGTTAATAATAATGATTCATGGTCAATTTTTAAACCAAAATATACAAACCAAGACCGCAGTTCGTTGTTTTCTGAATATTTTGGCAAAATACGCTTGAAACAAGCACTCACTGAATTGGTCATTCCTGCAGTAAATGAAAATAACTTAGAACAAACACATTTCTTTACACGTTATGATGATCGTAGTGATTATTCAGAAGACGATACTTTTTTTGATACTTTAATGGCAACAACGGCTGCACCTATCTTTTTTCCACCTTACGAAATAAAGGGTAGAGGATCTTTCTTGGACGGAGCTTTGCATCTTAATAACCCAACGATAGCAGCATATGAAAAGGCTATCCAGTATAATGCAGCGAAAGAAAAGATTTCTGTGCTATCTCTAGGTACAGGAAGTTATGTTCCAGATCCTTTAAACTCTGATCTATATCGTGGTAGTCTTTTTTGGGCACGAAACCTACACAAAGTGATACTACCTCAACAGGAAGGTAATGCTGATAGTTTAATGTATAATTTATTGGAAAATCGTTATCAAAGATGGCAAGTTTGGCTTGAAGAACCGATAGAATTGGATGACTGCAAAAGTATTCCTTATCTCTTAGAGCTAGGGCATCAATATATAGAAGAACTTGATGCCTCGGATGAGAATCCTATAAATAAGTTGGTAGAGTCTTTCGAAAGAGTTTAACAAAGTTTATGAACATTATTAAAAGTCGTGCGTTACAATTGAGGTATTTTCCGTACATATAATATACGCTGTTTTATTTTTCAAACTATGGTGATATTTAAAGATTTATTACCAAAATTTAAATGGGATAGAAATATTTTTTTTTCTAAATCCGCAATAAACAAAATTGTATCAAATCAATTTCAGTTCTGTTTTTATAAATAAAACATTAATTTGTTTATTTTTGTACCGTATATTTGATGAAGCTGAATTTTGTATTTATTATAAATATATATAATTTGTGTCATCTCTGTGTCATCTCTAATCAGATTAAGTATATGCAATGGCGATCATAAAATTTTTTTAAAAAAGCAAAAAAGCCCGTAAGTGTTCGTTTCGAAATTCTTAAAAAAGAGACAATTTGTATGACACTTATAAAGATAGCTCTAGAAAGAAGGTGTAATGTTAGAAACAATAAATCAAATTGAAAATTTTTTTTTGGAAATAGAAAACTTAATTAAACTTCAGAACAAAACTCTAAACCAACTTGAGATTGAACAAAAATTTAAAGAAGGAAAAAAGTTAATTGACAAGATAGAAGAGGATAATGAAGAACACCATAGACTTTTTAGGTATAAATATCATACAATATACGCCAATTATTTAAAAAATGGCGGTGAAATAGATAAAGCTAATAGGCAAGAAAAACTGGCAAAGAAATTTGAAATTTTTTCTGAAAAACCTGAGAGAATAGATACCTACGGGACAGAGTCAAGATTATTCGAAGCTACTTTAGAAAATATTGATCAAGCTTCTAATCAAGAGGAAGAGAATATTCAAGAAGCCGTAAAGAAAGAGTTAAATAAGCTTCAAGGAATCTTAGAGAATGACGTTGTTGAATCTACCCGAAATACTTTTAAACAGTTTAATAATATACCTAAAACTTTTGAGGATTATAAGAATATAGTTGCCAATGAGACTGTTTTGCATAAGATAGTGGATAATGCAATTAATGAGTCGCGAAAATTTCAGAATTTAAATACTTGCAAGAACCAAAAATTAGAAATCAATAGTCAACAATTGATTACTTCTTTAGAACACTTAAAATCGTTAGTTAGTAAAGCAGCTTATTTAAAGAGATTGGCTTTTATGTATCATGCCTCGAATTCTCCAAACAAAAAAGAAATTTTGTTTAGTAATACTCTTTTAACAGAAGAAGAAATTAATAAACGGTTCAGGGATATTGCTTTATATTTTCATTCTGATAAAACAAATCGACCTAATACTCCAACTTGGCTTCAAGGAAAACATAAAAACCTGGGTGATAAATTATTTAACTTTGCTCTAGAACTTAAAGAAAGTCTAATAGCTGATTTAAAAGCCTCAGAAAAAGATGCCAGCCGGGTTTTTCATGAGGAAAAAGCAAGCAATTTATGGAAAATTGCGATCGATTATCGTAATGCAGCTAAAGGTCAACGACATATATTAAAAGTGTTAAAAGTGTTAAGTAAAGATGATATTAAGGAATTATCTTCTGATAAATTAAAGACTTTTAGCATAGAAAATGGAATATTATCCTATCAGGAATATCAAGCAGCTTGCAGAATTGCTGATAAAGCTAAGCAACTAAAAAAGCAAATACAATTACGAGGAAATATGGCGAAATGCTTATGCATTTCTAACAAATTTTTTTTTGAAGCACAGTTATATGCTTTATCAGCAATTCTGTTACAGCTCATGAATTCTCAAAATCTTACGCAACAGGATTTTTTTGATACAAAAAAGATGTTTGAAGAAGTCAAAGATAGTATAATTAATGATACAGTGAATACCGAAAAAACTTCTAAATTAGATACCGACGATAATATAACAGCTTTAATTAAAAGGACGGGTCAGAAAACTTCCTTTTTTGAAAAAAAGAATATTCAAAATTCAATTAATAACGAAGTTGTAAAAATAAGTATGCTTAAAGCAGACCGAAATTTAGTTCGTTATCAAGCAGACTTACAATCCAAAAATTATGGTAAAGAAGAGCAAGAAATTCGTAAAAAACTTAATAGTATTATAATCAAAACACTAGAGAATTATGATGAAAGGAATTATCAGGAGGTTCTTAATGCACTTTCTGAAGAATATGATAAGAAGACAAGTGCTAAACTTGTAAAATTAGAAAAACGTGAAGACGCTATTAATACTAAGTGTATAATAGATACCCTCTTAAAGCACGGCTTTAGATCTGATGGTGTTGCATATTTATTAAATTTACTTGGTGAGATCTTAAGTAGCGAAAAAATAAAAATCAAAGGAATGACACCAAAAGACTTTAAGTCGTTAGCAAAGAATGTTTTTAATGGAGTATTGGATGAAAAACTTAAAATTGAGGCAAAGGCTCTAGATAAACATATGTGCGAATTGCGTGAAAAGCTCATAACACCTAGTGTTTTCGATAGATTTAAAGATCCTATCATAACCCAAGAAGATAAGGATGATGCTCAAGAAATGCCTTTCCGGTCAAGATTAGAAGAAATACGCAATGTTTCAAGAATTAATATAGTAATTTTTGATGTACTAGATGCTGGTAAAGAAGAATTTGAACGAGCCATCAAAACCATTAAGGAAGTTCAAGATTCAATTGACAGCAATTATCAATTTGTTAGTATCGCTAAATGGCGTCACGAAGCATTGGAAGATTTATTATGGATCATTAACAATGAATCTCCACCTGAAGAATCGTTTGAAGAATCCCCCAAAGAATCATCTGAAGAATCACCTAAGCTAGATAATGAATATATCAGTCATCTAAATGAACAACTAAAGCAAGAGTCTTCAGATCAAGCAAAAGTAGATCTTTGTAATGTACTAGCAACCATTCATGAACAGTTAGCTGAAAAAGAAGATAAAATTAATCGACTAAATCGATTAAACAGCTTGTATTATTGGAAAGCTGCTCAAAGGTACTACGAGAAGTCACGTGGAATAGATCCAGAAAATCTAGGCGCTGCTCTTGGCTTCGCAAAATGCCTATTAAAATTATCCAAATATACTAAAGTTATTCAGTTTTTAAATACGAGTCCAAAGTTAACCTCTTCATCAGAATATTGGCGATTTCGTAGTATTGCTTATTGTAAGCAAATTAATTATAGTAAGCAAATCAATTATAGCGAAGCCAAGGGCAATATTATTGAGGCATTAAAACTTGATAATAAAAACAAATTAGCTGCTAAACAGAGATTATTTCTCAGGAAAGTGAGTGAAGAAAATACAATTGAATGGCGTATTAACCGTTACAAAAAAGGAGAAAAGGAGATTAAATATGAAATAGATTATTTAGAAAGTTCCCATAGTAAAGAAAGTGCTACTTATAACATTCTTTCAATTGATGGAGGAGGTGTATGCGGGATATTACCTGCCTTATGGCTTAGTGAAATAGAATATCGCACTCATAGACCTATTTCCCATCTATTTAATATGATAGCTGGAACATCGACCGGTGGATTCATTGCTGCTGGTCTAACTATACCATCATGGCAAGAACTTTATACTTATGTTTCAAAGGTAGATCCATATTATAAATGTTCAGATTCAATACCGAAGTTTTCAGCTTCAAAGATATTAAATATTTATCAGAACAAAGCGAGAGATTTATTTACCATCCCTGATAATTCATGGTTCAAACCAAAACATACAAGCCAAAACCGCGAATCACTTTTTTCTGAGTATTTTGGAAGAATTCGCTTAGATAAAGCACTAACCGAATTGGTTATTCCTACAGTGGATGATAATGACTTAACGCAGACACATTTATATACACGATATGATGATCGTCACAATCATTTAAAAAATGATACTTTTTTTGATGTTTCAATGGCAACAACAGGTGCACACACCTTATTTCCATCTTATAAAATAGCGGACAGAGGTTTTTTCTTGGATGGAACTTTACATCTCAATAACCCAACAATAGCAGCATATGAGAAATCTATCCAATATAATGTAGCAAAGGAAAAGATTTCAGTGCTTTCTCTAGGCACGGGAAGTTACGTTCCGGATCCCTTAAACCCCAGCAGTGGTAATCCTTCTTGGGAACATTATCTTCATAAGATAGTACTACCTCAACAGGAAAATAATACAGATCGTCTAATGTATAGTTTACTGGACAATCGTTATCAGCGATGGCAAGTATGGTTTGAAGAACCAATAGAGTTTGGTAATTACGAAAGTATTCCTAATCTTTTAGAATTAGGCCATCAATATATAGAAGAACTCGATGCCTCGGATGAGAATCCTCTAAACAAGTTGGTAGAATCTTTTGAGAAGAAGGTTTAGCTGGATATTATTCTCAATAAAATGTCATGAACTTTATTGGGATGCCTCTTGTGATACCAAATTTGAGACGTGTTTTGTTAATTTCTTTGGAATATTGATTCTTGCTCGACATTGATGATAGAAAAATTTTTAATAATAAAAAAAAAACCTTGTATCACTAAAAATATTTGTATTGCGAACGTTCAATCATTTAATCGTGATGAATGAATATTAATCCGCTTAATGACATACAATTTTTTTTTTGTTTGAAAACAGAATTTGCGTTACGATACAAATTTATTTTTAATATTTTTAGTCATAATAACAGTATATAAATATTTAATTTTATTGGTAAATCAGAAATTAGAATTTTTTATAATTTAAATATTTTCAAAGTAATTCGAATTCTCGATAAAAACTGGAAATATAAAATTGCGCACCAAAAAGCTTTTATTACGCTCATGAAAAATATATTGTGTGTTGCTAATATTAAAGTATCTGCTATCAAACTTCACACTATAATTACGTCACATGTTCCCATAGTATAGTGCTCGATACAAAATCACCACCTGAGAAAATAAACCCTACGATCAACGAGAATGTTGAATGTCCGGAAAACGGTTATCTTTTGATTAATTGTTGGTTTTAGTTTTCGGGATCAAAACAGCAGACTAGTTATGTCAATTATGTGTCAGTTTCATACAGTAGGTCCGGAATTTACGTGATTTCTATTTTCAACTTTCAATGCAAAATTGATTGGAAAAATATTTTCAATACGGAAAACATCACATTTTCGGTATATTATCCGGATGTCCATATTTCTGTGAATTTTCCGGACGTTTTATGTACCGGTTACAAATTCCGGACGTTTTTTTTGTATAGTGTAAAAATTTTTTTTATTGCAATTAAGAATGATAATCCTAGTTTTAAACTCAACCAAAAAAAATATTATCTCAAGTTGTTTCCTCGATTAATGTTCACTTCAATTGTCAATTCTAAATGTAGATTAAACAAAACTTTACGATTATTTAAACAAAAGGTGAAAATGATGGAATGCCTAAAACAAAGACTTATTACGTTCATTTAACTTGTTAAGGGTCACTTCTAATGAGATAAACCCTATAAAGTTATTTTAATTCAACCGTAAGCATGATTATGTGCTCACGACTAAGTAATAAATTTACGCCGCTCATCTGCAATTAGTCCATGCATAAAAATATTAAAAATGGTAGCATAAAGACTTTAATTATTATTTATTTAAATAGTAAAGCTTATGACACCGCAACATTTAAAACCTATAAGGGTAATTAACCAGCTTATGTTCATTATCATGATATATAAATGGAATTTTGTAATGATGATAGATGGCACCTAGTAATAAAACTTCATTTGATGTCCAACTTTGTGCATCAATTATATTAACATATGGATTATAATTATTGAAGAATGTTGAAACAGTATGACGAAGATTATCTGCAGATTTTTGAACATCATTATACTGAATATGATTGTTCTCGCATACTTTTTCTAAAAATGATGTAAATTGTTTATCTTGAGATAAGTGTTCCAAGATCTTATTCAGTGGTTTTGCATTCCTAACTAAAACCTTTTTACGAAAAGAAAAAAAAATTTAATGACCAAGAATAGGAACAACAAATATAAAATTATTTAAATACCTGCTGCATCTGTTGTGCACGAATAAACTCTATTGTACACTGTTGCTTATATTTTTCAACTTCATTTCGTAACCTTTCTATTTGAGTCTTTAGATCAATCATTTGATCCACATTTTCTCTGAATAATTTCGATTTTTCGGCTTCATGTTCCTTTTGATATACAAATCTTTCAACCTCTTTCTCTTTTTGAAGCATTAATTTTTCTGCTTCCTTCTTTTCTTGAATATCTAATTTCTCTGCTTCCTTTTTTTCATGACTTTCTCTTAATTTTTCGTCCAGAAACTTAATTTGATGTTCAAACAGCTCTCTCCATAAATTATTTTGAAATTCAAACATTGCGCGAATAACAGTATTTTTGACCTCTGGAAAATTATCAATTTCTTTTAAATCAATGCCAAACCTATTAACATCTCTATTATTAGGTAAAATTGAATAATTGTGTTTATGTATCCACTAAAATTAATGCATAAAATGAATAAATAATAATTTAAAATGAATAAAAATACAAAATTGGATACTATTACTTACCATAAGTTTACTTTTCCATACAACTCCTTTAGGCACACAATGAGCTAAAATCAATTTTGTCAACATAAGTGCAAAATCTTTCAATAACCGAGTTAAAAAAAATGAAAGTAAATCGTAATTAATGAGTAAAATTTTTGAGAAATAATGTGTCATCATGAATAATACATTGTGAGTAATTTGCAACCCATTTTTATTAATCATTATTAATTATTTAAATTACTCATAAATTAAATTATACTATGTACATTACAAATAACCTTTTAGTTTAATATACCAATGGTAATTGTTTTCTCAAATACAATTTTATCAACCGAAAATGAGAAATCGAAAACTTCACAGCTTCCTAATAGTGGGAAAATAACCTTGGCTCGTGAAATAACGAGAAAAGGTAATTTTAAACATCTTATTCATCTTATTTCAGAGGACAATATCCTCAGAGTCCATATATAATTCATTTTCCATGCAATTTGAAACATTTTTCAATGAAAATTTTGAAAAAAATAATTACAGAAACAAAGATCGCTACCGAATTTCCTTATTTTTTTTTAAACTACTTGATGAGAAAGAAAATGAAAAAGTTACTTTAATGATTGCTTGGTAAAATTACTAAGTTCTTCAAAAATGGAGCGTTTGGAATAATTGGAATAATTGCAATGTATTTTCACCCATTTGATCATTAATGGAGCGAACTTAGCCAATTTATTTATAGCTCAGAGGGTGCAGTCTTTCTTAAATAATTCTAACTGGCACGGGACAATAAGGACATGATCGTATTTATTTCTTTTGATTCATTCTTTTTTAGTTGGATCGCAAATCGTAAGTCCATCTTACACTTATACTTAAATAATGTAAAGATTTAATTCTCCAATTATACTGCTTAATTAGTATTGAATGGTCCATACGCAACTAATATGTTGTTGAAATATTAAGTGAAGAACTCAAAGGTAAATTTGACGTCAGAAGACAACAGGTACGCGCATGCTTATTATTATTAATAAGTATGTCAAATAAAATTAACGATGGAAGTCTTAAAGGTAGATATCAGTTTATTTCCTCTCATTCTTGAAAACATAATCTAGACAAATGAAAATTTTCATAATTATATTTAATTTAATCTTTTATTCTGATAACTCTTAAATTTGATTATTGTATTTTCACATAACCCTGTAATCATAATCATCATTATCCAAATTTAATTGTCACATAAGATGGTAAATTTCGTTTCTTTGAACTATCACAACCTTTACAACCTTTTTAAAAATGTATTTTCTATTTACTATGAGACTAATCAAAAGTATAGACAAGAACATATTGATCAGTATGTCAAATACTTGAAAATTATGTATTGGAAGTTAAGAACGTAGGATTTAAATCTTCTTGAGCTTTTTTTTTTTTTCAAAGAAAAAAAATAATTATATATCTGATTATGAACACAACGAAATTGATAAAATTGTAATTAAAAAATTAAAAAAAAAATGATAATAATTTTCAATCCCGAATAAGTTTTTATTCAAAATAATTTCAATAAAACCAATTTCAATTTTGATTCCTTTTATTAAAGGATTAAAATAAGCCAAATTTTACAAAAATTAATGAGAAATAAACCAATATTACATATATAAATAATATATAAAATATGAATTATCAATAATTGATTTTTTTTAACAGTTAACTATTGATTTATTTTTTATGAAATTTAGCTTATTTTAATTGAAAAATTAAATTTATATTAAATTTACAATTTTTAATTTGAATATTAAACGTAATCAAATAATAGTTACTCTTATATATTTTAAATATTTAAAAAATTTTCATTTATGGATTTACTTTATAAAATTATTATTAATTCTAACTAAATAATAAAAAGTTAAATAACTAATTAAATAAATTTTATATGAAATTCTATGGAATTCGATTCACCAAGTATTACTAAATTACTAATGTAAAATAATTACCTAGCCACTACGATTTCGGTACGATACTAATTTTGAAGTATCAACATTCAAACAATGTGAGGTAGTTTATTTATTTCTTATTTATACAGTACTTACTACTAATTGGTATTTTTTTTTTATCTTATTTTTTAAAATAGATCACGATGTTGACATAGATATAGATATGCAAAGGTATTCAAAGCTAGTAATTTAATACTACAAATATTATTTATGAAATTTTTTATTTAAAAAAATTATTTAGGATTCAAAACTTTCAAATAAACAACATTCAAATGCAATTTGTTGATCTCCATTATAAATTCTTCAAGAAAGTGATATTGAAGAATTAAACGAAGTTCAAGATGGCGGCAAGCAAACTTTTTAATAATTATTGTAACAATAATAAATATTTCACAAACTTTTAATTTTTTCTACCTGAAATAAGAAAAGGGAGAATGGTTATAAGAACAAAAATCAAATATTGAAATAGTTATTAATTGCAAGTTTTATTTAGAAAAAGGATGTTAAATTATTGACCGGTGAATAACGGATTGGGATCGTTTTATAGTATCAGCATAATTATTGTATATTCTAACCGAACTATTTTTACTTAGACATAATGCCAATTTTCATTCAATTAATAAAAGAGTATAAATAAATTTATTAGTCCAAATGATATGATTGTCTGGAAATAATAAATCTTCGGGACTTAAATACTTCAAGGGATTTCAATAAGAAAGTAGACAATACATTTAATAAAATATAATAAAATACGTTATTTCATGTTTATTACTAAGTTTAGTAGTAATTATCGTATTATTGTACATATTAGGAATTTATATGTATATAATATATGACTCATTACAAATTATAAAAATCCAATTCTACCTAATTTCAGCATATTAATTTTAATTTGTGAATGCACGAGAATTACGACGGAAATTGTGACAGATCGCTCGCTTATGAATTTACTGCGGTTTCTAAACTAACTCACCCTAGCTCAAAGAGTTAGGCTCTATTCTAATAAATTATTCATACATGTAAAATTAAACCTAAGCAAGCATAAATATATATATATCGATAATATAAAGAAAGGAAAATTTATAATGTATTATAGAGGGATCATGAACATATTTGTCTCAACATATTTAATAATTTAATTCAGATTTTACAATCCACTTCTTAACATCATCTATAATACCATTTGCCTCATGTAATTTGCTTTCCAACCACTCAATATCTGCTTCCTTATGCTTAACTGAGTTTTCAGTTATTGATAATGAATCCAACGCCAATTTGATATTTTCACTGTAGATGCACCTAAAAAGAATTTAATGAGTTTAGATTAGCATGATAAATATAAAATTAAGTGCACTTGTCCTATATAAAAAAAAAAGCCACTATGAATGAAAATACAAACTTTAGATCTTCTTTCAGTTCCAAACAACTTTCAAGTTCCTCATCGTCTGTCGAGCGATTACTGATTATTTTTTGCAACTTATTATTGAGTTTATCCAATTTATTCTGCATCTCAGTTAGTTTTAGAATTATCTTTACCACTAAACCTTTCAAGAACATATTATATTTGCATACTATTCCTTTTCCTTTCTGCTTTATAGCAATCTCCCAATTAGAAATATTCTGGCAGAAATCCTTTATATCGTAGTAAATCTTATCTAAAGTTGAATTACGTTCAATTTGATGAGATTTCTTTTGATTATATACTTTGCAAAACCAAGTTTGAATTTTTTTAGCTGCTGTTTTAGCTTCAGGGGAATTATGAATCTCATTGAGCCATTCTAATTGTTTATTATTTTCGTCATCATCATCATCATCATTAACCATTAGACTATCGTTTTGCTCAGCTCCTTGCAATGAAAGCTGCTTTTCAGACATTGTATTAGTAGTGGCTCTTTGCTCAATAGCTACTGGAGATATGATTTGTCGAAGAGCTGAACGAAATCCTTTAATAGAATTATATGTAAGTTTCACAATTTTTTCTGAATTATAAGTTTTTCCTCCTTGTTGGTTATATTGAACAAAAACTAAAGAATCACAACCAGTCTCTTTAAGGTCATTATGTAAAAATATCCTAAGTTCTGCTACCGCATTGATTTTCAAGTATTTTTTGATTTTTACAGTAGTATGAACATCTTTACTCAGAAGTTTAAAGAATTTTGTAATTTTTGGCATAATAGTAGATTCATTCAAGCCAATGAGGACTAAAAGCCGTATTAAACGAAGGATAATTGTTGAAAACGTATTTTCTTTATTAATTAGTTTATTAATAAGCTGCTCTATTTGATTGAAGGATTTCTCAAGTTCGGCTGGATATTTTTTTCTATATGAAATATTTCTATTATCTGGTATGAGTGGCTTCACAATATATGTATCAAAATAATTAATCAGGTAAGATCTAGGAATATAAAAGTTGCAATGTTTAGAACCATTCGCAAAAATCAAAGCTGTTGTGAACTCCATGAGAGAAACAAGGTCACCAAAAGCACCAATTGTAATATTGCTAGAATCATGATGTGTGATAATCATGTTAACTTGATCGGTATTGTTTATAGCATAATTAATAAATTCCCTTGCGTTTATTATTGCATGGATCACTTGACCAGAATAGAGACAAGAAAAGAATTGTGAAAGTCTATTTCCAACTGGAATCGCATTTCTGTTATTTTCATTATAATACTCAAACCCGACTTGTAACTCATCAAGATCCGCAAGGTTCTTTACCTTTTTCATCTCCCAATTGAATTTATTAATACCCCATTTGTAACGTAGCTGTTGAAAAATAAACATACACTTTAACATAAGTTCAAAGTCATTGGGTTTCTCAAAGATATTAAGCAACCATATTTTGTAAGCAAAATTAATAAATCCGTTACGCGTTTGTTTAGGAAGCTTATTAAGCACCATATTAGTAACTTCCGGACAACTCGTTTGTGGTGATTGATAACGTATATGAATTTTAACTAGTTTTTCAGCCCACCATCTTTGTGCACCAAGAACTTGTGCACTTTGTTCTTCTTTAAGGAGTCTATGATGGTACAATATATCTAACTGTCGCAGAACAGTGTATTGTAGACACGCAAGTTTTAGACGCCGATGCAAAACTGATGGTGTTGGAACCACATGATGATATCTGCAATTTGATTTTTTTGGACAGGATGCATAGTTGTAACAGATATGAGTACCTATATCTGGAATATCTCTACCATCCTGACCAGCTTTTAATACACACTTAAAGATATAGTCAACAAGGAATTCTAAAATTGCATTATGCACATCAAATACATTACAAATTTGCCAATTGTCCATGATTTCTGATGCATCTCCAACATTAATAAGATAAACAATTGGATTCTTAAGATGAATTTTACGCTTCTGCTGACGATCATCTACTTTGAATATACAAAAAATTTCCTCGAAATTCATATGCATACTATTAATGTTCACAGTATTTCGGTGGGTCATAACATTTATATAGGAAAAGGCTATTTCACACAATCTTAACAGATATTGCAATCGGTCATGCCAATATTCAGCTTCAATATGTGACTGCGGAAGAATTTGTAGCCACACATATACTGCATAAAATTCAGAAACAAATTCTTTGCGAGTTCTGAAAAATTGTACACATTCATTAACTCTATTGAAATTCTTTTTCAAATAAGCGAGGTATAACTCAATCTCTTCAGTCAGGCTTATCCACCGATTAGTTTTCTTTAGCGATTTTGATGATTTCGATTTTATTTTAGTCATAAAATCAGGAAGGCTGTCCAATTCTTTTGTACTTTGACACGTGGTATCAATAGCATTTTTTAGTAATGTGATTCTACACAAGTACAAAAAGCAATTTAATGACTCAATAACATCCTTATCATTAGCTGAACGAATGAACATGTAAGCGGCTTCTTTAAATCTACCACGTGATTGTAGATGTTTGGCGGCATCGCGAAATTGACCATTCTTAGCATAAAACTCTTGAAGATCTTCAAATGCATGCTCCTTCAGGAAATCAATTTTTTCCTCTTTTGTTGTAAAAAGCGAAAGCGCTTTTTCATTCATTTCCTTGTTGTCCTCCCGACGATAAAAGATGTTGACAAAATGAATAACACGGCTGGAAATTTTCTTATCGATATTCTGTCTATGACTTAACATTTTACAATATTAACATTAAACCAAATATAGCACATACAGTACAGAGTAAACATAAATTGTTATAAGAATAGACTCACTTTTGTATCAAATTAATTACTTTTCTATAATTACCGCCCTTTTTATAAGAAATAACAGCATCGGTATATCGTTCTAACGCTTCAAACAATTTTCCTGCATCATCCCACATTTTAGCCTTTATGTAACACTGTGCAGCAGACTCATACATTTTCCCTTTGATGTAACAATGGCCTGCTTCTTTATACATGCGAACTTCCTAAGAATTTATAAATTTATAGATACAGTATGTACTCAATATTTAAGGTAATTTTAATGCTTATTAACAGAATCAAAGTTTTTACCTCATAGCATGAAGCTGCTTTAATAGGACGAGAACATTCATCAAATGCCTCAGCAGCAACAATAAACTTTTGTTTCACTACTTTTTCATCGGAACCATTTACAAAAGAAGTCCTAGCAACATTTCGAAGATGATATGCCTGAGCTAATTTGCAACCCATTTCATTTCCGCTCTTTTTAAAGCAGATAATTGCCTAAAAAGTGATCATCTAATTAGCCTAATTCATTGAACGACGTCAAATGTTTTGAAAGTGATTTTACCTGTTCGTACTTTCGTTGTTCAAAATATTTTATTCCTTCCCTATTCCATTCAGATGGGCTGCTTTTTTTAGTAAAATTGGAGGAAAAATCGATTTCTTTCACACTCTCTATCACTTTAACCAGCTTTTTAGATTTCCAGTAAACCTGAATTGGCTCACTTAACTCTGCATTTTCATCAAAAATCCAGAGATGTTCCCGAGCTCTTGTTACAGCAACGTACAAATGTTTAAGTTCTGAGGAAAGGATATAATGTTTCTCATGGGAAAAGGTCTGGACCCCTTTAGGGTATTCATCCAAGGTGGAAAGAATTATTCGCCACTAATGATACATATATAAATTAATGTAGGTCCACGAAAAAGATGATCCAAACAAAAAAAATATATATATACAATATCATACCTTTAAAAGTGCAGGTGAATCAGTAAAGAAATTGTACAATAGCACATCATTAAACTCCATGCCTTTGGCCTCGAAAACTGTCAATACCAATCCAATATTTCCAATATGTTTGTTTAGTTCTTTCAAACGTTGTCTAGATGCATCATCACGTACAATAATGACCTGACTAGCACCAAATTCGATTAAACTGGACACTTGTTCACTTCCAGAAAAGACATCGGAAAAGAAGGTGTCAGCTTGAAATCCCTTGAAAATGAAAGGTTGTGGACCGTCAACCACGCCCCGTTCTGGTGATAGATGGTCGATAGAATCAGGAAAAAGATCGCCAAGAAGTTCAATCACTGACGCGGCAAGTTTAAGGATTCCATTGTGAGAACGATAATTAACATTTAACTCAAATTTTTTTATAGTATTTTGTTTGTTATGATCAATATGGTTCCGATCAAGCTCCCATTGATGCATTAGTGCACGTAAATCTGTAATATTTAGTTATAAAAGGTTAGGAATGGAGCAAATTCTTTATTATTAGATAAAAAGATAATATACCCTGAAATCGAAAAGAGGATCCTCGAGCAATACATTGCGCTATATCTCCAGCCATGAAAACGTTGTCTGCATGGTTAAAAAGCTTTAAAATAAGCGCAAAATCAATGATTTGATTATCCTGGCATTCATCAATGTACACTTCATGAATGTGTGGGCCACCAAGCATTTCTGTTTCAGCTGCATGTGAAATAACTAGAGTTCTATAAAAGGGAATAGAAAAATCAAATTTACAAAATTCACTAAAAAATTCAAAATCAAGAAATATTACTCAACCTTACCGATCTGCTGAATCATAATCACCATTCCTTTTTTTCATCTTTTCATAGCGTTCAAATAAATCATAAACTTCGTCACGATTGTAACAGAACGCGGGGTATTTTTTGATACTTACACTTCGATATTCTTCCCTTGATAGGTAGTCCACCTTAGGGTTCGTGCCCTTAAGAAATTTTCAGAAAAAAATAAATTTTAAAAATACAAAATCATACGGAAAATTTTATATATAGTAACTGTTATATACCTTGATAATAGAAAACTCGGCGAAGACCAACTCACAATTTAATTTCTTTCTGTAATCATCACTGAAACGAGGCCAATACTTTTTTTTAAAAAGATCATAATCAACAAAGTGAGCCCATAAAGCGCCTGACAAAGGGTTTAATTCTCCCTCCTCATTATCATGTGCGTCATCATCATCTGCATTATTCTCTTTTTGTATGGACAGTTTTTGAGCATCAATGCCAAAGGTTCCTAAGAGCATTTCGGAAAACTTTTCATAAGTGATGAATAACGGGAAATGATGGTCTTTTAACAAGCGAAAAGAATTTGGGATTTTTTTTAATTCCTCTTTTTCATCATCTTCCTCACGCATATTATTGTCAATCGCCTCATTATTTTCATTGACATCTCGCCTTCTCTTCTTTATTCTCTCCTTTATTTTCTCATCAAGTTCATTCCTTGGCATCTTAACTTTAGTTAACATTGCAGAATTTTTTAATTGATTGAAATGTTCTTTTACTCTCCAGCAAAGATTGTAGCTCACAGTAATAAATATCTGCCTTTTATAAGAATTCTCATTACTATCATTCAAGGATGGTGGTATATTGTAATGTTGATTTGCTAAGTATGAAGCAAGCTGTCTAAATACGATGCATGTTGTCTTACCGGTCCCTAAATAATGGTAAATCAACGGGCATTGGCTAAATTTTCTTAATTAAATGGATGAACTAAATTACTTACCTGATCGACCAATGACGATCGCTGATGTAGAATTGTTAATAATTTCGTACTCAATCTTGGATACCTGAAAAGTGAAGTCAGAGCCATCTAAAGCGAGTGACCAGAATAAATTCTGCAATAAGAAAGAAAGAAGAAATTTATTTTATTTGTCATTGCTTTTAATCTAATTATTTAAATACTTATGACAGTATTCATTTCATACTATACCTTTGAGTAAGGAAAGAATTTATTCGTGACAAGCATCTTATGAACCTCCAGCATCTTGTCATCATCAATACCGAAATCTTCATTATCATCATTAGTATTCATGTTATTTTCTTTACCTTCGAATTTCTTTGATAAAACAAAGTTGTCTCTGATCTCATCTTCAAATATTTTTGGCAGAGTAATAGAATTTTTACCATCTGGGATTTCGCACTTACTATTGTGTTCATCAGTGTAGGTACTATGAACGATTGCAAGGTTATCCAATACCTTTTGAATCTGTTCTGGGTTAGAGGAGACAGCCCAAACCTTCACAAGTTGGGTATGTGAATAGCAGCGAATAGAGAACTCATAATCAACATTCCAAAGGATTCTCAAATTTTCATTGCCAGGAAGCACCACCTCATAGACAGGAACATTATGAGAAGGCACCTTTTGTCGAAATTTGTATTTGTCCCATGCGCCGGATGATATATGTTTGAGCGTTTTCATTACTAATTCAATTGTTTCAATTGATTCCAACTCTCGCATATCCTTTACTGCATCTTCACTGAGCAGAACATCCCACGGACCAAGATTGTCTGTATTATTAAACTCGAATGGAAGTCGAAAAATGCGCTGTTTTTCCTCCATGTGCGAGGATTATGTGTTAAAAAAGATTATTTAAACAAAAGATAAAGAAAGAAAAACTATAAAACGTATAATATAAAGAATGGTTATTGTAAATTAAATAGTGAAATAGTGTTTGTTTCCTATGGTAAAAAAAAAAAAGTGAAATGTGGGAAAGATGAAAATTTAAACCTGATATAAGTAGCACAAAGTTTAATTAAAAATGAGTTTTTCCGGAGTTGTGCAACAGCTGATCTGTGCACTGACTTTTATGAGAAAGTTCTTATCATAAAGTTAATAAAAGAAGGGAACGATTAAAATAATAAAAACAATGAACTATAGGCATTTAAATTTTGAAAGGAATTAAGTTAAATATATAGTCATGTTTTTATTTATAAAAGTTCGCAGTAATTTGGAAATGAGCGCGATTTTCATATTAAAGATATTAGATAAAAATTATATTATTTTAATGGTAAGAATGTAAGGAGTAACAAAAAAATAAAACAAAAAAAAAAAAGGTAACCAACCAATTTGATATAAAATTATACGACCATATGACTAAACTTTGCAAAGTGGGGAAAGTGGGGACCGAATGATTAATATAGTTAGGCTGAGTACACGTGAAGGTGATCTTTACTAAGTATAAATTCTCTTTACGGATTTGGCAAAGTATTACTTTTTAAGTTAAAGGTAAATTTTTAATTAATCCTTTATTTCTCCCTTATGTTTCACTTCGTTTAAGTTTCAGTCCTTGTCCTCTAATTTTTTATACCTTAACAGTTAACTATTTTATGCTACTGATATTTATATTATATAGCTTCTGATATTTAGTTAACATAGAATAATTGGTTAAAATCATGTGATTTATTATATTAGGCATTTAGCCAATAAGAAGCCTTCCCCTCCTCTTTTTCTGAGTCTAGTTTCCTGTTAAACACATTTATAGCCTAATTAAAAAAAAGATTGCATGCAGAATATAGCATAACAAAAAATTGTCTATAATTTACAAAAGTGCAGAGATTAAGGGATTTCTAATTTCTTTGTTAGTTTTATGAATTTTACAATGTAATATTATAATCTTAATTTTGGTGTAAACAGTAATTTTCTTAGATGTAAGACGGAATGAAATTTGAAAAAGAATAGTGCTGCAAATATGTATATGAATACGTACTGTATATTTGTTTATGTAGTTTAGATAAATTAATTTGTTTTTAATAAGAATCTTATTTGCGTGATGCAAGAATTTAGCAGCATTTGGAAGTGAAATCTTAATTTATTGATTAGAGCCCAAGAAATTCCTATAGCAACAATTAACAAAATTATTAAAATAATCAATAATATTAAGTTCATAAATATTAACATAAATTATCATATTTAATAAATATTTAATATCGTGATTCCTTGGAATCATAATTTTTATAAACTATATCAGCAAGTTCTTCAACTTTTGACTTGGTCATCTCTAGAACCATAATCCCATTTATTTGGCTACATTATAAAGAAATCCATTTTGACTTTTCATTGACTATAATTTTAAATTAGGTTTTATTGTTCATCCAGCTGAACTTGCTGAATTTTAAATCACGTGATCGTTAAATTACTAGCGAATCGATGATCTCTTCTTTGATAATGAATATAACAGAGACAGGCATAACAAAAAACAGGGTTAAAAGGAGATTAAGAAAATGCGGTAATTCTAGTGAGGTCAGCGATGACGGTAATTTCAGTGAAGAATATTAAAAATCGAACGGTAGTTAGAGGAAGAAAAATAATAATAGTTCCGATAAAGAATCAGAGGAAAAGAATATAAATAAAAAAGATACCAGTTCTGATGAAGTTAGTAAAATGAGAATTCAAAATATTACGAATAATCATGAATCTGAAAGTGATTCTGAAGAAAATGAAGATATTGACATGGACATTGAAAGTTCGAATAATAATACAATATTGGAATCAAATTCATCAAAATTAAAATTAGATAATTCTAACTTTAATTCATCCAAAATGCAAATAGATGAGAATTCGCCTGAATGTAAAGAAGTTTTTGTGTGAAATCTCATTCAATGTTACGCCAATAATTTGAAGCTGGTGTACCTGGTACTGTAATTGTTGATGTTCATGTTATTTATGATAAGAATACTGGCAAGTCTAAAGGTAAAGGGTAAATGAAGTTATATTCATCGTCTGTAATTTGTCTAAACTAATTAATGTTGTCTTATTTTTAAGTTTGGTTATGTAGAGTTTTCTACTACCGCAAGTGCTAATAAATAATAATACAACGAAATTTAAGGGTAGGAAGAATGATGTGAATATAGATCTTTGCCAAGATCAAAAATCTAGCTTCTTTAAGAAAGGCCTCAAGAAGTACGAGTGAAGTCAGTAACACAATTTTATAATCAACTCACGAAGATACGTGCAATTATAAGGGCGAGCATTAATAAGCAACGTAGCTCAAAAACAGTGAAATTGCATGGTACTTAAATAGGTGGACGAGTTATTCGCCTTGATGTTGATTTTAGTGGCAGAAAAGAAAAAAATAGTTCAAATAAAAAATGTGTTTCCTTTTTTTTACGCTTTATATAATTATTACTAATTTGATAACTGTTTAGACAATTATATTTTTTTGAAATCACAGAGGGCGTGATGGCAAAAGTGGATAGATAGCAGTATCAAACCAAGGACCACAGGACAAAACAATTACCTTCGATTAAAAGTATGCTTCTAAACGTAAAGTTTATATAATTTATGCTCTGATATACCAATAAATAATAATATTATTAATTTGGTATTAATTATGTTTTATATCTACAAATGATAAATTTTTTAAATTCATTTTACTTTTATTGGAAATGCTCTACACTTCTACCATGAAAAATAAAGAATCGGAATAGATTTATTAATAAAAGTTGATTTGTATCTAAACACATGTTATAAATCCGTATAATTTACAATCCTTTTCTGACTCTTCTATATAGAATTATCAACTCTCTATTTGGGAATATACCTGAAGACTGAAATATTGCCAGTTTTCGAATATTTTGACAACATTAATAAATGTATTCTTTCAACAAAGTTGGAAAATTGCTTTCGTCTCTAAATTTTTTCATTAATTTCACGATCCTACCATTAAGTTTTCCCTGGTAGAAACATCATAAAGTATACTTTGTTTTATCGATATTAACAATCCATTAAATAGAGGCAATCTAAGGACATACCCATTTTGAACTTTGAAGATATTTCTATAAGCGATAAATGAGAATTTAGTTTTGAGAGAAATTACTTGGTGTGAATTCGATTTGACTGAAATAACAAGAAGTAAACTATATGATGAATCAATGAATCATGCTTAAAAATTTCTTATTAGTCTCAATGTCGATACAACAACTTAAATTGCAGGTTATTTGTATTAATCTAATATAGTTTATAATTTCATTAATAACATATTTTATTATCATCATGATGTTAACAAGTTTAAAATTTTTGATCTTTATTTTATAATCGAATAATATAGTATGATTGGCCACTGGTTGGCCCATGTTATTGTATTTAGGCTGGTTATATTTAATGAATTAAAACCTTTTATGATATTATTGTTTAAATGAATTGTAATTAATTTCGTGCGTTATAAGCATTATATTTCAATATATTATAAACATCACAACTATTCTTTATCAGCGGATTGCCCTCAGTCAATACTGTTGTTTTACATGATTTAATAATTTTAAAATTACAGTTCCTCTTGATTTTGAACAGTTATACTGGATTTGTTATTAATTACTTATTGCGGGCCCATTACTGGTAATAGTGAACGAACGTATTAAAATTTAAATTAAAATTTTTCTTTCAGTGTATGATTTTCTGTCGAAATGTATTGTGTGAATATGCGCACTGCAATCTCATTACCTGTTACAAAATGTGTCTGTGCACGTGCTAATCTGATGTGTAACGTAACACCACATCTGATTTTTTTTTTATTTAGTATCGGTGACGAAATATCAAATTTTTGAGTTATTTACTAATGTTTCTCAATGTCTTTAATGACAAGAACTAATTTGATCAAATTTTTTTATTTGTGAAAAGATGGTTTTTAGAACGTTAAAATCAATAATCTATCTCGATTATCATTTAAAGATCTAAGAAATGACGTAAGTTATAACAAACGTTTTTCATAATTATGTATTATCGCAATATTCTTAATTCTAGACTAATTCCGATTCAATGTAAAAAGCGGATCAAATCGTACACATAATATGACACCTGAATTATGGAGACGTATCGAAGATGATATTTTAAAGTTCAGCCGCCAGAACAAACCGCTGAAATAACAGATTTAACAGAAAGAGACAACAATAATTAATTTACTAAGAAAGAATCTCAACCGGGCAACGCAACAACAATCAACTTTATCAATAAAAAAAAAAAGAATAATAATTGGATTTGCTAACAATATGCTGGTAGTTCTTTATCTGATGCGTAAAGAGACTTAAAGAAATACAGCTTTGTATAATTCAAATCTGATTGTTAATCGAAATCACAATCCACACGAAATCAAGGAATTTCTAAGAATTCTTCACAGGTTTTCTGATCTGGTTGATGACATTAACGTAATTCGATACCAGTAGAGGTCATCAATTCGAATATTTAACGTTTTAAATTTGTTCTCTGCGAAAAGCTAAAGAATCAGCAACAGATAAGTGTTCTGAATGAGATGTAGTTGTCGGTAATTGTCATTGCTGCGTTTATTGTTATAATAATTAAAGAAACACGTTTTTAATGGCTACATGGACACTATAAGTTACTGTTCTTTAAATCCCTGTTTATTCTTTACTCTTGGACGGACGTGGTGTCAGTACAGAATCTATTGGACGTGAGATTAGATACTTGAAAGATTGAGCGGGTTGAATATTTAATGCTTATTACTGGGAAATATTTATTTGTAATTTTAGTATGTGTGCATTTTCTCTGTTGTTATTTTTATGCGGAATATAATAATTAAATTTAATAATTCTCATTACTTTAAACATAATCTTAAATAAATTAAATATTGTTTTAAATATTTTAATGATTTTAGTTTTATTTTTATCTTTAAAAGCAATACGACATTAACTAGTTATACATATTTGTGTTTGTTAAAGTTTGTTTTGTTTTATTTCTACGCTTGTTCAAAATCCCACAATTATTTTTTATCATAAAAATAGAAAATGGATGCGATCTATTAGTCCAAATCTTTGTTGTAATCAATTATGCAATACTTTTAACAACACTAATAATAACTGATTTCATTAATTTCAACTCTAATTAACAATATTGTCACCGAGATGTCGAGACCTTGTTCCAAATTACCTTTGGTAGAATTTGAAAATTAATGCCTATGGTTTTAGGCGGAGTGTCATTATATATGTTTATATCAAAATTTTACCGATATTATATGTTTATGGAACGTAATTTTATGTCACGTTTGTTCATCAAACCACCATATTGAGATCACGTGAAAAGACGCGTCATATTTAAGGAGGATTTCTTTTGTCTTCTCTTAAACATTAACATAATAGATATGAAACGAACAACTCCTGTTAATTTAATTAATAATGTTAACAAGGATACTTTTAGTAAAAGAGAAAGACAAAAACGTTTTCAACGCGTCAAAAATGAGAACGAATACTGGAATTCAATCATAATCAGACACGTCAATTCGTTAGGAGAATCGACTAAAGTCTTTACGCGTGATGGCGGCTCATATAATCTTTTTATTCCAGGGATAAATATTATCCCATCACTTCAGGAAATTAATAAGATAGTTTACAAAGAGAAAGAATGTTTCATTACCCTTTACAAGTTAGAGTTTATGGAATCACGGCTGTTCCCTCTAATTCTTTTAAACAGCCGTTTTGAAAATAATTCACAAAAAGAAACCTCGCGTATATGTGGTAAAAACAAAATATTTGTATTATGATTTCATTTGATTAATTCGATTTTATTAATTTCAAATCATCTTTTTTTTTTTAAAATAAAGTCGAGTTGTTGACTCGAATGACCAAAATTTATCCAATGGGCAAAAATCTCTATGATTTATCGTTTCTAAAAATAAATTCTGCTTATAAGGATTTATTTATATTGAATATTTCAATAATACGTAATATTCGTAATATGTTACAATGGCATTTGAAATTGGTCGACAAAAATAACGATGATAGGAAGTTTATTCATCTTTTGCTTCTAATTTATCGTAATCTTCTGGCGATCAAGGATGCTCCTGGCTCTGGCAATCTTTCCAATAATGAGAAATTAAAAGCTCATTTTGATTTGATCGTTCAATTTTTCAATGAGAATCTTTGCGAGCCCATTATAATTATGGCGAGCGATAAAAATGAAGCTATTTGGCATACACTTATATTCGAGATTTTCTATTATATTCTTGAGCATAATAGTTCTGATGATTTATTTACAGACCCAAAAATGGTATGAGCATTGTATTCGATTATTTGATTTTTTTGATTTATTTAATATTAATTAATTTAATTTATAGGAAGCGTCATCCAAAGGGGTTAAATTAATGGAGCAAATAAAAAATAAACAAGATAAAATACGTAAAAAATTTTCTAAGGTTTGCCCTAAAGTATGGATAGATACTAAAAAAGGTTATGAGAAACCTGTAGATATTCGACAAACCTGGCAAGAAGTTCCAAGACTTGATTCAATAGGGTTGAGGGAGAAAGTTGAGAATGGGCAAGAGAACTTGGTAAATATTTGACTATTATTATAATTATACTAATATTTTTTTCAAATTGTCAAAGTATTTATGTTAATTTATAGACTGAACATGTTAATAAGAAAAGACGCGTAGTTCTTGATGATCAAACTCGGAAATGCATGAAATTAATTTCATTAAAAATAATTACAAGCAGTGCGTTCGAAGGTATTTTCTTCTAAGTATAATATATTATTAATTATTTTAATTAATCTATCTTATTAAATTACGTATTTATTGCATAGTTCTCATCAGCACGATCCAGAAAGAAATTAAGGCCAAATTGGATAATCCTAATATAAATAAGATCATTGTCTATTATTTGTATTTAGTTGATTATATTTTAAATTTCAGAATACGGTTAACTTCAGAAAGTTCATTATATTTAAAAGATGAAGTCTTGCTGTCAAGTATAAATAAGATATCTGATATTTCTCAAGTACTTCCTGCCATAACTGTCGAATCGTTTGAATGGACGTTTTCTCTATTAGTAAGAAGCGAACCAAAAGAGGTTATATATTACTGTTTTTTTTTAAAAAAAAAAAAAAAAAATCACTGCAATTTGTATGTACTAACAATTCCTTTCTTCTTTTAGAATTCGAATCGGATTTTACAATACGCTTTTAAATGCTTAAAAAGTATGTTATCAACAATAAAACATGCACTTAATGGATCAAACCGCGAAATGGCACTTTCTATATTAAAATATATTTATGACAATGAAATTTATACAAACCGTATCCTTGATCTTCTTGAGAATATAGAAATTCTTACTTTCAAAGAACGAAAAGCATTACTTTCTGCTGTTCATGTTTATCTAGAAACGTTAGACCATTATGAGGGAATGACACAATTGTCTGATGGGCCCCAAAAGGAATTCATCTCTGATGAGATAATAAGAAACTATTGTAAGGTACTGGAGGAGTATAGCAAATTAGATGACGATGAACTCAATTATATAGTGGAATTTTTTTATCGTATCTGGTATAAATACGATCTTGAAGGGATGTTTTACAAGATAACGATTATGTTTCTTTTTAGTCGTATCTTGAATGATCTTGGACATCGTCAAGGATTGACATCGGCTCAAGATGAGTTATTGTCATTCATTTTAAATATTAGTAACAAGTTACTTTGTGAGTTTCCAAAAAATCCTTTATTGTATGTTGAACTTTTGTACCCAAAAAGTTCTGAAGATTGTCAAATATTACAACAAGGATATAATCGCATTTGCAAAATTTAAACAATATAATAAAATTTGGGTGAGATGAGGGAATTTAGCTATTTTTAAAATATTGGAATATTTGACAAGTAAAAATGCATTCATTCATCTTTTTCTAATTCTTTTTCATCTTTCACAAATCAAATGAATTTAACCAGATTTTAATATTAAATCACCTAACTCATAATTTCTAGTCATTACTTCTAAATCTTGTAAATTTTTTTTTTTTTGCTTTGGTCAAAGTGACAGTATGAAAAAGTCTGTAGGGTAGGATAATTAATTATTTAACATGGAAGTTTTAATAATTTATGATGCATACTAAGGCTTTAGATTGATATACATAATTAAACAGATTCAACCCTTAATTTGGAGATTCAATAATAGAACTTTGCTGATTCAAAAATATATATAATAAAAGATTACATATGGTCTCCATAATCAATTTTAGACTTTAAAAGTAAAATAAAATATAAAGAATAGCTGTTTTTAAAAAAATGGTTTAAAACTGTTTAATGTATAGTAATCACTAATTAAATTATATCATTTAGTATGAAAAAAAACATTGATCTAAAACAGAAAACCATATTTAAATCATATCATTACTATCAGGATAACTTAGCGCTGAGACTTTCTGTCAACTTGTTTTATAGAATTCTTATGAAGCATCAAGCTCTTCTATATACTAATGGCCTAATTCTAAAAGATTAAAAATACTTTCAGAATCATCCCAGTTTTATACCTAATTTGCCATCATTAATAACAATTTTCTAACAAACTATACATTAACAATTAGTATTACCTTCCTGTCATGGTAGCACCCCATATGGTCTTGTGCGCTAGAAAGTTATCTGTACCCTAATGGTCTAGTGCTAGATTGTCTAAGAGTCTTCTAATAACAGACAAACTAGGAGGTCATCTGTGCTCCATTACTAGTTTGGTGGCTCAACTAAGAATTTTGAATGATAAACAATCTAAGAGATTTTTGTTCACCACACCATATATTTTAACACTTTTAGCGAAAAGTTTTTTACTTGCCTTCTTATAATCATCGTATAACAACTTTGCTTTGTCATATCTTTTCACTTATTCACTGTTCATAATCAACTCAAAATAGACACATAACTTAAATCTCTTGAGTTGGAAAGGTTTCTAGATAGATTTAAGCGCTCAGAATTTTGTTTGAAGTAAATATGAACAAGCATAGGAAGTTACCACAACCAAATCAGTAAGAAAATAAAATCATATTGACTCACATGAATAATGATCAATCAGGAGCCTTAGGAGACAGGGAGACAGAGGTGAAAAAAAGACAAACTGCGTATTAGTTATGGTTAAAATATCAATGAATTGCTTCGCAGTTCAGATGATATTTTAACATCTTGTGTTATTCTGCGATATGTGACATGTCCTTTTAGCCTTTTTTTAAACTATTTTCTCTATATGATATTTAGTATGATATTTTAAACTTTTCAGCTTTAATATATCATCCAATTATTTCATTTCTTTAATTTTGATAGAGATTATATTTCTGAATGGCTTTGATAATTGATATCGATAGGATGCATTTTCCATGTTGAAAGAAACACATAAATTATTTTCTATATTCATATTATCATTTATTCTCATTAAGGAAACTTTTTTTAGCCATGTGTCTAGTTCAAAATTTGTTGACAATGATACCAGTTCGTTTACTGACTTTTTAAGTGAGACATAATATCATGTCTAGTTTTAATCAACAATTATCTTACAATAATAACAATTCATAACATTAAACTTGTTTGCATTACGTAATCTAATAAGGTTCTCAGAAATCTATAAAAAATTGGTCACTTTTTTGGACATAGCTAAAATATTCATACTTTAATTGTATATTATCTCATTCAGGCTTTGATTTTCTTAATAATTTTCTTGCAAATATTTCCTTTCAATGAGTTCAAGCTTGGAGAAAATAATATAACAGTTTTAGTTGTCAAAGTAAGAAAAAAGCTATAAGAAACCTTGAGTTACTGCACTTTATTTTTTTACAAAAAGCCACATTAGTCAAATACAGTTTATCAGTCATGATGAGGTTTATACAAGTATATATATACCTGCAAAAAAAAACTTTCAACTTTTTGCAATGTTTTTTTTAACTTACATTTGTTCACAATATTATACATATTCATAATATCATACATTTGTTCATTCTTTTTAGCAACATCATCAAAATAGAAATGTCATTCAACTGTCATATTCTAGGTCGTTCTGACACTTTTATAATTGAAATTTACAATGAAAAAGGCATAAAATATGCCATGCTTGGCAACAATAAATATAAGCTTACCATTTTCAATGTTGAAAATATCTTGAATTATATCTGTAGTAGGCATAATGTTGATGTTTCTGTCATGCGCAAACTGAAACTCTGGAATATTAATATCAAGAAAAGTGAGATCGAAGATAAAAATGTTTCTACTGAAGAAGACGTTAAACAGAAACTTAAAGGAAATAAGATGGAACCTGAAGGACTGTTTAAAGAATATTTTCAAGATTAATTAAATAATCAAAAGTTTAAAGTGACTAACATTCATGTTATCGTTATCATCCCCATTACTAGTAAGTGTCTTACAATGGTTTATCTCTCAAACAAGAAACTTTATTTTTTTTGTTTACACTAATCATCACCCTTTAAAGATACATTCACCTTTACTAACTTTTTTTAAATTTTTTTGATTGGATGTAGCTGTGCCTTTGTTTAAAAATCAAAATTTGAATTTAAAATGAATAAAAAAATATACACTGGGCGCTGAGATAATACTTATGACGAAGTTGGTTACAAGTTTTAGTGTTCAATTTACTTTATGTGGTCGTAATGACACTATTGAAATTCTCTGAAACAGAAGTGACAAAAAAGTACAAAGTAATGGGATTCTGGGTTGATTTAAATACTTTCTTTCTGCTGAGCCCAGAGATGAAGATCACAACTTTCATCCAATTCCATTCTTATCTGGTGGTCCCAGTATAGGAAAAAGTCAGTTTTTACAGGAACTTGTAAATATTATTCGTAATAAGGCTTTGAATTTTGGAGATAAAAATATGAAATCTATATTAGGAAATGCAGTTTTTCTGAATGTTACATATGGAAATGGGACAGAGATATCAGATTTTGACATGGATATTGGTACAGAAACTTCAGTAACTTTGAGGATCTTATACAATTATTTTATAAATGGCAATGAAAATCAGAGCTTTATCAAGTTTAGAGACGTGACTGTTAGGTGAGAAAATGCAAAGAAATTAACATTGGCTCTTGTTTTAAAAACTATTTGTAAAAGTAAGCGTAAAGAAGATAGAAATATTGAAAAAATTGCAATTATTGTTGGTATTGATGAGATCAACAAAGTATATGAGAAAAATTAACAATTATTTCGTGATCTCATATACAGTATACTATTGGCTCAATGAGTTGTAATCGAAAAATGTTTTTTGTTTCAGTCTTAGTGGATACAGTTGAAAGTCCACTTCAGAAAATTATTATTACATAATCAATGCATCCACCTTTTCAGTTACCATTACATTTGCTAGACATGGATGATATGTTAAAAATAGCATCTGGTCTTGGCTTTGACAAAAGCTTTATTGATCTAAATAATTTTTTCAAACGTATGATTTCTAATATAGGTGGTCAGGTGCATGTATTAGAATTATTTTATAAATATATTTCAGATGTGTCTAGAACTCACAGATAGAATGACATTAATTTACTGAACATTATGATCTTACTTGAGATGAAACTAAATGATCTGTATCCATTTGAAGATTATACCAACATGATCACTTTAGTGCTCACAAATGCTATTTTAGAAATACCTGTTGGTAGTGCTTAAAGCATATCTGAAATGTATGCCAAGTTGGTAGCACAATTAGCTGACTGTGATGCAGAAAATTTTTGCAAAAAAAAATTTTCTTAATATATAAAGATTTATAAAAATTATAAATTATGTATGTTTTTGCCTGCTCTGCAAGTTTACTTAAAGTAGTAAAGGTGGTTTTGAAGGTCATTTTTAACTTATTTTAATAAATCACTTTCTTTTGTTAAATTAATCTAATTATCTTTAAAAATGATCAGCAAAGATGAATTTTTTAAGTTTTTTATATATAAAGTCAAAAACAACATTCATAACCTACTTCTGGTCTTTAAGTAAACTTGCAGAGTGGTTAAAAACATGGTCACATTAAAAGTTTAAAAGTTTTTTATTAAGTAACAAACTTTGTTTTTTTACAAGTTTTGAAAATTGCTGCGTCACTAACCTGGCACATATTTCAAACATGCGTGCTTAAAATAGAATTGAATTTTACTGACCAAGAGTCTAGAATAAAAATATTTTACTGGCTAAAGAATCTGAAATAAAAATATCTAATAATATATACGTGCTGATGAACAAAGTTTTGCCAGGCAAATGAAATTTTTCCAAAAAATAATCCAGTTCAAAAAATTTTTACCAGGGATTTTTTAAAAATTCTGGATTTTGTCAGAATTTAAAGTACTATTTTAAGTACTATCTGTTGGTGAAAATGAGATTCCTGTCAAGAATGAATCAAAACCATCTATCACATACAGATTGTTGAAGTCCAGTAGAATTTTAGCGCTTGAACCAATCAAAAATGGGTTTTATGTACATCTTCCCTATCTTTGGATACAATTACTTTTAAAAAAAGCTGTTAATAAATCAATTAATCAATTCTGGCATGTGATGATCAGTCCTAATGAACCATGTTATTGGCAAAATTGGGAAATTTTTAATATTAAGTTTTGGGCTTTGCGCTATTATTTATTTTCAGTACTTGAATACAAACAAATAAAGTTAGAGGTATTGTTAAAAGAAGCATATTATTCAAATAATTTAAATGTAAATACTATTGTAGATATTCCTGATCATGAATCTGTTATGACACATTCTTTTATTCATCAGTTTCTTTTTTCTAATGCTTCTAATAATAATTTATCATTGCAGCAATCAAATTATGATATGTTAAATAATGAGAGTAAAACTTGTAGTATTTCACTTGAAGATAATAATAAAATTTATAAAAATGAGGGAGGAGTAGAAGGAGATAGGTTTTGCTTCTTGATCACTGATAGAAAGCCAATGTTTTTATCACTTCAAATAAAGTGGTAAGAGAAAGATTTAGTGAATTCTGCAAAAATTGATGATGATTTAATCAAAGAGGAGTATAAAAAATCTGAAAAAGTTGCAAAAAAAATTGGTTTAGATAATAATTGAATACTGCTGATTTTATCAAATTGGGAGAGTTCCTATACAAAGAACTTGGTACCATTAAATTGTGCTATTGTTAACAAGGATAATTTTAATGATTTTTATGGTAAAATGTATTTGTCATGTGCTTGATTTTTCACAGGTAGGTTATATATTTTTAGAATTTGTTATTTTTTTTTTCTTACTGAAAAATTCACTCTTCTGTAGTTATTTGATTGATGCTGGATAATGTTGAAAATTGACACCAAATTGGGTTGCCGATTAAAAGATTAATGATCGTCAATTGATGGTCAATTGATGGTCAAATTATGGTCAAATTATGGTCAAATTATAGTCAATTTATGGTCAATTTATGGTTAAATTATGGTCAATTTATGGTTAATTTATGGTCAAATTATGGTCAAATTATTGTCAAATTATGGTCAAATTATGATCAATTTATAGTCAATTTATGGTCAAATTATGGTCAATTCATGGTTGATTCATGGTCGAATTATGGTCAAATTATGGTCAAATTATGGTCAAATTATGGTCAATTTATGATCAAATTATAGTCAATTGATAGTCAATTCATGGTTGATTTATGGTTGATTTATGGTCAAATTATGGTCAAATTATGGTCAATTGATGGTCAATTTATGGTCAATTGATGGTTGAAAGACCAATTTTTGTAGAATCATATAACGAATAATAAAATTTATTATAATACATAATATTTAGAATTACAAATAAAATATATAGTATCTTTATTTATATTAATAAATATTTAAAATAAAAACATTCATTATAATAATATGTTAGTATATGACTGATAAAGTTAGTAATATTTAATAACACTAGTCGAAAAAGGAATATTCAGCCTTAATGAAATTTGGCCTATATTCAACCAAAATTAAAATTATTCGACCACAATTAGTAATGATTAATGATTATACATATATTCGACCTTTGTTAAATCATAGTCAAATCTAATATTAATTGTGTGTCGCATGAACTTGCATCACGTGTCATGTAATCAAAGTTTAAAAAAAAGATCTTTATGCTTTTTTTAAACTTTTAACGAAACTCTTTCCTTTTTTCCTTCGCCATTCCCTTTTTCCTTGCCCTCTCCTCTCTTTCATTTTTCACATCCTTTTGTCCTTTCTTGTCCTTTATCTTTCCCCTTTCTTTCGTCTTTTTTCTTTCCTTTGTCTTTTCCTTTCCCTTTTCCTTTTCCCCTCTTTCTCTTTTCCCATTTCTCTCGACCTTCTGTTAAAAAAAAAACCTTTATGAAACGTCTGATTTTTACATAGTTATTTTGGTCTTCTTAGACACGAAACTTCAAGTAAGTTTTTCTTTTTTTCTCCTAATTACTTTTATTTAACAAACGGTTTCTAACAGTTCATTTTTTTTCTTTTTTTTAGGCGTTCTCTCAGATCTCTTTCTTGGAACTTGGTGGGGGAACTTATTTTTCTTTAATTTTTTAACAAACTTTGTTAATAGTTTGTTTTTTTCTTTTGTAGACAACTGGTTGGCTCTTCGGGATATCTGGACGTCTGTAACTTGTTGAGTCATTTCTTTTTTTGCAGCTCTTCGACTCTTTGGAGCATTTTAGTGAGAGGGGAAGAGGGAATGGTTTTTGTATTATTCAATTTAATGAAACGTTGCTTAATATTCAGTTTTCTTTCTTTTTTAGGCGACTGACCTTTGGACACAAAGAGCTTCTTTTAATTACTTCTTAACGAAACTTACGTTTCATTTTTTTTTCTTTTAGGAAACTGAACCTTACGTGGAATTTTGACAGTTAAGTTTGTTTTTTTTTAATTATTTTCTTTTTTTTTCTAACGAAACTTACGGTTTGTCTTTCTTTCTATAGGAAACTGACATCTAGACTCAGAATTTCGGTGAGATTCTTATCTTTTTTTAATTAATTTTTTTAGTTCCTTCTTTAATGGAACTATACTTAAATTCTTTTTTTTTTCTTTTTTTTAGGCGATTAGTTCTTCAGATTCTTGGCGTATGAATAGAGAACACATAAGATCTCGGTGAGAAATTGGACGGTAAAAATTCAGTAAGCAATCTGGTAGACAAACGTCCTTTTTTTGTTTCTTTTCGCAATGATTATTAACATTTTGTTATTATTCTTTTTTAGATGACCGGTTTCTTGAACATTTGGATGCAGTATTCGGCAAAGTAAAAAAAAAAATAATTTTTTTGTAATTTAACGAACATTGCTAACATTCACTTTTTTTTTCTTTTTTTTTTAAGCGGTTTTCAAGTTTCTTATGGGATTGATTGGATATTGGTAAACAAAAAAAAACAAATTTTTCTTTTCGCTTTTATTTTAACAAACAGTTCATTTTATTTTATTTCTTTTTTTTAGGCGATTCAGTAGTGATTATCTCAAAAGTTTGGACTTGGATTTTAGTAAGTAAAAAAGTGATTTTTTTTTTCACTTTTATTTTAACGATCATTACTCATTGATCATTTTTTTTTAGATAATTTCTCAAGTCTCTGATGGAATACCTGCAGGTAAAAATGTTTTTTAATTTTTTTGTATTATTTTAACGAATATTATACTAATATTCATTTTTTTTTCTTTTTATAGGAAAATCGGCTCCACTGAAACCAGATAAAGTTTTATAGGAGAATAGTCTCAAAAAAAGTGATCATAAAGCTCTATGTAGGTATACCTTAGGCCACCATCAACAGCCTTCAGTTTTTACCTAAAAAATATTAACATTTTTTTTCTTTCCATTTTTTTTTTAGAAAATTGGTCTGGCTTTAAACTATAAACACGTTTCTTTGCCACATGGGTCTTAATAGATAGTGGTTGTAGATGAATGGCGGACAGATGGATAGATGAAAATGATAATATATAGATAGATATTAGATAGAATTTTATATGTATAATATGTAACTATTAATAAAATGTAGCTATAAATAAATGTTAATAAAACTACTATTATTTGGCCTTAAAAAATCTCTAGTTTGACCTATTTATCAATAATATTCAGATTATATATAGTAGTTGAATATAGTTTTTTTTTTAGGTCGAATAAATATGTAAATATCCTAATATAGGTCAAATTTTTCTTTCCGAATTTGAGACGATTGGCACCCTAAATGCGCCAAAAAAATTGGCCTCAATTTGACATAGGTTAGATTGTCATTCGACCTATATTCGACCTGGTCAAATTTAGGCTGAATTGTCTTTTTTTGACTAGTGTAAATAAATAGTAAAACGTAAATATAAAAAGTTAGTAATAATTATAATAAAATACACAAATACAAAAAGTTAGTATTATGAAGAGTTTGATAAAATTTATAAAAAAAAAAGAAAAAAATACGTGATGATGTTAGTAAAATATAAAAAAAAGAATAACATTAATAATATTAAAAAAAAAAATAACATTAGTAATATTAAAGGTAAAATTAATATTATAATTTAATAAAAATGCAGAGATCATTCAGACCAACTAAACACGTTGGATTAACAGTCTACTCAATAGACATAAAGACAGAATTGTATTAGATAGAATTATACACTTAGACGTGTCAACAGGGAAAAAAGAGCTGCTAACAAACCCTAAGGATATAAAAAGATCACTGGTCAAAATCAATTCTATCAGGTACATATCAGGGACTTATATATCGGTGGCTAATCAGATAAATATCAGGTATTTTTACATATCGGGTACCCGATTTATTACACTTCAAAATATGCCTAATTACCAAGACCCCGATATCTAAACTATTGGTCACCGATATGTTATTTAATATATATCGGGTACAGTTCTATCTTATACATATTGGGTACCCGATATGTGATACAAATTTTAATACGTTAGATTTCATATTATATAACGTATTAAGAAATTTTTTAGAGTTTACTTTCTTTATAGATTTTTCTTTTTAGAAATTTTTAATTCGTTTAATGTAGTTAAAAAATTTTTATTGTCTTATTTATTGAATGCATTATCAAGTTTATAAATTTTTTGTAAAGTGTTTAAAAGTATAATTATTATTGTTAATATTTTTATTTTATTACGTATTTTATTACAATAAATTAATAAAAAAGTTACAGTCATTTATAATACAATTTTAAGAAAAGTTTGCTCAAACTTTTCTTAATCGTGATCACGTTAGGATCAAGAGGAACAAGGGAAACTGCAACCTAAAATAAATAAAGAAATGTTAAACTGTTTCTTTAATATTCAAAAAATATCCCTCCTTCTCTCCTTATATTTCAAGTCTGGAGTCCAGCAATCTGAAAAAAATAAAGAAAGAAATGTTAGTAACGTTTCTTTAACATTAAAAAAAAATCACCACCCTTTTCAACTTACATTCCCAAGTCCAGTTCGTCCAAGAAGGCCGGCAACCTAAAAAAAATAAAGAAAGAAACATTAGTAACGTTTCTTTAATATTAAAAAAAAATCCCCCGCCCTTTCTAACTTACATTCCCAAGTCTGGTTCGTTCAAGAAGGCCGGCAACCTAAAAAAAATAAAGAAAGAAACGTTAGTAACATTTCTTTAATATTAAAAAAAAATCACCACCCTTTCCAACTTACATTTCCCAAGTCTGGTTCGTCCAAGAAGGCTGGCAACCTAAAAAAAATAAAGAAAGAAACGTTAGTAACGTTTCTTTAATATTAAAAAAAAATTCCCCCCACCCCTTCCAACTTACATTCTAAGTCCGGGAGTCCAGCAACCTAAAAAAAAAATAAAAAAAAAATTATGGTTTAGAAAACCGTAAAAATAGATTGATCATGATAATCAATGATCGTCAAATTAAATTAAAATGCCGAAACTATTGCATGTAAACGTCAAAAGGTTTCGGCAGTTTAGCAAAAATGAGTTTGATCACGTATTTTGAAAATGTGAAAGATTATTTCAAGATTTTATATTGTAAATTGATAAATTAGTTCTCTCAATTTGATCTATGGAAAGATTTTAGTAACATTTTGGAAGAATCAGCGGTATTAGATCTGTCACGCCTAAATGTACCTTTTTTAAAAATTTATTGGGAACATTTCATCATTACAATATATTATATAATATATGATGACAGATTGTTTATTTAATTAATACTTTAATAAAAAAAAATGAATGTTTATTGAATAAAAGCAATTTATTATAATAAGCTTTAATTACTTATAATTGAGGTCGAATTTTTTAATTTCAGTTGAATATAGGCCGATATTAAATCAAATTATAAAATAGTAAAAATATTAAAATAATAATTAGATGACTATATAATATATATATATATTTAATAAAAAATAATAATAATAAAAAATAATAAAAAAAAAAATAATAATAATAAAAATAATAAAAATATAAAAATATAAATAAAAAATAAAAATAAAAATAAAATATAAAAAATACAAAATAAAAAAAAAATAAAAATAAAAAAATATAATTTACGGATTCTGAGGCTGCCGATGCGCAGTGTTTCTACGCCGCCTACGACTGTGGTGGTTCCCTAAGAAATATATATAAATTTAGAACTTAAATAACTTAAATATAAATTAAAAAAATTCTTAATAATTACCAGGTCTGTCCCAAAACCTTGTGCGGAACTGCCTATAATATCTTTCTCCTTCCCGGGACCACCTTTCATTTCGCGCACCATTCCTCCATTTACAGAAATTCTAAAAATGTTAATACTATTAATTTTTTATTTTTTTTTATTTTTTTTTTATGATTTATTATTATTTTACTAACATTAAAATTCCTGACCAAGTTTTTCCACTTTCTTTCTACCTGTTGGCTAGTGAACCTCACGTGGAACCGTCTCCAAATTCTTTGAGCTAGGCTCTCCCAGAATTCGGAGCGGTCCCTCCCAGGTATGTCATGGTAGTAGTTGTTCCTTCTCCTTTACATTATTTATTTAATTTTTAGATCAGGAAACGTAAGAGAAAAAAAACTAGAATATGATCAAAGTTATTTATTAGTTTTCATTTAATTTTTTACCTCCTATATCTTATTAAATATTCAGTTATTGCATCAGTCCAATTTGCGGGCATTTTAAGAAAAAGAATATATAATAATAAAAATAACGGCAACAAATTTTAAGAAAAAGAATATATAATAGAAATAACGACAACAAATTTATTGTAAGAAAAAAAAAAAAGATGATACCTCTTTTTAAAAACAATTTTTTATCACCTTATATTATTATATTAATTACCCTTCAAGAACATTTACGTAAATTGTTCTAATTTCTCAAATATGTCATGATTGTTATGATCTGTCTTCTTTATATTAATTATAATACAGATACGGATCTACAATACAATCAATCACAATGAACAAGTTAAACTCGACCTAAACTCAATTGTTATGATCGTGATTCCAAAATATCAAGATAAAGGTCTTCTTTTTAATTATATATCAAATCTAAAAAAGGTAAAATCTAATAATACAGATACGTAAATAAATAGTGTTTTTTATTTTGGTTTATAATAAGCTTTTGCTAATTATAGACTACAAATAAAACAATTACGGATCTATAATACATTACACAAAGATCTTGAGCGAACAAGTTAAACTTGAGTTCAAAGCGAACAATTTAAATTCAAAATAAAATATCCAAGATTAACAAAAAAGTTGGTAACGTTATAATGAAATCGGTAGTAAAACTTAATTTAATCATCTTTAATTAGGTATAAAAATTCTGATAAATTTAATAAAATCAGTGATTTTTTAATAATTTTATTAACTCAAGTTGAGCACGAATAGTGAATAATCAAGTTTGTGCTTCTTCGCTAATATTGACTTATGCATTCGATAGGTGACCGATTTTGTGGCTGATGTGGCTGAATATAATATTACCCAAATAACCAATAAAAATTGATAATTTTGTTGATCATGTGATTGCATGATCATGATTTAATTATTTATTTATCGTATTTTTTTTTTTTTTTTTTCAAAAACTTTTTCTCTCTTTCTCAAATTTTTACTTTATTGTTTTGTCTAAAAAATAAAGATAAAGGTATATTTTTTGTTGAAATTTCTTTTCCCATTATTATGTTATTTATAATATTACCCAAATAACCAATAAAAATTGATAATTTTGTTGATCATGTGATTGCACGATCACGATTTAATTATTTATTTATCGTTTTTTTTTTTTTTCAAAACTTTTTTCTCTCTCTTTCAAATTTTTACTTTATTGTTTTTGTCTAAAAAATAAAGATAAAGGTATATTTTTTGTTGAAATTTCTTTTTCCATTATTATGTTATTCTTAACACTTTTATTAATATATTTTTCCAATGTATTTCTTCTCACTAACGTCCTAAACAATGTTCTACTATCGAGTTTTTTACTTTATTGGTTTTTCTAAAAAATAAATACAAAGGTACATTTTTTGTTGAAATTTCTTTTTCCATCCTGTTAACACTCTTACTAATATTTTTTTCTAATGTGTTTCCTCCTACTAACGTTCCTACTAACAATGTTCTACTGTTAAACATTTTTTATTTCTTACTTTTACTAATACTTCTACTAACATTAACACTAACATTAATACTTATACTTTATATTTTTTTTTATTGACGTTCCTTTTCTATTTCTACTAACTTTCATACTAACATTAATACTAACACTTTCTAATGTAAAAATTTTTTTATTAACGTTCCTTTTCTTTTGCTAACACTTCTACTAATATTCATACTAACACTTTTATTACTAACATTTTACTTTCTTTCAAATTAAATAGATATAATGAAATGAAAACAAGCAAACAAGTGAACATTAATTGTAAATTTGTGTAAAGAGTAGTGAATTTTTTTTATAATATTTTTTGTATAATATTTTTTTTTATTATCGATTGAAAATATAAATAAAACTTTCAGTAATTACAATTAAATGAATTAAATTACTTTTAAATTACAATTGTATTTAAATTATAAATCTACTACTATTAATGCCCCATAAATGCTATACTTTTCGGCTATCCGATATGTGTGAAAATTATGAAATTATGCTTATATTTCAAATACAAATAGGATACATATCGGGTATATATAGGATACTTATTAACACTATCCGATAAGTGTATAATATCTGTCCGATATTTTTTTAAAATATATCAGGTACCCAATAAATCTATGATATGTAACCGATATTTAACTACCCAATATGTATGAGAAATGTACCCGATATGTACGTTATATGTCACCGATTTTTTGCATCCGACGGGTACATATCGGGTACCCGATATGTGTAGTATTATTAAATAGCATACACATATTTCACACATATCGGGTACATATCAGATACCCGATATGTACCCGATATGTACCCGATAGCATCGATTTTGACTAGTGGATACAGTCCACTACAATATAAAGACCTACAGAAAAATGAAAACATAAATTTGATAATATACCTCAGGAGTGGAAAGACATATATGAACCACTCAAAGACGTTGACGAATCCATATACCAATACATCATGAATACTCTGACGACAGATGAATAGCACAGCATCCTAAGAGAAAGTAACGATAAATCAACACTAGGAGGCATCAGGTATAGGTTACAAATTGATCAAGAAAGTAGGCTCAAAAAGACACGCATGCTTCATACGTTTTGCGGAAGTAATCTTCAAAACAGCAATTTTCCCAGATGAATGGAACACATCACAGATCTTTCCTATACTGAAGCCCAAGGAATGGCAGTACAAACTGAACAATACACACCCCATACTGTTCATTGAATGTTTGCGAAAGGCATATGTTAAGATTATCATGAAAAAACTAAGCTCTACCTTACTTCAACATAACGTTCTCAAAGGATTGAACTTCGCAGGTTTGCCAAAAAGATCAATTAATACCACAATATACGTAATTAACAATATTATAGAAGACGCGCAACAGTCTAAAAAAGAACTTTGGATTTGTTTGCAGGATATGGCAAAGGCCTTTGACTCAGTGGGGATGGTCCCACTTCTCAACACGCTCAAAAGAATCAAATGCTCACCACCCTTAATGTCATTCATTATACACTTCTTCAAAAACAGGAAACTAAGAATAATCACAGAATACGGCCTTTTGGATTGCTTTTAGGCGGGTGACAGTATTGATCAAGGAGAAATGATCTCCCCCTTGATCTGAAAAATCTTTTACAACTCACTTCTGATTAGAATCAATGATGACTCCTCATTAGGCTATATACTCAAAGATTGTTGGCCAAACAATCTCACCCCCAACACAAAAGAATATTGGTTGAAAGTGGAAGGAGTAGCTTTCACAGATGATACAGTCTGAATTGCGAATAGCCAAACTGAAATGACACGTATCATTGACATTTTTAACTCTTTCTATCAACTTAATGATATAAAGATTAATGGAAGCAAATCAGAATTATTAATATGGAATTCAAAAATGCTGAAAGACCAGTTGCAAATTATAATAGGCTTGGACAGTGACATCATCAAAGCTAATACACCTACGCAATGTTTACATTATCTAGGAATATACATCTGTAGCAAAGCTGATAATTGCCATGTGAAAAGATTAATACAAAAAGAAATAACATCGATTTGCAGCATCCTTAGAAACAAGAAAATAAGGCTGTGCAACTTATTTACATTAACAACAAAATTCTACTTGCAAAAATAGAATATTGGATAAAAACTGTTTTTATAAATGAACATAGATGCAATAGTCTGCATAATCTGTTTATAAGATTAATTAAAAACAAAATGTGCATTATAACAAGTGCGAATAATAATATGGGGTCTTTGCAATAGAAAGGTACGAAACTCAAAAAAATTTTTAAATTTATTTTATATACTAATTATGTTTTTTATACTAAAATAAATGTAAATTTAATATTAATTAAATTTTTATTTTTTTTGAGTTTCGTACCTTTCTATTGCAAAGACCCCATATAGTTCATCACAAAGGTATTATTGGCATAACAGCTCTTTATCAACACCTAAGGGAAGCACAATTCGCAGAATTTATTATAGGGCTCAATTCTAGTGACTGGGAAGGAATCAGTATAAGAATCCTGTTGAGAAAAATCCAAATCAGATTAGGCATCATTGATTGCATAATCACAATTCACTTATCAGCCATAATAGACATCACAAATATAAAAAGCTTCTCCTTTAAAGTTCTTAGAGAAATAAAAAGCCAATTATACGACTTTAGTAAAACACAATTGGCAACCTCTTGGAACATAATACGTAACAGCCTTACTATCATAGAAAAATTAAAACAGATCACTAGTAAATCTAATGCAAATGATGATGCAATAAACAAAGTTCTCATGTCCTATTACAAAAGGTCAGATAATCAATTTGATCTAATATTCTATTATCAGCTTCTAGCTAATAGCAGTTTATACCTCATGACATGAGATCAAATCAAATACGTTCATCATCTTACAGCAAAAGGTCCTAGGTCAAGATACATGAAAGCACTGGAACGAGACATTAATACAAATTCATTCCATCAAACAATTCCACAAAACTACTACAGTTTATCTTTAACATTGTACATAACAAATATTTCACCAATACCAATTTCACGTGATAAAAGGAAAAAAGAATGGATAGTCACATACCAAGATGGAAAAAAATATATTGGAAAGATCATAAAAAAGTCAAATGGAAGCTCATTCTAATATTAGCATTGGCTCAAAACTTCACAGTACACACTGGAAAAATGTGTTTTCTGCATTAACTCAAAAGAACAACAAAGTTGTATAAAAAGAAGTACATATAATACAGCAATAGTCATTCTGGTAAAAATGGTTAAGTTGTCTTCAACAGAGAATGGCTTCAGAATTATTATACCAACAGACTTAATACAATACAAAAAAGGACAAAGTCGTAATTATTTATCTGAGCAAGAACACCCAGTATTAGAAATTAAGATTAATAAACTAGAGATTGAAATAATACGAAATAGGATCTCATCAATAATATTGCAAGATGAATTAATCCAACATTATAATAATATGACCAAATTGCACACTAATGAACTGCATATTTATACTGATGGATCATTAAATCTAAATTCAGTTGATGGATATAACCAAATAATTATGGGAGCAGGGTGGATAGTAAAAAATACAGAAATAGATTTCACATGTGGAATTACATATTTCCCTTCCTCTACAAGATCAGAATTGTTAGCAATTTTAACAGCCTTATTAACAGTTCCTATAAATAATAACATGCACATATATACAGATAGCCAGTCAGCAATTGATAGTATCAATAACATGTTACAATTAAGATGAATTATAGAGAGGAAACTATTCAAACAAAATAATTACATTTTATTATATGTAATAATAGATTTAGTTTACATTAAAAAGATTAATTTAATTTTGCATAAAGTAAAAGGACATTCAGGATGTATATGGAATGATAAAGCAGATAAGCTAGCTAAAAAAGGAAGTGAATTAGCCCTAGAAAATAAAGACAGAATAGTAGATCTGGAATTCATTCTTAATAATAGTAATTTTGAGTTCATACCAAAATGGAGTGGAGTTTGCATAGATAGACAAATAAGAAAATTTTGTGCATAAATATCAGATGCTATATATGAAGCCAACTGGTCATGTAACAAATATTGGAGTGATATATTTATAGATCAACACAAAAATTGGTATTGGGATGCATATTGGGAAACAACCAAATGAGTTAATCATTTCAACTGCAATTCCTTTAAAAATAATGATGAATTAATACATATTATAAAATGTTAAAATAATCTTCTGTCCACTATGGATAATTTAAAACACAGATTAAATATTTACAATAATTTATTATGCCCTATGTGTAATAAAGAAGAAGAAACACTGAAACATCTTACAATTTGTGAAGGCACACAAGAGAATTTTGAAGTAATTGAAAATCAAATTATTACAAAAATACTTAAAATCATAAAGAAACATAATTCAAAGAACAACATCAGTTATAATGAATTGGAAAAATATTATTTAAATATAAAGATGAAGTTACTTTTGAATTAAAAGAAAAAAATAAAGTAAAATTAACTTGTGAATTAATTTCAAGTTCTATAATGATGAATTTACAGCAGAAAACATCCAGAAAACTTAGTAAAATAATTGCTAATAAAACAATTAACTTATTCCACAAATTTTTTAGATCAATTCTTTAAAAGCAACGTTGTGAAAAAATGCAACAACATAAACGTGATGCAGGAATCTCTCAAGCAGCAAAAAAAAGAAATACAAATTCAATACAAATCCTATCACTTAATACACAAACAAATAATAACTGAAAATAAGAAGTATTGGAAAAATTAAAAACAAGTTTAAGCAGATATACAGATCATATTAAAGAATGGATAAAAAAAGGCAGTTCAATATCATGGAAATCAAAATCAAAAAAATTGTAAAAAGCAGCGTAACGGGTATTTTGACTTTCCTCCTATGATCACAAGGATGTAATATCTAAGATAGCTCATTTCACACGTGCTTACTTGTGTAAGAGAATTATCAACTGACAGTGCACATATGGGATTTCTTTGAAATGACAGATGGTTTATAGATTAATCATATTAGAATTAATTAATTATATTTTTTATGTAATTTACAAAAATTTTAATAAATCTATAAATGCGCTGCAGAAAAAAAAAAAAAAAATTTAATAAAAAGTGTATTTTTTTTTAAAAATGTTACGAAATCTAAAAAAATTCTCTATTAAAAATATTTTATACAAACTCTTAGAAAATCTTAAAAAAAAAAATTTTCTATCAAAAATATCTATATGAACCCTAAAAAATTTCACAAAAAAGGAATCTCTACCAAAATATCTTATATGAACTTTTAGGAAATCTCTCTCAAAAAAATTTTCTATCAAAGAAGCTTTTCTATCAGATATCCCATACGAACTCTTCCCATATGAACTCTCAGAAATTCTCAAAAAAATTTTCTATCAAAGAATCCCATGCAAATCCTACCCTAAAAATTTTCACAAAAAATTTTCTATCAGATATCCCATACGAACTTTTCCTATATGAACTCTTATAAAATCTCTTAAAAAAAATTTTCTATCAAAGATATCCCATACGAATCCTTACTATATAAATCACACTTGGAAAATCTTTATTAAAAAATCCCATACGAACTCTTTCCACATGAATTCTAAGAAAATTTCTTAAAAAAAATTTTCTATCAAAGAATCCCATATGAACCTTTTCTATATAAACTCTTAGAAAATCTCTAAGAAAAATTTTTCTATCAGATAACCTATACAAACTCTTAAAAATAAAAAAAAATCAATTTATCAAAAATATCCTATACGAATCTTAGAAATCTCTTTCAAAAAATTTTCTATCAAAAAATCCTATGCAAATCCTTTCTATATGAACCCTAAAAAATTTCACAAAAAAATTTTCTATCAGATATCCCATACAAACTCCTATACGAACTCTTAGAAAATTTCTTAAAAAAAATTTTCTATCAAAGAATCCCATATAAATCTTTTCCATATGAACTTTTAGAAATCTCTTAAAAAAAATTTTTTATTAAAGAATCCCATGCGAATGCTTTCCATATGAACTCTTAGAAAATACAAACTCTTTCCATACAAACTCTCTCAAAAAAAAATTTTTTATTAAATATCCCATACAAACTGAACTCAGAAAATCTCTTAAAAAAAAATTTTCTATCAAATATTCCATACGAACTCTTCCTGTATGAACTTTTAGAAATAAAAAAAAATCTATTTATCAAAAATATCTTATACGAATCTTAAAAAATCTCTCAAAAAAAAATTTCCTATCTGAACCTTTCTCATATGAACTCAGAAAATTTCTCAAAAAAATTTTCTATCAGATATCCTATATGAACTCTTTCCATATGAACTCAGAAAATAAAAAAAAATTTTCTATTAGATACCTTATACAAATTCTTAGAAATCTCAAAAAAAAAAAGAATCTTTATTTATCAATAATATCCTATACGAATTTTAGAAAATCTATTAAAAAAAATTTTCTATCAGAGTTTAAAATAGTTTATAAATAAAATGTTATTATTGAAAAAATCTAAAAATTTGCTAATATATAATAAGCCAATTAGCAACCAATCAGTTATCAATCTGATATGTGACCTATTGATAACTGGTAAATTCAACCATATAGCAATCGGTCTTCAATCAGTCATATGACCAGTTGATAACTGATTTGGATTTTATACCTGATTGATGACTGATTGAAAGAATCAGTCATCAATAGGTAACCAATTGGATATCAATCAGTCACATGACCAATTGGTGATCGATTTAATTCTATTTGACCTGTGTATGGGGTGGAAGAGAAAATTGCAAAAGATATTATTAAAGATTGCGATAATAGTAAGAGAAAATATATTGTCGATGATGATTTATGTAAACAAATAACAAAATTTCCAAAAATTTCCTTGAGACGTATTTTATACTAGTTTTTTTGATGAAAAATATTGCATAAATTATAGTAAATTCATTTGTAATAACTTGAAGATAAAATTTAATTACAATAATCAAAATATAGCACATTGCTTTATAACTGATTCAAATAAAATTATTACATATAATTGAAATATACGTAGTATATGAAAAATTATGACATTTTGTTATAATCAGTATATATGTAAATATAAAATAAATATATAGTCTGTGATAAATAATAAATGGGGTCTTTGCAATAAAAAGGGTGGAAATTATCTCAGAAATGAAAATGAGTTTTTGCTATATTCAGGTAGATTTGATATGGGCTACATTTTTTCAATTATAAATGAAAGTCAGTTTACATAATAAAAAATTGAGATAATCGAGATAATTGCGAATATTACACCAAAATGATCTACATTTAAAAATAGTAACAAGTTATACTAAACTAAAATTAGTATTATGGAAACACAAATTTTTTTGCAATAGAAAGGGCGGTAGTTCTTATCCAATCACATTAAGCCATTTTTATTAAAAAAAATATTTTACATATAGGTAAATTTTATTTATTTTATTTTACGCTATTTACGATCAGTAAATTATTTTATTTTTATTTTACACTAGGACCTCGAATAATACTCACAAATGATTTATTATTTACTCTACGCAACTTTTTTTATATAGTAATGCAATTCTTAATTAGAAAAATGATATAAAATATGCAAATTTAAAATAAATTTATAAATTTTATTTATTTTATTTTATTAAATTACATATTTTTAAGATTATAGTAAACATATTACTAATATTAGACGTGTTACTATTAAATTGTTTTCTAAGTAAATTCCAATTAAACCCTATTGCAACATCGTATTCAAACCTATTCACTAGAAAAATAAAAAAGAAAAAAAATATTAAAACATTTCTTTAAATAAATTCTTCCTATCAAAATATACTTACATAACCCCTATAAAAATAAAGAAGAAAAGAAATGTTAGAATGTTTTTTTAAACAATTTCCAACTGAAGCTCTCTCTTATTATAATATACCTTAAGTTTGAAGCTATCTCTAAGGCTATTTCCTACAAAATAAAGAAGAAAAGAAATATTAAAACATTTTTTTAAGCAATTTCAACTGAAGCCTCTCTTATTACAAGTCTGAGGCCATCTTCAAGGCCATTTCTTAAAAATAAAGGAAAAAGAAATGTTAGATACCCTAAGTCTGAAGCTGTCTCTAAGGCTGTTTCCTACAAAATAAAGGAAAAGAATGTTTTTTTAAGCAATCCCTTATTATAAGTATACCCTAAGTCTGAAGCTACTATTGTAGCTGGAAAAAAATAAATATTAAAAATTTGAATGAAGGGTAAATAAATAGATAGTTAATGTAGACTTGTTAGAGTAATAGAATATTGCATTAGGTTATTTATCAACTCATTTGATTTATGTTTAATGTCAAACAGCTTAGCATATATCAGCGGATTTGTCTCATCGTCCAAATATGTTAAATTTTGTTATACAATGTATTATAAAAGTTAAAGATATGCAATATAGTGATCTAAAAAAATGCGTACAATTTTTAAAAAGTGCAATTCAGCACAATTTTAATTTTGGCCAGAATTAACATAATTTCAGCTAGATTTAATATACTGTAACTGGTAATATAATAGTAATGATAATTAGTTAAACAAAAAAGAAAAAAAACTTTAACATCACAATCATTAAATCTATAATTACAAAAACAATTTCACACTTAATAATTTGTTGAATAATAATTAATATCACTATAAATTAATAAAAAGGAAATTGTATGAAAAAAACTATATTTTAATTCAAAGAAAAAAATTACACCACACTGTATACATGATTTTATAAAAAAATTAAGCCGCAATTGCATAATTTTAACTGTAATATTAATGTTATAATGCTGTATTAATTGCACATGCACTGCAATATATAAGAAAAAATGGAAAATACAGGAAGAAAGGACAAAGGAAGAATAAAGGAAAGAAGAGATAAATGAAAAGGGATAAAGGGAAGTAAAGATGATCAAAGAGAAATGAGGAAGGAACAAAAAAGGTAAAGGATAGTGAAAAAGAATGAATGAAACAAAAAAAGAATGAAAATGAATGAGAAAATGAAAGGGAATGAAAAGGAATAAAGAGAATGAAAAAAATAAAAGGAATAAAAGAAGCAAATGGCAAGTGAAAAAAAAAATAAGAGGAATGAAAGAGAATGAAAGAAAGTAAAGGAGGAATGAAAATCAATAAAGGGAACAAAAAAAAGCAACAAAAGAAGTCAAAGATCAATGAAAGAAACCAAAGATCATTGAAAAGAGACCAAAGATCAATGAAAGAAACAAAAAAAGTAATGAAAGAAATCAAGGATCAATGAAAAAAACAAAAAAAAAGCAACGAAAGAAATCAAAGATCAATGAAATAAACCAAAAAAGCAATAAAAGAAACAATGATGAAAGGAATAAAAGATCAATGAAAGGAATAACAAAAGAATCACAAAAGATCAATGAAAGAACCATAGAAGAAACGAAAGGAATAATGAAAAAAAGAAACGAAAAAACCATAAAAAGAAGAGAAATAAAGGGGAAAAAATGAAAGAAAAGCCAGAATACCCACCCATAGAAAAAAAAAAAGAAAACGGTTAATATCATCTTAAAAAAAAAATAAAACAACAGGAGAAGAGACGTAAGAGACTTACTTGAATTTTCACTCATATGGTACACATCTAAAAAGACAAAAAGTTTAGTAAAAGAACAAGGGAAAGAATGAAAAGAAAACAAAAAAAAGGAGAAGAAATTAAAACTCACCTTGAATTTCCAAAATGGATAAAAACAGCCACGCCTAAAAAAAAGAACAAGTTAATAAGAGACAAAAGAAAGGAGAATAAAAGCAAAAAAAAACTTACCTGTTACAGTATTTAATCCCGAAGCTAAAGGTAATGCCATTAACTAAAAAATTTAAATTGTGGTTTATAATTTTTGAAAAAAAAAATTATTTTTTTATTTTTTAAAAAAAAAATTCCCTTATCATAAAACAAATGATTTTTTATTTTTTTTAAAAAAAATTTCCCGTAAAAAAAAATGATTTTTTATTTTTTTAAAAAAAATTTCACTTAAAAAAAACGATATATTTTTTTAAAAAAAATTTCCCTTCCGCCAAAATAAAAATCTGAAGTCTAAACAAAACTACTAGCATTAATTATCTATTTATAACATAAAAGGCAATATCGCTTACCATTTACGATAAGCTTATCTCATGAGTTGATATAAAAAAGGAATATGTTATATATCACATGCACTTTATCTAGTTTTGAACTGGTATAATCGGTATTATGATCTGATTATTTGGGTAAACAGGTTTTTTTTTTGAATTTATTAAAAAACAATTTAAAAAAATAATTTTTTTTTTCTTTTTTGTAGTATTGCTTGACGAAAAGCATGACCAGACTATTGGAATTAAGGTAAGGGAGGGTTGGGGTGGTGTTTTTCGTTGTTTTTTTTTTTAATTAATTAATTAATTATTTTTTTTTTCTTTTTTTGTAGTGTTGCCAGACGAAAAATGTGACCGGACTTTTGAAATTAAGGTAAGGAAGGGTTGGAAGAAGTGTTTTTCGTTGATTTTTTTATTTAATCAATTAATTATTTTTTTTTTTCTTTTTTGTAATGTTGCCAGATGAAAAACATGACCAGACTTTTGGAATTAAGGTAAGGAGGTGTTTTTCATTAGTTTTTTTTTATTTAATTAATTAATTATTATTTTTTTTTCTTTTTTGTAGTGTTACCAGATGAAAAGTATGACCGAACTATTGGAATTAAGGTAAGGGAGGGTTGAGGTGGTGTTTTTTGTTTAATTAATTAATTATTTATTTGTTTTTTTTTCTTTTTTGTAGTGTTGCCAGACGAAAAGCATGACTGGACTATTGGAATTAAGGTAAGGGAGGGTTAGGGTGGTGTTTTTCGTTGTTGTTTTTTTAATTAATTAATTAATTATTTTTTTTTTCTTTTTTTGTAGTGTTGCCAGACAAAAAATGTGACCGGACTTTTGAAATTAAAGTAAGGAAGGGTTGGGAGAGGTGTTTTTCGTTGGTTTTTTTATTTAATCAATTAATTATTTTTTTTTTTCTTTTTTGTAGTGTTGCCAGACAAAAAACACGACTGGACTTTTGGAATTAAGGTAAGGAAGTGTTTTTCGTTAGTTTTTTTTAATTAATTAATTAATTATTATTTTTTTTCTTTTTTGTAGTGTTGCCAGACGAAAAGCACGACCAGACTATTGGAATTAAGGTAAGGGAGGGTTGGGGGAGGTGTTTTTTGTTGTTTTTTTTTAATTAATTAATTAATTATTTTTTTGTTTGTTTTTTCTTTTTTGTAGTGTTGCCAAACGAAAAGCATGACCGGACTATTAGAATTAAGGTAAGGGAGGGTTGGGGTGGTGTTTTTTGTTTAATTAATTAATTATTTATTTGTTTTTTTTTCTTTTTTGTAGTGTTGCCAGATGAAAAGCATGACCGGAATATTGAAATTAAGGTAAGGGAGAGTTAGGGTGGTGTTTTTCGTTGTTATTTTTTTAATTAATTAATTAATTATTTTTTTTTTTTTCTTTTTTTGTAGTGTTGCCAGACGAAAAACGTGACCGGACTTTTGGAATTAAGGTAAGGGAGGGTTGGAGGAGGTGTTTTTCGTTGGTTTTTTTATTTAATTAATTAATTATTTTTTTTTTCTTTTTTATAGTGTTGCTAGACGAAAATCATAACCAGACTTTTGGAATTAAGGTAAGGAGGTGTTTTTCGTTAGTTTTTTTATTTAATTAATTAATTATTATTTTTTTATCTTTTTTGTAGTGTTATCGGACGAAAAGCACGACCGGACTATTAGAATTAAAGTAAGGGAGGGTTGGGGAGGTGTTTTTTGTTGTTTTTTTTTAATTAATTAATTAATTATTTGTTTTTTTTTTCTTTTTTGTAGTGTTGCCAGACGAAAAGCACGACCGGACTATTGGAATTAAGGTAAGGGAGGGTTGGGGTGGTGTTTTTTGTTTAATTAATTAATTATTTATTTGTTTGTTCTTTCTTTTTTGTAGTGTTGCCAGATGAAAAGTACGACCGGACTATTGGAATTAAGGTAAGGGAGGGTTGGGAAGGGTTGG